>CAUYUJ010007540.1:0-30000 GCA_963575745.1 Prorocentrum cordatum | reverse complement strand
TGCTTTTGAAGACCCAATGGGAGGAGGAGGGGGAGGAGGAGGAGGAGGAGGAGGAGGAGGCTGGCTGGCCTTCCCCTGGTCTTTCCGTCGTGGTTACTTGGCTCCTTGGTGTTGGTTCCTTGCCGCCTTCCTGGGGTTCCTTGGCCTTGGTTCCTTGGTCTTAGTTGTCCGCGGCCTTCCTCATGGTCCTGGGTCGTGGCTCCCTGTTCTTGGCGTCTTGGGTCCCCGGGTTTTGGTTCTTTGCAGCCTTGGTTATTTGGTCTTGGTTCCTTGCTGCCTCGCCACGTCATGCCACGACATGCCGAAGAACGCCCAAACGACGCCAAATAATGCCAACACCGTCACGCGATGTCGCGCAATGCTAAACAATGCGACGCAATGCCACGCACTATTCCGCGCAATTTCCAATGCAACATGCCAAACAATCTGCCAACCAATGCGACGCATTGCGCCCATGCAGTAAGAGACGTTCACCTAACTGGGGTTGCGCCAGGTTCAACTCTTTTCAAGACCCTCTTCCCCTGGCGTCTTCTGCTACCGAGCGCACGGACGCCATAGTTGAATCCCTCTGAACGCATCACCGCATTCGCCGGTTCCACATGTGCAGACACGAGATCTGGAGAGGGGGAACTGGCGGCACGACGACGGGGAGGCGGAGGGGGGAGAGGGACGAGCCTAACGGCAAGGCAGAGGTGGAGCAGGTGCTGGAAGAACTGGATGAGAAAATTACGCTACCGAGGAACCCCACATACCTATTTTATCTCCCATGTGTACCATCGGTGCTTCTGCTGCTGCTCGTCCTTCTCCACCGCGGTGTCCTCCTCCTCCTGCTGCTGCTTCTGCTGCTGCTGCTGCTGCGTCTGCTGCTGCAGCTGCTACTGCTGCTGCCGCTGCTGCTGCCCCACCTCCCCGTCCTCCTCCTCAAAGGGCCCTCACCCCCAGCGCACCCCCTGTGGCGTCGAAGGAATGCCACGCCTGCCACGCCCTGGGAGCCTACCACGCATAGGGCCCCCACCCCCAGCGCACCCCCTGTGGCGTCGAGGAAATGCCACGCCTGCCACGACCTGGGAGCCTGCAACGCATAGGGCCCCCACCCTCAGCGCACCCCCTGTGGCGTCGAGGAAATGCCACGCCTTCCACGCCCTGGGAGCCTACAACGCATAGGGCCCCCACCCCCAGAGCACCCCCTGCGGCGTTGAGGAAATGCCACGCTTGCCACGCCCTGGGAGCCTACAACGCATAGGGCCCCCACCCCCAGCGCACCCCCTGTGGCGTCGAAGGAATGCCCTGTGTGCTATGCTGTGCTGTGCTGTGCTGTGCTGTGCTGTGCTGTGCTGTGCTGCTGTGCGGTGAGCTGTGCTGTGCTGTGCCGTGCTGTGCTGTGCTGTGCTGTGCTGAGTTGAGCTGAGCTATGCTCAACTGTGCCGTGCTGAGCTGACCTGAGCTGAGCTGTGCTGAGCAGTGCTTGTGCTGTGAGGAGGAGGGGTGTGTGAGTGTCGCGGGTGCGGCGCGGCAGGGAAGAAAACCAGAACCCCACGAAACATGTGGGGAATTTGAGAGGAGTGGAGGTGGACGAGCATAACGAAGAAGATAACGAGACAAAACAGATGAGGATGCCGAGGGGGGAGGTGGCACGATGGGAGGGACATAGGGGGTGAGGGAAGGGAGGGGAATGTTATGGACGGAGGGGCGGGGGGGAATGGAAGGGAGGGGGGGAGGGCGGAGGGAGGCCGAAGGGAAAGACGAGGGAAGATGATGAAGGGGGAGGAGGGGGGGCGGAGAAGTAGTGGTGGGTGTGGGTGGTAGGGCGCAACAGAAAAATAGACAGCTGGGCGGCAGAAAACGGGTGTCCGTCTCCAGCAGGTGCGACTCGCCCTTCGAGGTGACGAGCGTCGCCTCCGGTGGCGAGGCCACCGGGGAAATGGGGAGGGCGGCTGAGGAGAGACGGAGCGGGGACGGCGGACTGAGAGGAGGGATGCAACGCAATATGGGGAAGGGGGAGGGGGGGGGGCGGAGGGTCCTCCTCCTCCTCCTCTCCTCCTCCTCCTCCTCCCTCGTTCTCCTTCTTCTCCATCTCCTCCTCCTCCTCCTCCTCCTCTATCTCCTCCATCTCCTCCTCCTCCTCTTCCTCCATCCCCTCCTCCTCGTTCTCCTTCTCCTCCTCCTCCATCTCCTCCTCCTCCATCTCCATCTCCATCTCCATCTCCTTCCCCTCCTCCTCCTCCTCCTCCTCCTCCTCTTCCTCCCTCGTGCATGGCAAGCGAGAAGGTATCCTCCTTCTCACCCTCTTCTTCAGCATGCCCTTACCACGGTCTGCACCCTTGATGCCCCAGAGATGAGAAGAAGGACTGGCTTTGAAAGAAGTGATGGATGGAAGGTGGAAGAATGCGGAAGATGGCAAGAGCAATGATACATATGACGATAAGGCACAACAGTGCCGTCAACACATGGTCCGAAGGTCCCTCCGAATTCTCCGCACGGCATTTGGCACATGCTTACGAATGAAGGGGGCCACGCGCCCAAGTTGCCACATTTTCCAGGGATCGTCGCATGTCCTGCTCGGTGTCAAGAGCAAGAATTTAATTTTGAGTATCGTTTATCCAATCCCCATCCCCGGCGGCGTGGCCTGGGCCCCACTGGCCGATTTACCTTCCTCGACGGGGAGGCCGTTCCCTTCGGGCTTCGAGGGGTGTATCCCCAACTTGGGGGTAATTTGGTGGGGGTCACGAAGGGGATGGGGCTGGGGATGAGGATCGGATAAACGATACTGACGTTTCTCACCAGTCTCGGTCCAGAGTGGGAAGCCCAAAATGGCCCTGGGAATCCTCTTGGCGTCAGGATGGGACCCGGGACTGCAGCGAGGCCTCCCAACTGCCCCCAGAGAGAGGCTTGAACTGACTCTGGTCCATCCCACTGGCCACCCAAAAACCAATGCAAAAGATAACTCGCCTCCCGGCTCGTCAAGATGGCCCATGGTGGCCTCCAAGCCGTTCCACGATGGTCTCCAAGAGAGCTAACGACGGCCAAGACGGCCCAAAGACGGCCTCGAGGTGGCCCCAGACGGCCCAAAAACGGGCCAAGAGGCCCCAAGAGCGCTCCTAGAGGACCTCGGGCGCAGACCCCAGACGGCCAGGAACGGTGGGAGGAGCAGCATGATGGGGCGGGGGCGGAGGAGAGAGAGAGAGAGAGAGAACAAAAAAAAGGGGGAGGGCGACGAGGAGGTGGACGAAGAAAGAAGACGAGGGGGGAGGGGTGGGTAGGGAAGAGGATGGCAGAGGAGGCGGAGAGAAGAGGGAGATGCAGACCGACGACGAGGAGGCAGAGGGAGGAGGGCGGCGCAAGAAAGAGAGGAAGGACGACCGACGACGACCATGACGAGTAAAAATAATAGTAAGTATACGAACAACTATCACACTAATAAGAAGAAATAACAATGCCAAGAAGACTAACCATGCGAGTAATATAAATACCAGTACTAGAAACAACTAGATAAGAGTACGACTAATCATACGAATGCTGCTAATACCATGAACATCAAGATGAACCATGCTATGAACACAAACATAAGCATAACTATGCTGATGATGCGAATGCTAATAGTACTGATGATGACGATGATGATGGCGATGATGATGATGCTGCTGCTGCTGATGGTGATGTTGATGCTAGTGCTGATGATGATAACGATGACGATGACGATGACGATGACGATGATGACGATGATGATGATGATGACGATGATGATGATGATGATGATTCTAATAATGTTGATGGTGATGACGATGATGCTGCTGATGGTGATGCTGTTGATGATACATGCTGTTGGTGACAATGACGATGATGCCGATGGTGATAGTGATGGTATGTGGGCCTTCGGTGGAGCTCCCTATGGGGCCACGGAACGTGTGAGGGGCGTGCCCAAGCGAGGGACGAGGGGAGGAGGGGGAGGAGGAGCAGGAGGAAGAGGAGGAGGAGGATGAGGAGGAGGAAGAGGAGAAGGACAAGGAGGACGCGGAGGAGGAGGAGGGGGAGGAGGAGAGAGAGGAGGAGGAGGAGAGCTGCTGATGAGGAGGAGGAGGGGGAGGAGGAACAGGAGGAGGAGGAGGAGAGAGATGCTGATGAGGAGGGGGAGGAGGAGCAGGAGGAGGAGGAGGAGCAGGAGGAGGAGGAGCAGGAGGAGGGAGGAGGAGGAGCGGAGGGGAGGAGGAGGAGGAGGGGGAGGAGGAGCAGGAGGAGGAGGAGGAGGGAGGGGAGGGCGGGAGGGAGGGAGCTGGTAACGATGCTGAGCCGGAGCCGCTCCAGGCGAGCGCGCGCGCGCGCGCGCTCCTCCTGCCGCTCCTCGAAGCGGAGCCGCGGGTGGCGTGCCGCGGGCTCTCTGGCCTCCGCGCCGCGCGGGTCTCTGCGCTCGCCGGACGTCCCCCTCGCCCTCCCTGCCCTCGCCGTCCTCCTCGTCGTCCTCCTCGTCTGCCTCGTCCTCCCTCCCTCCCTCCCTCCCTCCCTCCTCGTCTTCCTCTCTCCTCCCTCCCTCTCTTCCCGTTCTCCCCCTCTCCTCCCTCCCCCTGCCGCTCTGCAGGACCACTGGACTGCCCCAGGCACTTGGAGCCAGGGGGAGACGGAGGAGGAGGAGGAGGAGGAGGAGGAGGAGGAGGAGGAGCATGAGCATGAGCATGAGCATGAGCATGAACGCTATGGGAGCTCCTGTCGACGAACTATGGAACTAGCTACGACACACATACAAACACTGCACAGCACTACTCTGAACCCCAGAGATTGCAATGCAAAGCTCCAGCGTGGCATCTTGAACGCCCGTATTCGTGAGTGGCCAGGGGCCCTGGCGGCACGCTGTCCGCGCGGGGCCTGGGGAGCATGCCGAGTCGGCACGCGGCCTGAGGCCGCCCCCCCTGGCACCACCAAAAAATTAGAGCTGGCGTCCCTTCCTTCCACGACCTCTACCCTTCGATCGAGGTGCGCGGGGGATTTCGATCAGGGGGCCGCCCCACCTATCTACAGCTTTGATAGGGGGCTTCGAGGAGGAGGAGGGGAGGAGGAGGAGGAGGAGGAGGAGGAGGAGGAGGAGGAGGCGGAGGTCACCAGGCCACCTCGCCAGCGACGGCGACTCCGCCGTGCACCAGGCCAGAGGCCCCTCCCGGCGCCCCCAAAGGCCGCCGCTCTCTCTTGAGACCGTCGCGCCATCTCGCTCTGGGCGCTTGCCGCCCAAGCCGATCCACCCCACGTCGGCTACCGATTTCGACCTGCCCCCGGACCCCGGGGGCTGCGGAAGAAGGCCCCTCCCAGGGCCGACGCGCTGACAGCGGACCGGTGCTTCCAGCTGCGTGCGCGAGCAGTGCGCTCCCTGCAGCGTGCCCTGCCCAGGACCACGCGACTTACCCTGGCGTGCGGCTTCTGCGCCCTCAGCTTCTGGGGGAAGGAACAATGACATCAACATAAAAACTCGGAGGTCCGCGCGGATGTCTCGGATCCGCGCTGGGCCCCCCTGGCGGCGCCTCCGGCGCCGCCCCTGGCACGCTCCGCGCGCCAGGGAGAGGGGTCCACCTCCTCCTCCTGGTCCTCCTCTTCCCTCCTCCCCTTCCTCCCTCCGCGGCGACGACGATGACGGGGGATGGGACGACAGGGTAGGATAGCAAAGGGCAAGGTAAGTGATCAGCTCACGTAGCTGCTTTTCCTGGCGCCTCCTGGCGCCGGGGGGCGCCCGAGTATATCGAGGAATGGGCCCGGCGGCGGGGCTGAAGCCAGGTGCATGCAGCAGATGCCGCAGCGACGACGACGTCGACGGCGGCGGGGGCCGACGGCGACCTCGCAGAATAGGCTTGCTTAGCCCGGTCGTCGTACTAGTAGGCCTACTTCCTCCTACTAGTACGACCGCGGGGCGTACTAGTAGCCGTACGTAGCTGTACTCGTACGCTCGGCCGTGCACGCCGCAGTCGTACTAGTAGCCGTACGTAGCCGTACTCGTACGCTCGGCCGTGCACGCCGCAATCGTACTAGTAGCCGTACGTAGCCGTACTCGTACGCCCCGCCCCGCACACAGCCGTCGTACTAGTAGGCCTACGTAGCCGCACTAGTACGACCGTCCCTGCACTCCGCCGTCGTACTAGTAGGCCTACGTAGCCGCACTAGTACGACCGTCCCTGCACCCCGCCGTCGTACTAGTAGGCCTACGTAGCCGTACTAGTACGCCCGCTCCGGTCGTACTAGTACGCGTACCTGGCCCTACTCGTACGCTCGGCAGGGCACGTCGCAATCGTACTCGTAGCCGTACGTAGCC
The DNA here is from genome assembly GCA_963575745.1 of Prorocentrum cordatum. Taxonomy (NCBI): domain Eukaryota; class Dinophyceae; order Prorocentrales; family Prorocentraceae; genus Prorocentrum; species Prorocentrum cordatum. The sequence goes on along the minus strand of CAUYUJ010007540.1, from coordinate 23,714 downwards.
GTACTCGTACGCCCGACCCGGCACACCGCCGTCGTGGCGTACGTAGCTGTACTAGTACGGCCGTTCTTGCACTCTGCTGCCGTACTAGTAGGCCTACGTCGCCGAAGTCGTACGCCCGCTCCAGTCGTACTCGTACCGGTACGTAGCCGTACTCGTACGCTCGGGCGTGCACGTCGCAGTCGTACTAGTCGCCGTACGTAGCCGTACTCGTACGCCCGAGCCGCGCACCGCCGCCGTATTCGTAAGCTCACGTAGCCGTACTCGTACGCCCGTCCGTGCACTTTGCTGTCGTATTGATGCGCCTACGTAGCCGAACCCGTACGCCCGCTCCACTCGTACTAGCACGCGTACGTCGGCCATTTGAAGGATTTTCGGCATATTGGAGGCCTCCGCACCCGCTTCACAATGGCGGAATTTCTTTGACCGGCCCCGGTCTGGTCCTCGGTCCCCGGTCCCCTTGTGGCCTCTTCAATCGTGGACATGGGGAAGGGATGAGCCAGGAGCTTCGTGCGTGCGTAACTCGAGAGACTTGCGAGGAAGTCTGACGCGGGAGTCCCTCTGCATAACCCCTCCCCTCCCTATACGGCCCGGGTGTCCTGTCTGTGAACGACTTGGACCTAGCCGCGTCTGAGCTGGTCTTCAGCACATTTGTTACCGCCACGGGCCTGCGTGCCCGACAGGATGACTGAGGAGCTGACGACGACGACGACGACGACGACGACGACGACGACAGCGGCCGGGCGCAGGGGTAACCTCTTGTGTCCGGGCCGGGGGTGGTAACCCATCCTCGGCCGAATCGGAGGCAGGGGTAACCCCCTGCCTCCGGGCCGCCGGTGATAACCCATCGGCGGCCGAATCGGGCGCAGGGGTAATCCTTTGCGTCCGGGCTGGGGGTGGTAACCCATCCTCGGCCGAATCGGGGGCAGGGGTAACCCCTTGTCTCCGGGCCGCCGGTGGTAACCCATCGTCAGCCGAATCGGGCGCAGGGGGAAACCCTTGCGTCCGGGCCAGGGGTGGTAACCCATCCTCGGCCGAATCGGAGGCAGGGGTAACCCCTTGCCTCCGGGCCGCCGGTGGTAACCCATCGGCGGCCGAATCGGGCGCAAGGGTAATCCTTTGCGTCCGGGCTGGGGGTGGTAACCCATCCTCGGCCGAATCGGGGGCAGGGGTAACCCGCTGCCCAGCAGTCAGCGGCTGAGTCGGTGACACCTCATGTTGCGTGGGCGTGGCGCAATCAGGCGGGCGCGGCGCCCTTCCAGTCCGGCGCGGAGGGCATGGATCCAGATACTGTCTATACAGGAGTAGAGTCGGCATGCGAGGTGGGCGCGCCGTTAATCGTGCCAGACGAGGTGGGTGCCGACCGCGATGGGCAGCGTGCCGCCAACGAGAGCTGGTTCACAGAGTCACCGCTGAGGTTCTCGTTGCCTTTCGCGGGCGCGGGGGGGTTCGGCGCCGGGTGTCATGGCGCGCGCGCGGGCGCGGCGCCCTTCCAGTCCGGCGCGGAGGGCATGGATCCGGATACTGTCTATCCAGGAGTAGAGTCGGCATGCGAGGTGGGCGCGCCGTTAATCGTGCCAGACGAGGTGGGTGCCGACCGCGATGTGGCTCCGACCGTTGTAGACTCCGGCTCTGGGTCGGGTGCGCTATCGGTCGTGTGAGATGCAGCGGGCATGGGCCCATGGGGGTTGCGGTTTCGGGTTTGATATTCACAGTGAAGAGCGGGAAAAGGTCTCATGGGTGGGGTTCACGCGTGTCAGGTGCCTGGTTTTTTGAGGGTGCTCCTGTTTCATTGTATGAGATTGTGGTGGTACTGTGTTTACGCTGTGCCAGGGTGGAGAGTGGAAGGCTTCAGGGAATGACTTTGCAATCGTTCTCCGTGAGAAAATGTTTCTCTGGGGTTTTGATGGAAGCGCTCTCGAGTCGCTCTGGTGAGGTAGCTGGTGTGAGTACCGTTGTGTACCGGATAATGAGAGTACGTTCGTGATCCTAAACTCCGCCGCGTTGGATACTTCTGGAAAGATACGTTTGGTCGGCGGAGGGGGCGGCGAGACTGAACTTTATCATCGCCGAGCGATGTGCGAATCGTAGGTGTAATCTTCTTATCACGATTAGCCGTAATTGTGGTTATTGGGGCTTCCGCGGGGTCGGCTTGGGGCTGCGTGACGGCGACGACGACGACGGCGACGGCGGCAGCGCCGGCGACGAGGAAGTGGGAAGGAGGGAGGAGGGGGAAGGGGGGGGTCGGGGGGAGGGAGAGAGGGAAAAGCGAGGAATACAGAGAGAAAGAGAGAGAGAGAGAGAGAAAGAGATAGAGAGGGGGGAGGGGGCAGAGGGAAGGGGTTGGAGGGTTTAGGCCGCAGCATTCTAGTAGAGCTACTTGAGCCTACTACTGGTACGGTCGGCGGAGGGGGCCTCCGCTCGAGACATTCTCGGAACTCTGCCCCGGCGGAGCTACTAGTAAGGCTACTTTGGCGTACTCGTACGGCCCAGGGGGGCTGGCGGGGGCGTACTAGTAGTACTAGTAGGGCTACTTTGGCCTACTAGTACGACCGGCGGAAGGCGCTCCCGCTCGAGACATTCTCTGGAGTCCGCTCCGCCGGGGCTGCTAGTAGGGACGAAGTGGCCCTACTAGTACGGATCTGGGGGGATGGCTGGGGCTCAGTAGTAGGGCTACTTTGGCCTACTAGCACGACCTGCGGAGAGCGCCCCTGCTTGATACATCCTCGAAAGTCCGCCCAAGCGGGGGCTACTAGTCGGGTTCTTTGGGCCTAATAGTACGGGCCTGAAGGGATGGCGAGTGCGTACTAATAGGGCTACTTTGGCCTACTAGTACGACCGGCGGAGGGGGCTCCCGCTCGGGACAGAAAGTTCGCCCCGGCGGGGCTACTAGTAGGGCTCCTTTGGCCTACTAGTACGGCCCCCGGGAGCTTGACGGGGGCGTACTCGTAGGGCTACTTTGGCCTACTAGTACGACCAGCGGAGGGCGCTCCCGCTCGAGGCATTCTGGAAAGTCCGCCCCGCCGGGGCTACTAGTAGGGCCGAGGTTGCCCTACTAGTACGGACCTGGGAGGATGGCCGGGGCGTACTCGTAGGGCTACTTTTGCCAATCGTACGACCGGCGGAGGGCGCCCCCGCTCGAGACATCCTCGAAAGTCCGCCCCGGCAGGGCTACTAGTAGAGCTACTTTCGCCTACTAGTACGGGCCCAGGGGGGCTGGCGGGGGCGTACTAGTAGGGCTACTTTGGCCTACTAGTACGACCGGCGGAGAGGGCCCCCGCTCGAGACATCCTCGAAAGTCCGCCCTGGCGAGGCTACCAGTAGGGTTACTTTGGCCTACTAGTACGGTCCAGAGGGGTCTGGCGGGGGCGTGCTAGTAGGGATACTTTGGCCTACTAGTACGACCGGCGGAGGGGGCCCTCGCTCGAGACATCCTCGAAAGTCCGCCCCACCGGGGCGTACTAGTAGGGCTACTTTTGCCCACTAGTACAACCAGCGGAGGGGGCCCTCGCTCGAGACATCCTCGAAAGTCCGCCCCGGCGGTGCTACTAGTAGGGCCGAAGTAGCCCTACTAGTACGGACCCGGGGGGATGGCCGGCGGGGCTACTAGTAGAGCTACTTTGGCCTACCAGTACGGTCCTGGGGGGTTGGCGGAGGCGTACTAGTAGGGCTACTTTGGCCTACTAGTACGAATTGCGGAGGGCGCTCCCGCTCGAGACATACTCACAAGTTCGCTTTGGAGGGGCTACTAGTAGGGCTACTTTGGCCTACTAGTACGGTCCCTGGGAGAGTGGCGGGGGCGTGCTCGTAGGGTACTTTGGCTTACTAGTACGACCGGCGGAGGGGGCCTCCGCTCGAGACATCCTCGAAAGTCCGCCCCGCCGGGGCTACTAGTAGGGCTACTTTGGGCTCCTAGTACGACCGGCGGAATGAGCCTCTGCTCGAGACATCCCCGAAAGTCCGCCCCGGCAGAGCTACTAGTAGGGCTACTTTGCCGTACTAGTACGGCCCTGGGGGTTTGGGGGGGGTACTGGTAGGGCTACTCTGGCCTACTAGTTGGACCCGCCGGGTCGTACTAGTAGGCGTACTTCGGCCCTAGGAGTACGCCTCCTTCGCCCCGCGAGCGTACTAGTGTGCGTACTTCGGCGTACTAGTACGACCCAGCAGGGCGAACTAGTAGGCGTACTTCGGACTAACGAGTACGCCTCCCGAGCGCCGCGGGTCGTACTAGTAGGCGTACTCTGGCCTACTAGTAGGACCCGCCAGGTCGTACTAGTAGGCGTACGTCGGCCCTAGGAATACGCCTCCTTCGCCCCGCGGGTCGTACGAGTGGGCGTACTTCGGCGTACTGATACGACCCAGCGGGGCGAACTAGTAGGCGTACTTCGGCCCTACGAATACGCCTCCCGGGCGCCGCGGGTCGTACTAGTAGGCGTACTTCGGCGTACCAGTACGACCCGCCGGGTCGTACTAGTAGGCGTACTTCTGCTCTACGAGTACGCCTCCCGGGCGCCGCGGGTCGTACTAGTAGGCGTACTTCGGCCCTAGGAGTACGCCTCCTTCGCCCCGCGGGTCGTACTAGTGGGCGTACTTCGGCGTACTAGCGCGACCCAGCGGGGCGAACTAGTAGGCGTACTTCGGACCAACGAGTACGCCTCCCGAGCGCCGCGGGTCGTACTAGAAGGCGTACTTCGGCGTACTAGTAGGACCCGACGGGTCGTACAAATAGGCGTACTTCGGCCCTAGGAGTACGCCTCCTTCGCCCCGCGGGTCGTACTAGTGGGCGTACTTCGGCGTACTAGTACGACCCAGCGGGGCGAACTAGTAGGCGTACTTCGGACCAACGAGTACGCCTCCCGAGCGCCGCGGGTCGTACTAGTAGGCGTACTCTGGCCTACTAGTAGGACCCGCCGGGTCGTACTAGTAGGCGTACTTCGGCCCTAGGAGTACGCCTCCTTCGCCCCGCGGGTCGTACGAGTGGGCGTACTTCGGCGTACTAATACGACCCAGCGGGGCGAACTAGTAGGCGTACTTCGGCCCTACGAATACGCCTCCCGGGCGCCGCGGGTCGTACTAGTAGGCGTACTTCGGCGTACTAGTACGACCCGCCGGGTCGTACTAGTAGGCGTACTCTGGCGTACTAGTACGGCCCGCCGGGAAAACCAAGCACTCTCTCCGACCTCGACGGCGCCGGCGACGGCGGGGGCCGACGGCGACCTCGACGGCGTCCACGACAGCGGAGGCCGACTTTTTTGGATTTCCTCCGCTGAGCATTGCTCGTCAACGACGGCGGAGGCCGACGGCGACCTCGACGGCGTCGACGGCGGCTGGGGCCGACGGCGACCTCGACGGCGCCGACAGCGGCGGAGGCCGACGGCGACCTCGACGGCGCCGACGGCGGCGGAGGCAGACGGCGGCCTCGACGGCGTCGACGACGGCGGAGGCCGACGGCGACCTCGACGCGGTGCGGTGCGCGCGCGCAGGGGGCCTCACCCTCCGCGGCCTCCCGGCAGGCGCGGCTCGCCTGGACGCGGCCGGGCGGCGCGGTGGACTCGATGATGTCGAGGCCTCGGGGGCGGGGTCGCCGTCGTCGCCGCCGTCGTCGTCGCCGCTGCCGGCGTCGTCGCCGCCGCCGCCGCCGCCGCCGTCGCCGTCGTCGCCGCGTTCGCCGCCGCCGTCGTCGTTGTCGCCGTCGTCGTCGTCGCCGCCGCCGCCGTCGCCGCCGGACGACGACGAGGGGCGAGGAGGGAGGGAGAGATAGGGAGAGGCGAAAGAGCAGGGGGGTCGTCGTCGCCGTCGTCGTCGTCGCGGTCGTCGTCGCCGCCGCAGTCGCTGTTGGGGTCGCATTCGCCGTCGTCGTCGTCGAAGCCTGGTAAGGGAGGGCCCTCCTGTCTCCTCCTCGTGATCTCGCTCATCCTCCTTGCGGCCTCGCTCCTGGTGATCGCTATGTCCCTCCTCACCCATCCTTCTCCGAATTCTTCCTCCCCATCCCTCTTCGTTATCATCCTCCTCCCGCCCTCCACTTCCCTACTTTCTCCTCGTCCTCTCCATCTTCCTCCTCCTCCGCCTCCTCCTCTCTTCCTCCTCCTCCTCCTCCTCCGCCTCCTTCCGTCTTCTGCCTTCCCCTCCTTCCTCTTCTCTCCGTTTTCTTGCACCTTCATCCTCTGCCTCCTCCTCATCCTTCCTTTTGCATATTATTCGTATTCTTCCGTTTTCTCCTCCATCCTTTTCCATCCCTGTTTCTTCTTGTCGCATTCCTGCCTGCACCTTCCTCTCCCCCATTCCATCCTTCCCTCCGTCCTTCGTCCTCCTCCTCCTGATTATCTTTCCCCCTCCTCCTCCTCCTCCTCCTCCTCCTCCTCTTCTTTGTCCTCTTCCTCTTTTCTCCCTCGTACTTTCGGGACAAAGGGGAGAAGGAGGAGGAGGAGGAGGAGGAGGAGGAAGTGAAAAGGGAGGACGGAGGCTGAATCCAGGGGGTCGGAGTTCCTTGAGGTTCTCATGTTTGTGTTGCTTTGTTTTGTTGGAAGGGAGGGCGGGAGAGAGCGGAGGAGGAGGAGGAGAAGGATCCCCCACTCCTCCTCTCCAATTTCCCGAAGTGTGAGGGCCAATCGAGAACGGACTCTGGCGACTGAGTGCCTTAAGCAACGGGGGCTCCTCCTTCCAGCTCCTTCTGCTCATGCTCCCCCCCTGGTGTGCTGCGCTTTCAGCTACCGTTCCTCCTCCTCTTCCTTTTCCTTCGGCCTCGATCCCACTTCAAAATTTTCATAGATCCACTCGGATGCTGGCTGGGACCCGGGGCTCGCCTACTGCTGGCAACCTGACATATACTGCTGGCAACCTGAAACCTACTACGGGTGGCGCCGGTCCTCCTCCGCCGCCTCCTCCTCCTCCTCCTCCTCCTCCTCCTCCTCCTCCTCCTCCTCCTCCTCCCCCGCAATCCCATCCTTGCCGCCTCCCCTCTTTCCCCCCCTTCCCCTCTCCCTCCGATCTGGGCCTTCCTTCTTCCTCCTTCCTCATTGCCCTCCTCCCTCCCTTCCTCCCCTCCTCCTTGCGTTCCTTCCCCCCTTCCTCCTGCCTCCTTACCTTCCCCCGATCTGCCCCCCTTCGGGATCACCTCGGGGCACGGTGCTTTCGAGGAGGAGGAAAAGGAGGAGGAGGAGGAGGAGGAGGAGGAGGAGGAGGACGAGGGGGACTGGACAGGACAGGACATCCGCATAATGGAGGGCCAACGTCAACACCACTGGACTGGCGCCCTGCGGGCGTCTGGCGACATCCCCTGCGGTTTGGTTGTGCAGCGGCCCTGGCTTCTCACTGGGGCTGGAAGGGGGCACGCCCCGAAGCCTCAAAGGGGTGAGCGCCGAGGTGGCCCCGTAGGAGGGACTCGCTACCTTGTGAGTACGAGTCCCTGCGGGTCCGCTCGGGGGGAGCAGCTGCTGGCCCTTCCGCGTGCCCTTGGAATGGGGACGCGCTGGGCGAGCAGGGCTCGCAAGCTAGGGGGGGGAGAGACGACGACGCGACCTCACAAAAGGAGAAGGGGATCAGAAACACGATGCCCTTGCTTTCTACACTTTTGCTGGGGGGCCTGATTATCCTACTCGTTTATGCTATCATCGTATAGCATAGCTCTCTCTCTCTCTCTTTTTCTCTCTCTCTCTCTCTCTATATCGGCTCACTTCCAGAGCGTTCTGGTCGGTAGTAGTCCCATGCATTGTCGTAACTGTACCCTGATACCCTGCTGTCGTATCCCACTGTTCCCCCTCGAAGTGTATGCAGGGAAGAAAAATACTGGTAGTCACGTTATGTTGGAGGTGGGGCCCACCAGGATGCGCTCTGGTGGCCTTCGTGGTTACCACCTTTTCCCATTCCTCACTCCCTGCAGTCAAATATCTGTCGGCACTCCAAAAAAACACTTCCCAAGACGTTGTCTGTGCAAGTGCTCTCTCAAGGGTCCTCACGCCGAGATGGCCCCGCTAGTAATAGTCCCACTGGGTCTGCCCGTCCTGCCTGCCTAGCGTCGCACTCCGAGATAATCTCGCTAATGCACCTCTTGGCGGAGGAGGAGGAGGAGGAGGAGGAGGAGGAGGTGGAGAGGAGGAGGAGGAGGAGGAGGAGGAGGAGGAGGAGGAGGAGGAGGAGGAGGAGGGGATGGGGGAGGAGGATGGAGGAGGAGGAGGAGGAGAGGAGGAGGAGGGAGGAGGAGGAGGAGGAGGAGAGGAGGAGGAGGAGGAGGAGGATGATCAGGAGGATCAGGAGGAGTAGGCTGCGTCGCGTGACGTTCCCAAAGCCAGCAGCAGTAGCAACGGGGGGAGGAAAAGGAGGATCCTCGATTTGGCGCGCCGCGGATCCGGCGCGTCCGACGAGAGAGAGAGAGAGAGAGATAAGAAGATCACAATCGACTGGAGGAGGCGGATGAGGATGAGGATGAGGACGGGGACGGGGATGAGGATTCGTATGAGTATGAGGACGAGTATGAGGATAATGATGGTGGTGATGACGAGGACGAGGAGGAGGAGGAGGAGGAGGATGATCAGGAGGAGTAGGCTGCATCGCGTGACGTTCCCGAAGCCACCAGCACTAGCAACAGGGGGAGGAGAAGGAGGACTCTCGATTTGGCGCGCCGCGGATCCGGCGCGTCCGACGAGAGAGAGAGAGAGAAGAAGATCACAATCGACTAGAGGAGGCGGATGAGGATGAGGACGAGGACGAGGACGAGGAGTGATGGAGGGGAGAGGTCGGAGTGTCGGCGGGGGGGTGGGGCGGGGGGGAGGGGGTGGGGCGAAGAAGCGACAGAGCTCACGACCGCCAGCGTCAGGGCGCTCGACGAGGGGAGACGATGGGGCAGATGGCGGAGGATGTGTGTGTGTTGTGCTGTGTTGTGTTGTGTTGTGTTGTGTTGTGTTGCGTTGTGTTGTGTTGTGTTGTGTTGTGGTGTGGTGTGGTGTGGTGTGTTGTGTTGTGCTGTGTTGTGTTGTGTTGTGTATGTGTGTGCGTGTGTGTGCGTGTGCGTGTGTGCGTGTGTGCGTGTGTGTTGTACACATATATATATATATATGTGTGTGTGTGTGGGAGTGGGTGGGTGGGTGAATGGGGGGGGGCAGAGGGGGCGGCGTGGCGGCGACGAGGGGCTGGAGCCTTCAGGACGAGCGCGCAGCATCTGCAACAATGACCATCCTCACCCTCACCCTCACCGTCGCCACCTCCACGACCGCCATCACCACCACCATCATCACCACCATTACCATCGACATCCTCAAAACCGTCATCACCAACAACATCGGCATCATCAACAGCACCGGCACCATCACCGTCATCATCACCACCACCGCCACCAGCATCATGAGCAGAACCACCATCCCCAGCATCATGACCATGGCCATGGCCACGACCATCATCATCATCACCACCATCATCATCATAACCATCATCACCACCACCACCGTCATCATCAATGATCAGCATCATCACCATCACCACCATCATCATCTTCAGCATCAGCATCAGCATCAGCATCAGCATCAGCATCAGCATCAGCATCAGCATCACCATCATCATCATCATCATCATCATCATCATCATCATCATCATCACCATCACTGTCACCATCATCATCGCCACCATCAACATCATCACCATCACCACGATCACCGTCACCATCACCATCATCACCATCATCATCACCATCACCAACATCAACATGATTATGATCGTCATCACCATCATCATCAACGCCGTCATCATTATTAGCATTCGCATTCGTAATATTAGCCAAGGCTTTACTCGTTGTTAGTGTACTGTTCATATTCGTAGCCATCGTAATAGTATTAGTATTCTTATTATTATGATCAGTATTATCATTCGTAGTACGAACAACATCATTACGAATACAAGTGCTACTACTACTACTACCACTACCACTACTACTACTACTACTACTACTACTACTACTACTACTACTACTACTACTACTACTACTACTACTACTACTACGACTACTCTGATGATGAGTATTACGAGTAGTACAAGTGCTAGTTTTCCTAATTTTAATTGAGTAGGAGCGCTATTGATCGTGTATTGTCTAAGGATAGTGCGTATTAGTGTTATTGGTATCAGTACTACTGCTATGATTATTAATACCACTGTTCTCAGTATCAGTATCATCGTCATTCGCATGGCCATCATCATACACATCAACCCATCATGATCGTGTTCGTCGCCGTGGTCGTCGTTATCAGCAGATGGGCTACTCAACTCCCTTCCTGATTCCTCTTCCTCCACCTCCTCCTTCTCCTCACCATCCTCCTGCTGCTGCTGCTGTCCTTCTCCTGCTGACCCACTGCCTGCTGTTGGAACCAGGCAGAGATATGCCAATGCCGTCAAGGTGGCGGACCCACTTCGTGACTGAACAACTGTGGCTGGTGTCTCGGAAAAGGAGGAAGGAAGGAGGAGGACGAACAGGAGGAGGAGGAGGAACATGTGGGACGATGAGGAAATCAAGCCCCACGCGCGCCACACGTGCACAGAAGGTCTATCAGGGGAAGGGGCGAATAGAGACCAGTTGAAGTGCGAGAGGGGGATGAGTTCAAGGGAGAGAGAGAGAGAGAGACAAAAAAGAGAGAGAGAGAGAGAGGGAAACGGAGGGGGAAGGGAGGGAGGGAGGATACGAGAGGATGGAAGGAGAAGCATGATAGTGGCACTGGAAAGAAGAGTGCGGAAGGCGGCGGGTGGGGGACATGTCTGAAAGGGGAACCTGGAGCGGGGAGGACGAAGATGGATGTGGAGAGGGAACACGTCAGTGCCTCCAGCCCGTTGGGCGAAGGTGGTCTAGCGATATCGTTATTCCTCTTCCAAAAACCCTCTTCCCTTCGGGGAGGGGTGCCCTCCACATTCCCTCCCTGTTTTTTGGGGGGCGGATCCCGATCGGTCAGAGCGTCCAAAATGGCCCAGGATGGTTCTAAGAGGACCTCCGATGCTCCAAGATGGCCTTCAAGGCTGCTCAAAATAACCAAGGATGGTTCAAGATAACTTCCAGCATACCTCCAAGAGGCCCGAAGATGGCCAGACGACAGTTCCAAGTGCTCTGGGAGTCCCCTCAGGACCCCTCCTCATCAGAGGCCACCATCCTTCAAACACCTAGGGAAAATGAGTCATGTTCGGCTTCTCGCCTTTTCGCTTACGATGCGTTTTTGAGTCCTCAAGATGGCCCAAGGAGAGGCCCAAGAGGGCCCAAATGGTCCCGAGACGGCCACAAGAGCGCCACAAGAGGGCCCCATAGGGGCGAGTTTGAGGGCCCCAGAGGAGGTGCCAACCATTAGGACCCCTCTCTTTTCACCGACGCACTTCAGGGTAGCCCCAAGAGGCCCTCCAGGGCGCCCGACCGAGAGGGCCCCAAGAGAGCCCCAGAGAGCCCCCGGAGGGCCCCAAGACGGCCCAAAGAGCGCCCAAGAGCATCCCACGAGGGCACTAAGAGGCAATTTGCCCCCCCTCCTCCTCCTCCTCCTCCTCCGCCTCCTCCTCCTCCTCCTCCTCCTCCTCCTGCTTCTCCTCTTCCTCCTCTTCCTCCTCCTCCCCTCGCCCCTCCGCGGGCCCCGGCCTCTGTGCATTCTGGGTGCTCGCTTTGCTTCACCATAGGTGTGTCTCTTCGTCCCTTTCCCCGGCAACCCCCATGGGCCACGCCTCCGAACGGGCTGGTGGGGATACGCGGAGCGCCAAGACTTCTCCTCGTCAGCTTGCTTCCCCGCTCGAACCTGCGACCGCGCCGCCTTGAAAAGAAAATCGTGCCGTCCTAAGTCTCTGCTCCTCGGCATCTGCCAAGCAGGGGCGAACTCGGCCCGCTCACTTCGGCTCGTAATAGATGTGGAGCTCGATGCCGTCCGGGCCCCAGGGGCGCAACTTGGTGTGCTCCGAGATCTTCCCGGAGATCGGCTTGCTCTCGTCCTCCTTCAGGTAGACGTTGAAGTCGCTGTCGAGGAGGAAGTCCTGGTCGATCTCGAAGATCTTCCTGAACTTGGTGAGGCAGGACTCCACCGTGGTGCTCTCGTCGATGACCACGCGGTAACGGCCGCCGATCGAGGGGGCGGTGAGCATGATCTCGGACCCGGCTTGCCTTGAGCAGGGACCGACCGTCCCGGCATTCCTATAGTCCTACCACGAAATTTTCTGAGAGCCCACAAATGTTCGAATCAGCAGCAATGTTCTTGGAACAGAAGCCCGATGTGTTAAGACAAGACAGTCCCAGCCAGAAATGTTCTAAGAACATGTCGTGGGAACCACAACAGGTTCTTAGAACATTGTTGGGTAGGGCTATAGGCGAGCCAGGAGGACGGGAGGAGGGGGAGGAGGAGGAGGAGGAGGAGGAGGAGGAGGAGGAGGGAGGAGGAGGGAGGAGGAGGGAGGAGGGAGGAGGAGGAGGAGGAGGAGGAGGAGGAGGGAGGAGGAGGGGAGGAGGAGGAGGAGGGGGAGGAGAGGAGGAGGAGGAAGGAGAGGGAGGAGGATTGCCTGGCCACGCTGCTGCCCCGGGCAGCCGGCTGGGCCCTCGGGCCGGCGAAGGCCGGCGAGAGGGCCGCCGACAGCAGCCACGCGGCCGCCGCGGCGAGGACCAGGGCGCCGCAGCTGGAGCGCGCCATCGCGGGCCGATCGGGTCGGGCGAAAGGGGGGTAGCAAAGGGGGGGTTTGAGAATCAGCTCACGTAGCTGATTCTCCCGGCGCCTCCCGGCGCCGGAGGCGGCGATGTATCGAGGAATGGGCCCCTCGGTGAGGCCGAAACCAGCTGCATGCAGCGAATTTCGTACCCCCCCCTTTCCCAATCCCCCCCTTTCGCCCGGCCCGAGCCGAAGTGCCGAGAGGTGCGGTGCTGCTGGCGGCCGTCGGGCGCGCCGGGCCAGAACCCCTGGAGCTCGAGCCCAGGCGTCGGTGCACCGCTGGGAGCGGCCAAGACTGGGGGGTGTCCAGGAGGGGGGGGGTGCAACTCAGGAGCGGCGGCACGTGCGCGGCCCCGCGGGGGTGCCAGGAAGGTAATGAAATGAGAAGAGGCGCCATGAAATCAGGGGAAATATCGTGACCCCCGCCATGATATCCACCCCCCCTAGTCATCACCCCCCCTCCCTCTTTTCCGCCCCCGACGCCGGTGCCGTGGCAAGCAGCGCGGGGGGCAGACCGGGCGGGCCGGGCTCGGCAGGGACGGGGGGAGGGAGACGAGACGAGGCGTTTTCACGAGGATCTTCGCCTTCCCCTTTTCCTGCCTGCTCTCGTCCTGCTCTTTCAATCCCGCTTTGTACAGGCATCACCGCTCTGCCTTGAACTGTAGATAGATAGATAGAGATAGAGACGGATGGCTGGAAGGCGGTGGGGAGTGGAAGAGGAAGGAGCGAGTCGGGCTCGCGAGCGCGAGCGAGTCAGCGGGCCCCTCCCTCTACTGCCAGACAAAGGGGATGCACACCCCCTGCTCCCGAAACCACGAGGAGGAGGAGGAGGAGGAGGAGGAGGAGGAGGAGGAGGAGGAGGAGGAGGGAAAGGGGGAGGGGGAGGAGGGGAGGAGGGGGAGGGGGGGGAGGGGCGAGGGGGAGGGGGAGGAGGAGGAGGAGGGAATCACAAGACACACTGCTGGCACAGCCGGGCAGCCGAGCTGAGCGCGCCGCCCACTCGAATTATCGATATGGGTCGCTCTCGAGCGCGCGCGCCTCCGCTCACGACCGCGTGCGAGGGGAAGCAAGCGCATAGACGCGCCGAGCTCCGAGGGGACGCAGAGAGCTTTCGGTACTACTCCGCCTCCTGCTTCTCATCCTCCACTCCTCTATCCTTCCCTCTTCCTCCTCCTCCCCCACATCATCCTCCCCATCATCCTCCTCCTCCTCCTCCTCCTCCTCCTCCTCCTCCTCGAGGTCTCTGGAGGTCCCTGACGATGTGGCTTAGGTCTTGGACCTTGCACGAAAGCGACACTCATTGCGCTGGCGTGCGAACAAGCTTCCGACAAGATCTGTGAGATCCGACCCTCTCTCCTGGACCACCCTCCAGGCCGCATCCGGCCCCAAACCCCACCTGGAGCCCCTGTCTGATGACATGCGCCCTGTTTCTCGCCGGACTAAAGGAACAACAACTGCATTAACATAAACTTCCGGAGATCCGCGCGAGTTTCGTGGATCGGCGCTGGACCCCCCCTCCCTGGCGCGCGGAGCGCGCCAGGGGCGGCGTCGGCGGCGTCGTCAGGGGTGGCCAAGGCGCCGATCCAACAAATCCGCGCGGATCTCCGAAAGTTTATGTGAGCGTGTTTTTATTCGGCGTTTCGGCATTGGGCGGAAGGGGGGGAGGGGGGGGTCTGGCTCTGGACCTCTGCTTAATGCCACTGTTTGCAGCAGTGCGTCCTGCGGGGGAAAGACTCCGCCTGCTTGAAACGGGCGCCCCAAAACAGCCAAAATCTATTCCATGGGCGGGGAAAAGTGCAAGGGCCCGCGCCGACCGGCAAGACAATGAATAAGAAAACGATCAATATGCTTAATTATGCCGTTTTTTGCTTTTCGACGGACGCCCCTTTCGATTGGGCCCCTTGTGCGCCCTCCCTCGTCTCACCCCTCCCACCTGGGCCCGCCTCTCCCGCACCCCCCCGCCCCTCGAGCGTTCCTGCCTCTTCCCGCCGGGGTGAAGCGAGAAGGGGCGGGCCTTCTCAGAAGGCTTGCAAGTGCCCCTGCCTTCGGAGGAGATTTCTGGGCATTCCACGGAAACACAAAGAGCTTCTCAGGAGGCCTGAGGGCTTCTGAGAAGTCCCGCCGCCTTCTGAGAGGGCCTTTTCCTTCTCGCTTCCCCCCCTCGCTCGCCGCCAGAGAAGCAGGCGGGGGCGATGGCGGATGAGGATGATGATGAGGAGGAGAAGGTCGAAGGAGGAGGAGGAGGAGAAGGTCGAACGAGGAGGAGGAGGAGGAGGAGGAGGAGGAGGAGGAGGAGGAGGAGGAGGAGGAGATGATATGGGACGAGACGACTCCCAGGAAATCGGTCCGAGGAGAGAGGGGCCAGCCCGCACAACTTGAGCGGGCGGGTGCACCTTCGGGGGGAGATTTGGTGAGGCCGAGAGTGGATGACTGCCACCCTCAGCACTCGCGACGGGTGCACCCGCTCCGAGAAACTAAACCTGGCGGCTCTGCTCGCGCGCTCGCACCCGCTCCATCAGGCGGGCCATTCGAGCTTCGTACGGGATTACACTGTCGACCGAGCACTCAACGACAGACGTTGTCGCTCTGACATCCCGCGCGCTAGCCACTGTAAGACCGACGCGAGGGGCAGGGACAGCTCGGTCGATCAACGCACGAATTCGGGGGTTCGGGGCCAGCCCTCTCCGAAAGCGAAACAAAATCATGTTACCAGTGTTGGTGGAGGGGGCGCAGGGTTTGCTCAACTTCATGGCCTTTTCCTGGCTCCACCCTCCACACTTCAGACAAAGCAGGGAACCCCGTCGAGCCTCATTGCTCTCTTATTCCTCGGCACGGCACCGCACAGCACGCAACGAAGCAAAACGAGAGCCGCTCACGGCGACAAGCTGATGCCCCAATGAGTCTTCCGTGAGAGGCTTCAAAAACGACGGGGCCCCGAGACAACCATTCAATGGCAGGTTGCGGCACGACGGTGCAACCTTGAAGCGAACTTCGCACTGCCAGCCGAGTTCGCCAAGACCCCAGGAGTGCCACCCCTCCCCCCGAGAGCTTATCTTTCGGCACAGTGCTGTGGGTCTCCGCCACCGCTGCGGACTCTCCTCGAGGAAACACGGGAGGACGGCGGCAGCCAATGAAACAAAATCGGCAGCTCGATTCCTCGCGAGATCGAGCTTAGCCAAAAACTCTGGCGATTGATCAGGGTTCAAACTGGCTGCGAGCTTAGCGTGATGATCGGCGATTCGGTTCGCTTCGGCCCAATGACGCTCCTGCGCTGGGAGGCTGTCAATCTGCTCCTGGGACCGATGGGCCTTCACGTGCCGAGCCGAGACGAACTTGTGGCCTTCAAGGCCACGACCGAACTTCAGAATGCCAGCTGCCTGGTTGGACGCACGCAGCTGGGCTTGCACAGGTTGCTGGAAACGCCGAATCGCAGAGGTGCAGTCACTGCCAGCCAGGGTCTCACGGTCGGCAATCTGGCCAATCAAACAGAGCGCAACACTCTCGGCGATACTAGGCGATTGAGGAAGGTTGCCTGCGACAGGGCCTCGAATGACTGCTACAGGCACATTAGACTCTGGCGCAAACACTGCAATAGACCAAGACGCACGCTCAAGCTCTTTTAAGCCTGGACGCGTGCAAGAGCCATCAGGGGCTACGTCCAATCGAGGGCCCTGAACCAGAGACGCCACCCCCTCAACCTCAACCGCCAACTCCTCCCCTTCAGGGCCCTCGAGGACCACTTCATCCGAGCAGGATGGGGGAGGAATCTCCTCCTGATCATACAAGAAAACTCCTTGCACAAATATAGGATCGTCAGAGTCGAGACCAGCACTGATGAAAAGCGGGCTGACTTCAGCCTCGGCGCGGGCGGCAACAACAGCAGGTAGCATGCATTCGTAAAGACAGTGCTTGATCGTCTGCCTCTGGCCGCAGGCACAGAGACCGTCGCAAAGGTAGCCCGCAGCCTGGGCGCGGGCCTTGGTCCAGATTCCGCGGCAAGAGCAGCTCCCGACAAGAAACTTCTGCAGACTGGACAACCGACGAGACCGACCTCCGACCGCCCAACGAACGAAATCGAGCGAGGCCCTGGATCCTGTCGGAGCTCCCAGCTGCATGGCTAAGGAAATCTCATGCTGACGCTGGATACCAGCTAGCATGGGAGTAGTGAGCATACTCGGAGGCTTTCTGCTAACATCAATGACAGATCCCCGATGGTCCATCCAGCTTATAGCCGACAGGACTCGCCAACCCGCACGCTGCACAGCTAGCGCAGCTCGAGACAGAGGGCCACGACTGGATGCCCAGTCGATGACCTGCCATGGCTTGGCTTCACGCCAGAGCCGCAACAGACGAGCACGCACTGCAAGCGGGTGGTTGCAGACCTCCGATTGCCACAACATTCTACACCACTGGAACGCAGGCGCAACGGCAGCTGCAGCGGCGCCATCGCCGAGCAAGACAGTCTTGCTCGAAAGGCTCACTCCGCCATGCGCTGGCAGCTGTCCTCGAGCAGCGTCGCGCCTGCACCTCAGCCGCTCCACGTTGTTGAGCCCGACGACCTCACTGCCGTAGGTGGCCGCAGGCAGAGCGCCAGCACGGATGACACGGCCGATGGACTGCACCTTGTTGCCAGCGATGACCTTGCCAAAGCGCCTGATCTTCCGTATGCGTCGCACCGTGTGCGCCTTGCGCTTGGCGCGCTTGGCAAGCACGCCCTGGTCAGCTCTCCTGCTGCCCTCGCTGACGTCGACACCGACGTAGACAGCGCTGCGCCTCGCGACCGAGGCAGGCAGGCCAAGCCTGGCAACGATGCCCTGCGCGATGGACAGGCTGGTGCCCCCCTCCTCCTCCTCCTCCTCCTCCTCCTCCTCCTCCTCCTCCTCCTCCTCCTCCTCCTCCTCCTCCTCCTCCTCCTCCCCCTCCCCCTCCAGTGTTTGGAGGAGAGCCCAACGGAGACAACCACGGCGGCGGCTCAAAACCGGTCCCCTGGACCCCTCCCCGGGCTCCACCCTGCGGCGACGAGGAGCCCCCCGGTGGCAGGGGCCCCAGGAGGGCCGAGAAGGCACGGCGGGGAGACCGCCGTGACCGCGGCTGGCCCTGCTCTCCGGCATGCTCAGCAAGGGGCCCAAGGACACACAAATAAATACGCACACGCGCAAATCCCAGGAGATTCCCCACATCTTCCGGCAGTTTCTGGGTATCCCCCCCCCCCCACACACACACACTTCCGATGTCTTCCCACCTTTTTTCCTGGGAGTCGACGATGGATTGTGTCTTTGTGCTTTTCGCCCTCCTGAATGCTTCTCCTCCCCCTCCTGCGGCCGGACCCAAGACCGAAGAGCATCCGTCGAGAACATGAGACCCTCCGCCGGCCAAACGGAAGTACACTCGACGGGCACTGCGACGCCCTATGAGGCCACGGCGCTTGTGCTCATGTGCTTTGCACTTAACTTTGTTTTGTTTTTTCTTTGTTTTGTTTTCTCTCTCTCTCTTTCTCTTTCTTTATTTCTCTCTCTCTCTCTCTCTATATATATATATAGCGGAAGAACAACGCCATAAACATAAACGTTTGGCGCTCCGCGCGGATTTCTTGGATCTGCGCTGGCCCCCCTCCCTGGCGCGCGGAGCGAGCCGGGGGCGGCGCCGGAGGCGCCGCCAGGGCGGTCCAGCGCCGATCCGAGAAACCCGCGCGGACCTCCGAGCTGTTCTATCGTTGTCATTGTTTGTTCCCCTTACCCAGTTTTTTGTGTTTCTCTTTTTTGTTTTTCTCTCTCTCTCTCTCTTTCCTTACCCAGTTGTTTGTGTTTGTGCTTGTTCCCCTTGCCCAGTTGTTTGTGCTTGTTCCCCTTACCCAGTTGTTTGTGTTTGTTTCTTCTCTTTGTTTGTTTTTTTTCTCTCTCTCTCTCTCTCTTTCCTTCCCCAGGGCGCACAAGAGCACCCCACGGACACGAAGGACACCGGGGCACCCTCCCCCAGGGCTGGACCTGAACGCTGTTTTTCGTCACGTGTTCGTATTGTTTTTGTTTGTTTTACAGCGATCCTTGTCTAGCATGCTCTCTTCGTTACGTGTTCGTTCTGTGCTTCGTGTTGCTGTACTTGTCGTCCTGCACTTCCCCGCCGAGGCGGAAAACCAAAGCACAGCCGAAGTCCAGCAAGACAGCGCTTATAGGTCCAGCCCTGCCCTCGACCTCCGGGCCGGGCGAAAGGGGGGGACAGCAAAAGGGGGGGGGAGAGTCAGCTCACGTGGCTGAGTTTCCTGGCGCCTCCCGGCGCCGGGAGGCGCCCGTGCATCGAGGAAAGGGCCCGGCGGCGGGGCCGGCACCAGCTGCATGCAGCAGATTTCGTAACCTAAAACAGGGCTAGGATCGGGATATATCACTCCAGAGCGTTCCAAAGCGCTCTCAGAGCGTTCCGGAACGCTCTGGAGCGGCCGCGGCGCCCCATAAATCCTCCAAACCCGCCGAATCTCAGAGATTTCGAGTTATCCCGATCCGATTTTGTCCCGATCTTAGTGTCGTTTATAACCCCCCCTTTCCCTGTCCCCCCCCCCTCTTGTTCGGCCCGAGCCTGCACTTCCCCGCCCAAGCGAAAAAACACACACAAAAAACCGAGGTACGGCAAAACAGCGCTTATAGGTCCGGCCCTGCCCTCGACCTTCGGGCCGGGGGGCAAAGGGGGGGGTGGATAGCAAAGGGGGGGGATAGCAAAGGGGGGGGGGATAGCAAAGGGGGGGAATAGCACAGGAAGGGGGGGGGATAGCCAAAGGGGGGGGGGTGAGACTGAAGGGGCCCTGGGACACGCACAAGAAAAATGCACACGAAGCACAGGGCTCCCCCTGTCTTCCCATCTTTCCTGGGCTCCTGCCCTCCCCCCCGCTCCCCATCTTTTCCCATATCTTGTCTGAGGCATCGACGATCAACTGTGTCTGTGTGATTTTTGAAACGACGCGAAGATCGGGACAAAATCGGATCGGGATAACTCGAAATCTCTGAGATTCGGCGGGTTTGGAGGATGTATTGGGCGCCGCGGCCGCTCCAGAGCGTTCCGGAACGCTCTGAGAGCGCTCCTGGATGCACTGGAGCGATATATCCCGATCCTAGCCCTGTCTTAATTTTTCCCCCCCCTCTCGATCGGCCCGAATTCTGCCGCTTCCCTGCCCACTTCCAGTCTTGTGGTTTTTTCCCATGCGCGGGATCCGCTCGCTGAATCCCTCCTGGGAGGCTTCGTGCCCCGGGGCCGGCCCGCGCACCGCCGCCGCCGCCAGAGGTGGCCCGGGGGCAAGGTCATCAGTTCCCCGAAGAGGTGGTACGCTGCATTTCGTGCCGACGGATGCCGACAGGGGTCGCGGCTCCCGGAGGGAGGGGAGAGGAGGAGGAAGGGGGGGAGGAGGAGGAGGGGAGAGGAGGAGGAGGAGGAGGTAGGAGGAGGAGGGGAGGCGGAGGGAGGAGGAGGAGGAGGAGGAGGAGGAGGAGGAGGCGGGAGAGGAGGAGGGGGTGGAGGAGGAGGAGGGGAGGAGGAGGAGGAGGAGTGAGGAGGAGGGGAGGAGGGGAGGAGGAGGGGGAGGAGGAGGGGGAGGAGGAGGAGGAGGAGGAGGAGGCAACAGGATTCCCCATATCTTCCTACATCGTCGGGGTTCTTGTGCATTCCCCCCCCCACGTCCCCCCCACTTCCCCGCTTCCCCCCCCCCACTTCCCGACGGAGGGAGGGGCGGGTGCAGACTACCTACCAGACCACCCCAACCCAACCCGAAGACCCGAATTTAACCCGAATTTAGGGTTGGGGCGGGGTACGGGTTCCATTTGTTTTTTCAATGTTCCCCGACCGCCCCCCCACTGGAAATGGATGGGAAATTGAAGCCTTCGAGTTGGGTTGGGGTCATTTGGTGGGTGGTGAAATACAGTCGGCTTTGATTGGACAGGACACGCGAGAGGACACAATATCCTTCCGAGGGCCACGTCGCCACAGGAGTGTAAGACGGCACGGGTCGCGAGGCACAGGACACAAGGGCACCCTTGATTTGGTAAGGTCGACCTATACTAATCAGGGGCGACTGTAGAGTTAAGTCGCGCCTGTCCCCCTGCAGCCCGGCTTTGGGGAAAAATGGAATGCACCCCACAAGAGCCCTAAAATTGCACCAAAATTGCCAAACACACAATAGTCCCCCGACGATTTTTGACTATTCATGTTCCCCCCGGTAGAGGGACGGGCCCGATTCAACTGCAGAGGGACATGCCCGACTCGGCTGCACGCAGGAGTGACCCTGGGTAAGAGTGACCTTTTGGTGCGCGACTCTTTTGGGGCCGCGGGGGGACCAAACCTGGGCGCGCAAGCGGCCGCTACTGCCTCGTTTTCAGCCATCTGGGGACCCATCTGTGCCCGCACAAAAGGTCACTCCAGCGAAAGGTCACTCTTACTTACGTCTAGTCGACCGACGGAAGCCGAGCGCCAGGAGTCCCGAGGCCAGCAGGCGGGCGGCGACCGCGCCCGGCGCGACCGGAGGCGCCCGCAAGGGGCAGCAGGGAGCCTGCCTACGCTTCCCCTTCGCCGCGCCCCCTTCGCTGCACCGGATCTCCCGCGCCAGCTCCGCCTGCTCCCTGCTGTCCTCCACCCCCCTCCCCTCCCCTCCCCTCCCCCTCCCCTCCCCGTCCCCATCCCCTACCCTCCCCTCCCCTCCCTTCCTCTCCCCATTGGGTCCTGCTGTCCTCCCATCCCCCTCCCCTCCCCTCCCCTCCCTCTCCCCTCCTCATTTCCCCCCACTCTTCTACCCGACCCCTCCTCCCCTCATCTCCCCCTCCCCCCTCCCCATCCCCTCCGCGCCTCCCTCCCCCCCCTCCCCGCCCCCTCCCCCAAAAAGGCCCGGCGTGGACCCGATCTGATTTCCGACGTGCTCACGAAAGTGGGTGCCAACAGTGGGGGAGCCGCGCGATTGAGAGGTCGCCGCCCCGCTCTGGCTGAGACGAGACCCGAACGGGGACAACCTCGGACCAGGACGAGTCGGGCCCCCCTGCGATCCGGCGGTTCCCGGGGACCGGCCTTGAGGGGCCTGTTAGCTCCTGCTCCTATTCCTCCTCCAACGCATTCTTTTCTTCATTGGCCAAGTCGCGCACGCGAGGTCACACCCCGGCCCCAATGCCACTGGAACGGAAAAGGGGGGGTGGCCACGGTGCAGCGGGCAAGCGCGCCCACGTGGCCGCGCTCAATTCTCGGGGCCCGAATCATCGATGACCCCTTGCGCGAGCAGGCCAGCTGCAACTTCGTCGCCCGACACGCACGGTCGCGCGGAAGTGACAGAGCGCCAGCCACCACGGGAAAACATGGCTTCGACTCCAGAGGCCGCAAAGACGTCGCTCGCAAGACGTCGCTCGCAGCTCCGCGCCGGACATCGTGCCCAAACCACACCTCGGGGTTGGCGACCCCGACGGCTTGCAAGTGGCGCCGGAATTGGGCCGTCCACGTCGCAGGCGTAAACCCGCCAAACGGAGGGCCCCCAGCTGCGATTGCATGGTCCCACACAGCAAGCCAAGTGTGCAATCAAATGCCCTCGTCCGTGCCGCACAAGCAAAACGCATGAAGGGTGCACAGGTCCACCCGCTGCTTTCGCCGGATGGGGCAATAGATAAAACGCCCCCCAGCGACCTGTATGCCACAACAGAAAGTTGTATGCCAAGACGGCGATGATGCACCGCCACTGTCGCTGGTGCGCCAACGCATGGCGGAGCAAACGCCGCAAAAGCCGGCGATCAACCTTTTGCCTCGGCAGTCTGGGCGTCCGGCACTTGGCGGTGCAGAGCCTGATGCCTTTCAAAATGACATCTTGGTCACCCTGCCACGGCACGCCGGCCCCCTGGTGCGCCAGGGCCCACGCGCTCAACCAACCACGCTGCGTTGACGCGCGCGCACACACCGCCGCGACGCGGCGAATGTGCTGCACACTGCACCCCAGCGGGGGCTCACCCAAGAGCTCGGAAGCCCATGCAACCATACGCAGATGCGACGCGTATGTAACTAGTGTAGACGGTACCGTTTTGCACAGAAACCGGCTCTCAGCAACTGTGTCGGCCAGCCGGAGCAGGTCCGCACCTTGAGCACGAGCTTCGCTCATGGCCTGCAGCGCCTCGCGGGGCGGAGCGCCATCTGGGTGCCTGAAAGAGCACCGCCTGTCCTGGCTCAGCGCCGTCATCATGTCGACGTTCTGTCTGGTGGCGGCACCGCGCAAGCTGTCCACCACGCCCCAATACGACGACCAGGCCTCAGCGGGGCCAAGCACACGCGGAGCACCACAAGCAGTGGCCTGGACCCCGCGGGGAGTTGCAGCAGCACGCGGGCAGCCGAGCGCGCTGCCGCTGCCCCCGGGCACAGCGGTGCAAGACTGCCCATAAGTTGGAGGGGGAGGGGGTCCTCCTCCTCCTCCTCCTCCTCCTCCTCCTCCTCCTCCCCCTCCTCCTCCTCCTCCTCCGCCTCCTCCGTCTCCGGCCGTCTCCGCCTCCTCCTCCTCCTCCTCCTCCTCGTCCTCCACCTCCTTCCCCCCTCCAACTTATGGTGGTGGTGGTGGTGGAAAACAGGCCCATCAAGCCTGCATCAGCACGGAGTCGAAACCGAATCGGATCGACCGCGCCGGGGTGCACACCCACGCCTTTGCAAACGTCGGGACGCATCGGGCCTCCGGAAACTCGAACCCGAAATCGGATCGAATCGATCGGATCGAAGTGGACCCTGCATAAGCTGTCGGAGGTCCGCGCTGGATCCCCGCGGCGGTTCTGGCGCCGCCCATGGGGCGCTTCGCGCTCCAGGGAGCGGGTCCGGCGCCGATCCGAGAACTCCGCGCGGACCTCCGACATTTGCGACCATGCAGTTTGTTAGTGTTCGGGGGGGCGGGGGAGCAGAAAAGCTGTACCAGAACATCAAACATGTGCAACTACTACTACTACTACTACTACTACTACTACTACTACTACTACTACTACTGCTGCTGCTGCTGCTGCTGCTGCTGCTGCTGCTGCTGCTGCTGCTGCTACTACTACTACTACTTACTACTACTGCTACTTGCTACTGCTACTGCTACTGCTACTGCTACTGCTA
>CAUYUJ010007539.1:40000-42500 GCA_963575745.1 Prorocentrum cordatum | reverse complement strand
CGCTCTGCCGCGGGCTGCGTCGACCAGCGATCTGCTGTCGCAGATGAACACGAATGCACTCTCCCAGCGCGTCCAGTGCCAAAGCTCCGCGGGCGCGTCCTGCAGGTCTTCGCCCGTGGTCCGTCGGCCTGGAAAGTGAGCCGCTGCTTCTTCGAGCGCCTCTCGGCGCCTGCGGGTCGTCCGCGGCAGTGGCCATGCTGCCTGCGCGTCGACGGCCCAGCGTCGGCGCGCACATTCTCGATGAACTCGCCCATCGCTGCAGCCCAGGAGCGCCGGCCCTGCGCGCCCCGCACAGAACGCCAACGTGGGCCGAAGACCCCCGCGAGGAGATCTTCTCGAGCCGTTTTGACCCCGCTCGTCCTCTGCAGTCGTCCTTTTTTCTGAAAAGCCTGTCTCGCGGGGGTCCAGTAGCGTCGCGCGCTGCGCAGGCGGATGGAGTCCAAGTGCTTCTCTTCATGCCCTGCACAGGTCTCCCTCTCGCGCCATGCTGCCTTGCGGTGAAAGCTCAACGCGCACGCGTGGACGGGGGCAACCTTGGCCCCCACCATCCATTCCCGGATATTGGCAGCGCTTGTTCGGAGGCGCGCGTCGCAGGGCGCGACGCAAGAATTTGAGCTCCCACGACCAGAGATCCTTCAATATCTGCCGCGTCAGCGCCCAGGTCCCCGATGCAAAAACCGCCGACGATTGCAGGCCCCGCGCCCCGACAGCGTCTGCCGGCAGGCCCAGCGCTGGCCCTCCGCGCGACGCCGGCGTGATCGAGCGCAGCGCCAGTGGACCCGCTCGCATCTATCTTCTCGCCAAGAACTGCCATCGCGTCGACGCTCTCGAAAACAAGCCTCTCCGACCCCATCCAGGGACTCGCGCGCAAAGACAGGCGGGTCGCTCCGACCGCCCCCAGCTGCCAGGGCTTGCAAGGAAGCTGGCTCCCCCCCCCTAGCGGCGCTCGCGCGCGCGGCTGGCGACGGCATCAATAGCGCGTCGCATCTGAGCGGGCTGACTCGAGATGAGGAACAGACAATCTGCCCAGATGGGGTGCGATGAAGATGAGGTCGCGGTCTTCACATTCGAATCCGCAGCCGCTTTTCCCGCCGTTGCTGCGCGTTTGGGCCCTGGATGTATTCCGCGGCGACGGGGAACAGATCTGGGGCGTCGGCTGCACCCTGCTCGCCTCCTCGCACGAAATCGACATGCTCCGACGGCGTGCAGATCCGGGCGCGAGCGCAGGAGAGCGCCCGCATGATGTTCGTGATCAATATGGAAGGATCTCCTTATGGCCAAGGGCGTCTTCGATTAATTGGCGGCCCGCGCAGCCGAAGGCAGCGCGCGCGTCCGCGCGAGCAACGCGCGACGCGAGCCGTCGGTAGGCGTAGGCCGTCCAACAAGTGACGAAGGAATTGCTGAGATGTCTGCGGCTGGCTTGTCCTTTTGAAAGCCAGATGCCCAGACATCGGCCGGCCTCGACTTTCCCCAGGAGGGTCGCGGATAGCTCGCCGATGCCACTTTCGGCCGACAGACAATTTCGAAACCCAGCGAAACTCATCCAGAGAAGGGATATTCGTGGTCTCAGGTTTCGGAATACCATAATGCTCTATCAAGGCCAAGAAATGGGATCCTCCGTGCTGGCGCGCTGCCGGCGATCCTGGAAAAATCGCAGCGGCGCGCGGAAGCGATTGGCACGCTTCCGGAGGAATGCAGTCTTGCCCTGGAGCCGCGCCTGCTCTGAGTTCTGCCCGTGCTGACGGGCGGCCAAACAGGAGCAAATCCTTCGCGGGGCACCCGCGCTCGGTCGCGCCCCCCCGTCTAACTCAAGACGTTGAAGGCGGGCTCTCTGCGCGCCGAGAGAACTGCTGTCGCCCCTGAAGCGGACCGCGCCGAATCCGCGCGTTTCGCGGGCCCGTGCTTCGCGACGAGCTGCGGCGCCGACGTCGGGCATCGCGAGCAAAATTGACATCTTCCGCGGGCCGGTTGAAGACCGCGTCCGCCGAAGGCGCCGGACGTTCCGAGCCCGTCTCCTGGCCCGCTTGTCCGCCCTGAGCTCAGCGACTGTTCCTCCCCGACAATTTCCGCGCCAACTTCTGACGAGCCGGCCCGACCGGTTCGCCTCGGCACTTCCAAAGAGAATTCCCCGCCGACGCCCCCCGAAATCTGCCGCTGAGCGTTGAGTACCCAACCCTGCAATCCAGCCCCCAATTCGTTCGACTTCGGGCTTCGGGCAGACGCGTCGGATATAGGTTGCTTGAATTGCGCAGATGCGTCGCCATCCTTTGGGGCCCATCTTTCGGTCGAAGCAGTCCGCGAACTCCCCTGAACATCATGCCGGAAACTAAGAGGATGAAGTACCGCGAAAAATGGGCGAAGGTCAGACTTCAATGCTGGACGCCAGCGCTGCGCAGGATCGGCGGCGCCCCCCGCGCCGCCCGAGACACGCGCGCAGTCGATCCGAGTCTTCCGAGCCCTCGCGGCCTCGGCCCCAAGTCCATAGATGATGGAAGTGGCT
>CAUYUJ010007539.1:22500-35000 GCA_963575745.1 Prorocentrum cordatum | reverse complement strand
AGGCGCTGCACTTTCTGGGCACCATCAGGGGCGCGCAGGGGGCGGTCTCTCAGCGTGGCCGCTATCCACGACACTGTCGTAAAGCCTAGCGCCTAGCAGGCGTGGCTCTTTCTGGAAATCATAAAAGGGGGTTCGCAGGGGGTGGTCTCTCAGCGCGGCCGCTATCCACGACACTTTCGCAAAGCCTAGCAAGCGTGGCACTTTCTGGACACCACAAGGGGTGCGCTGGGGGTGCGGTCGATCTCCGTTTTGGGCTCGCAGCGCGCGGCAAGCGTGGCAACTTCTCGATGCCGCAGAGGGTGCGCTGGGAGTGCGGTCGCTATCCGCTTCGGCCTCGCAAAGCGTGGCAAGCGCGACAATTCCTCGACGCCACAAGGGGTGCGCCGGGGGTACGGCCGCTATCCGTTTCGGGCTCGCACCGCGTGGCAGGCGCGGTACTTTCTCGATGCCACGGGGGGGGCGCTGGGGGTGCGGTCGCTATCCGTTTCGGCTTCGCAAAGCGTGGCAGGCGTGGCACCTTCTCGACGCCACAAGGGGTGCGCTGGGGGTGCGGTCGCTATCCGCTTTGGCTCGCAAAGCGTGGCAGGCGTGGCAACTTCTCGACGCCGAAGGGAGTGCGCTGGGGGTGCGCTCGCTATCCGTTTCGGGCCCGCAGAGCATGGCAGGCGTGACACTTCCTCGACGCCACAGGGGGTGCGCTGGTGTGGCAGGCGTTGCACGTCCTGGACGCCGCACAGGGTGTGCCTTGGGGCGTTATCCGTTTCGGGCTCGCAAAGTGTGGCTGGCGCGGCGCTTCTCCTCTCCACCTCTCCTCTTGACTGGCGTCACCAACGGTATCGGCGGGGCAACGGCCACCAACATCATTCCCATATGCTTCACTTCAGCTATCATCACTCCAGCCATAAGGTATATAAGGGGGGCCGCCAATGGTATTGCACTGTCTCCGTTCGCGCCCACATGGTGGGGATGTCTCAGGCGGTTTGCCTGTTTGGGTCCCCAACATCTTCCGCCTTCGGAGCAGATTTTGAAGACGTTTCGTGCGAGGCGCCTCCTAAGAGGGGGCCGCCAAGGGTATTGCACGGCCTCCGTTCGCGCCCACATGGTGGGGATGTCTCAGGCTGTTTGCCTGTTTTGGTCCCCAACATCCTCCGCTTTCGGAGCAGATTTGGAGGATGTCGCGAGCGAGGCGCTCACTTTCGCCCCCCAAAAGGGCCAGGTTTGGAGGATATCTCGATCGGTCTGCTTGTTTTGGTGGCCAGACTCGTGGGCACATAGTCCCCCCCCCCAGGGTGCCACAGGAGGCTCCAGCAGGCTCCAGGAGGCCCCAGGAGGCCACATGAGGTCCCAGGAGGCATCAGGAGGCCACATGAAGATTCAAGACGCCATAGGATGTCCCAAGAGGCTCCAAAAAAGGCATCAGGAAGCTCCGGGATGCCTCAGGAAACCACAGGAGGCCCCAGGAAGCTACAGGAAGCGCCAGGGGGCCCAGGCAACAGGAGGCCCCGAGAGGCCCCAGGAGCAGGAGGCCTCAGAAGGCAACAGGAGTGGTTCCAATCCCATATGTTTTACGTATGCTCCTATAGATTGGGCCTCACCTGGAGCACGAATCCTTGACGCGATACGCATGTTTCTATATATATATTTATATATATATACATGTATATGTATATATATTCCTTCTCCTGTGCATACAACCCTAAATGGTTTACGTTTGTTCCTATAGATTGGGTTTCCCCTGGGGCACGAATCCTTGGTGCTTTACGCGTGCTCCTATATACTGCCCTTCTCATGTGGTTCCAATCCGCAATGTTTGGTGTACGTCTGTTCCTATAGATCGGGCTTCTCCTGGGGCGCGAATCCTCCCTGGGAGGCCCTAGGAGACTACGCGAGGCTCCAGGAAGCCTCAGGAGGCCACTCGAAGCCCCAAGAGGCCCCAGGAGGCCCCAAGAGGCTTTTGGATGCCCCAGGAAGGCCCAGGAGGTTTCTGGAGGCCCCAGGAGGCCCCATGCTCATGCGCAGAGACGCGCTCGTACTACCGAGACTCATTCACGCTCAAATCCGTTCGAAGTTAGATTCATGACCAGACCGCCATAACTCACGCCCGCTTATATTCGAAAGCTCTTGCGCCTAAACTCCCACGGCGGACAGGTCCATGCGAATGGATGCACATATGGGGAGTTCCACGGAATGATCAATTATTAATATCAGTCGTAACATTAGTTTAATTCTTAGTAGTCGTATTCGTATTACTACTACTACTACGACTACGACGACTACTACTACTACTACTACTACTACTACTTCTACTACTACTACTACTACTACTACTACTACTAATAATACTACTACTACTACTACTACTACTACTAGTACTAGTACTACTACTACTACTACTACTACTACTGCTGCTGCTGCTGCTACTACCTACCTACCTACCTACCTACCTACCTACCTACCTACCTACTACCTACCTACCTACCTCCTACCTACCTACCTAACTACCTACTACTACTACTCTACTAATACTACTACTACTACTACTACTACTTATCTAGTTTTCCTACTCACTACGAACTACTAACGACTCTACTCTTACTAATACTACTACTACCTACTACTACTACTACTACTACTACTACTACTACTATACTAAAACGTCTACCTACTACTACCGATACTCATACTACTACTAGTACTACTACTACTAAACTACTAAACTACTACTACTACTAATAACTACTACTACTACTACTTCTACTACATACGCTACTTACTACTACTAACGAACTACTACTACTACTACTACTCGTGACTACTAACGTACTCTAGTACTACTACTACTGAGTAACTACTACACGAGTACTACTAATGATACTACTACTGATACTACTACTAACTACTACACTACACTACTACTACTACTACTACTACTACTACTACCACTACCACTACCACTACCACTACCACTACCACTACCACTACTACTACTACTACTACTACTACTACTACTACTACTACTACTACTACTACTACTACTACTACTACTACTATGATTATTAATAGTACCAATACTCTTTATATTATGATTATCCTTCTCCTCCTTCTTATCTTTCTTATCCTGTTCCTCTCCTCCTCCTCCTCCTCCTCCTCCTCCTGTTCCTCCTGCTCCTCCTCCTCCTCTTCCTCCTCGCCCCCCGTCTCCTCCGTCTCCTCCGCCTCCTCCGCCTCCTCATCCTCCTCCTCCTCCTCTTTCTCCTCCTCCTCGTGCGAGCGCGGAAGCCCGGTCTGTGCCAGCGCCCACGCCGGCGCCCGCGCTGAATTCCGGCTGCGTCGCGTCAAACCTGTAGTCGCCCTCCAGCTCCGCGCAGCCGCGCCAGCTCAGCCGGCGAGCGCTGCAGCCAGGGCCGCGAGCTCGCCGGGCAGGGCCGCATCCGCGCCCAGCGCGGTCTGGAGTTGGCGGGCCGTCGCGGCCTGCAAGGCCACCGCGAGCTCCGCGCCCCAGCGGCGCGCGAGAGCGCCGGCCGCCGCGGCGGCCGCGGCAGGGTCGCCCCCAGCGAGCAGCTGCGCGCTGTCCCGCGCCAGCCAGCGTAGGTGCCGCAAGGCGGCCGGGCCGTGGCGGCCTCCCGTCTCGAGCGCCAGCGGCACCGTCCGCCAGGGCCCGTGCCCGGCGGGGTGCGGAGCGCGCTTGTCGGCCTCGGCGCCCCTGTTGACGGCGCCGTCCCAGGCCGCGGCAGCCTGGAGGCCCCCGGCGTCACCCGGCGCGCCGTGGCGAACGGCGACGTCTATGAAGACTCGCGGGTAGCCAGCCCACGCGATCTCCAGGTCGAGGATGACCTCCTCGCGCCGAGCCGTCAGCGGGGCGCCGCGGCGAATACAGGCCGCGTCCGCCGCCGGCCGCGCCGCCGCCGTGCCTCCGGCCTCGCAGCCCGCGCAGTGCCAGCGCCAGCGGTCCCATGCATGGCACTGGCGTCTGGCGCGCCACCAGGTAGCCGCACGCGGCGTGGATGTGCTCCCACTCCGATTCGAGCTTGAGGCCCCCTCCGAGCGGGCACCGCCAGGCGTGGTGGGCCTTGGAGTCTTGGAGCAGAGCGGCTCTCCGCAGCGCCGGCCGGCCCGCTCCCCGCTTCGGGCGCAATTCGAGCATGTGGCGCCTGGCGGGGCCACGTCCTGGCCGAGCAGGCAGCGCGTCGCGGAGCGGTAGGCGGCGTCTTCCAGCCGCTGGCGGGGCTCGCCAGGCGAGGCGGTCTGCCAGCCTGCCGCGTGGGGGCCGCCGCAGGAGCG
Organism: Prorocentrum cordatum; assembly: GCA_963575745.1. Classification (NCBI taxonomy): domain Eukaryota; class Dinophyceae; order Prorocentrales; family Prorocentraceae; genus Prorocentrum; species Prorocentrum cordatum. Next base: position 30,719 of record CAUYUJ010007539.1, on the reverse strand, counting down.
GAGCAGCGCCCAGTCCTCTTCCTCCTTCTGCTCCTCCTCCTCCTCCTCCTCCTCCTCCTCCTCCTCGTCGTCTTCCTCCTCCTCCTTCTCCTCCTCCTCGTCGTCGTCCTCCTCCTCCTCTTCCATTTCCTGTTGCTCCCCTCCTCCTCCTCCTCCTCCTCCTCCTCCTCCTCCTCCTCCTCCTCCTCCTCCTCCTCCTCCTCCTCCTCCTCCTCCTCCTCCTCCTCCTCCTCTCGCCATCATGTTCACCTCTCCTCGTCTGGTATCCTGATCCACCTGATGTCCCCCTTCCTCCCCCTTCTCTTCCACCTCTTCCTCCTCCTCCTCCTCCTCCTCCTCCTCCTCCTCCTCCTCCTCCTCCCCATCTTCCAGGGACAAAGGCGGAGCGCCGGGATGGGATAGGTGGTGGACGAGGGAAGGGAAGGGGAGGATGGGGGAGTGCCGGGAGGAAGACGAAGCACTTGAGGATAAAGGAGGACACATATGGGGAGCAGGACGAGGTGATGGTGAAGATGATGACGATGAAGATGAAGATGAAGATGATGATGATGAAGATGATGATGATGATGATGATGATGATGCTGCTGCTGATGCTGATGATGATGTTGATGATGACGACGATGATGATGCTGATGTTGATGTTGGTGGTGCTGAGCGTGATGATGCTGGTGATGGTGATGATGCTAATGATGATGATGACGGTGCTGCTGATGACGATGGTGCTGACGATGGTGCTGATGATGGTGGTGACCATGATGATGATGCTAGTGATGATGATGATGATGATGATGCAGATGATGATTATGATGATGATGGTGATGATGATGGTGATGATGATGATGGTGCTGATGATGATAACGATGATGATACAGATGCTGACTATGATGATGATAATGATGATGATAATGGTAAGACAGATGCTAATCATGATGGTGGTGATGCTGGTGATGATGCTTATGATGATGCGAATGCTGTTGATAATGCTGCTGATGATGATCGTGACGATGATGATAATGCTGCTGCTGATGCAGATGATGATGATGATGATGATGATGATGATGATGATGATCGTGATGGTGATGGTGGTGATGCTGGTGATGATGCTGTTGATGATGATGCTGATGATAATTTTTATGATGATGATGATGATGATGATGATGATGATGATGACGGCGATGCTGATGCTGATGATGACGACGATTACGATGCTGACGATGATGATGTTGATGATGGTGATGATGCTGATAATGATGATAATACGGATGACGATGGTGCTGCTGCTGATGATGAGTATGGTGCAACTGACGGTGATGATGACGATCATGATGACGACGATGAAGATAATGACTGCGATGATGCTGATTAGTATGACGATGATGATGTCGACGGCGACGACGACGATGATGATGGTGCTGACGATGATAATGATTATGATGATGATGATGATGATGATGATGATGATGATGATGATGATGATGATGATGACGATGATCAGGATGCTGATGACGATGACGATGACGATTGCGATGACGACGATGATGGTCATGATGATGCTGCTGATGATGATGATGCGGAGGAGGAGGAGCAGGGCGATGATCGTCCACGATGGTGACGATCCGCAGCTCAAGGGCAGGACCTCCAAAGCAACGAGCCCACGAGCCCGAGGAAGCCTGGCCACCCCCTACCGCCCCCGGCCGCAGCGACCTGCGCGAACGCCCCTTCCGTGGTCGCCGGGCCGCGGGCTCCCCGCCGTGGACGGGCTGCGCGCGCGGCGGCCGCCACGCGCACGGCCTCCGCTGCACGCGGCGCCCGCGGTCTGCCCGCCCCGCTCTCGGCCGCGCCCCTGCGCCGTGCCGCGGCCTGGCCAGCGGCCTTCTCCCGGCGCCCGGCCTCCGCCGCGCGCCTCGGCCCGCGCCACGCTCGGCGCCCTCCCTGCGCGGGGCCTCTGCCTGGCGTTCGGCCTCCGCCGCGCGGTCGGCTCGGGCCGGGAGGTGGGCCTCCTCCTGGCCCTCGTCCTCGTCCCCGTCCTCGTCCTCGTCCTCGTCGTCGTCCTGCTCCTGCTCTTCCACCACCTCCTCCTCCTCCTCCTCCTCCTCCTCCTCCTCCTCCTCCTCCTCCTCCTCCATTCCATTTCCGTATGAATAATTTCTAGCTGTCGCACCCCGAGGCCAATCAATGTTTAGGGCGGGCCGGACGTTTCGCCTGAGACTTCCTCACCACTTATGACCCTGAAGGTTTTAATTTGACAACAGTTTCACAGATAGAGGGCGGGTGGTTTTCAAAATGTGGCTCTCGCCTGAGCGCCGCGCACATTCGTTAAAACATGCAAGAGTTTAACATATTGAGGGCGGGCAATTTTCAAAATGTGGCTCTCGCCTTAGCGCCGCGCACATTCGTCTTAAACCTCTTACAAGAGCTTCACGGATTGAGGGCGGTTCCTTTCCAAAATGCGGCTCTCGCCTTGGCGCCGCGTACATTCGTTCTAACCATTTGCAGGGGTTTCGCTGATTGACGGCGGGTGGTTTTTAGAATGTGGCTCTGGCCTTAGCGTTGCGTGCATTTGTTGTAACAATTTGCAAGAGTTTCACGGATTCCGATGATCAGCGTACCAGAAATGATGTTTTGGAAGGATTCAGGATTACGAGGGAACAGCAGTTACGTTGACTCGTGGTGTTGAAATTCCAGGAACGGCGTTCTGGGGCGATTCAGGATCGTCAAGACGCAACAGTTAGGTTGACCCGTGGCGTTGCCATCCCGACAACAATGTGTTGGCATGCTTCAGGGTCTTCAAACGGCTGTCTTCCAAGGAGGCAGGTCCCTCAGTGGAACTGAACAGTTGTAGATGCCAATGAAGAGGGAGCCCGGAGGGAGGGTTGATTCCAACATCGTTGATGACTCTTGGGTTTACTCTGGTCCTTCTCCTCTTCCTCCTCTTCCTCCTCCTCCTCCTCCTCCTCCTCCTCCCGGCGCGGCGCTCGGAGAGGCCAAGCACGCGCACGGCCTCCGCCGCGTGCGCGGCCCGCTCGGTCGCCACCCCCTCCCCGCCCCACACTCATTGTCGCGCACCCGTGCCTCGGGAGGAGGAGCAGGAGCAGGAGGAGCAGAAGGAGGAGCAGGAGCAGGAGGAGAAGGAGGCCAAGGAGGAGGAGGAGGAGGTTGAGGAGGAGGAGGAGGAGGCCAAGGAGGAGAAGGAGGAGGAGGAGGAGGAGGAGGAGGAGGTGGATGAGGGAGGGTGCCGAATCCGCCGCCGCCCCTCAGAGGAGGCGCGCGCGCCAGGACTTTGAACCTCGCTCCTCGGGCAGCGGGTGCCGAATCCGTCCCCGCCCTCCCGGGGGGCGGCGCGCGCGCCAGGCCCAGGACTCCCCGACGGGAAGGCCCACCCCCTGTCCGAGTTGGCCACGGACCTGCCGAACCGCGGAGGCACTGCGGCGGTGTGTCCTGCTGCGGGCAGTGCCTGCGTGCAAGTCCCAGCCAGCTCACGCACTCCGTGCTCCGTGCCTGCTCAAGCCTTATGGAAAGAAAGACGAGGACGTGCTGGGGGAAGGGGCTGGGAAGATACAGGGTCAGACTGCGCAACGAACACCTCAAGCGTAATTACGCGGCCATATCGACGATGTGAACACGTCTCAGGGCGGGTCGTGGGTTTGTCACGGGTGGGTCGCGGATTGGTTCACGGGTGGGTCGCGCGCTGGGTCGCGGGGATGGGTCGCGGACTGGTCGCACGGCGGGTCGCGAGAGGGGTCGCGGGCGGGGCGACGGCAAGAGATCGAGAAAAACCGAGCTCACGGGGCCCCACTTCAGCCGCACACCCAGGGGCCCGACCCCATCCTCCCGACCCGCCCATTTTCTTCCTGGTGATGGTGCGTTGCAGAGGCCCCCTTGTGCCAGGAGGGTCGTCCGGCGGCGGGGGCCCAGCGCCCCCCCCCCCCCCCCCCCGCGGCCGCGGCGTCCCCGAAGCGGGGGGGGGGGGCCGTGGCCAGGGCGCGGCAGAGGCGGCAACTGGCCGCGGCCCCCGCCCGCCCAGGCGACGTTCCGCCCGAGCGCTGGGGGATGCTGTGTCCGCGATTTGCTTGGGCCGGAGCAGCAGCTGGTGATGATGATGCTGCTAATGATGATGATGCTGATGATGATGATGATGCTGATGATCATGATGGTGATGGTGATGGTGATGCTGATGATAATGATGATGATGATGGTGATGGTGATGGTGGTGCTGCTGATGATAATGATGATGGTGGTGGTGATGGTGGTGCTGAGTCCATGGATGATGTTGATGATGATGATGATGATGATGATGATGATGATGATGATTATCATGAGTATGATGCTGATGATGGTGATGAAGAATATGATGATGGTGCTGATGCTGACGATGATAATGATGCTGATAATGATGATGATGACGATGATGATGCTGATGCTGATGCTGATGCTGATGATGATGATGATGATGATGATGATCGTGGTGATGGTGGTGATGATGGTGGTGATGATGCTTTTGCTGGTGCTGGCGCTGATGCTGATGATTCTGATATTGATGATGATGCTGATGCTGTTGCTGCTAATGTTGTTGATGATGATGATGATGATGATGATGATGATGTTGATGATGATTGTGATCATGGTTGGCTTGAGACCGTCGGCGGCGTGCTGGCTTAGTACACGAATATCTTTCTCCATTCTCTCCCTCCACTGGTTCCCGTGCCCCTCGATGTCCTCGTCGTCGTCATCGTTGTCGTCGTCCTCCTCCTGCTGGGCCGTGCAGAAGAATGAGGCCGTGGCGGCGCCCGACGGGCGCACGTCTGCACGACGTCAAGCCGCTGTTCACCGAATTGGCAGGTGCACTGCCTCCCCCGCCTCCCTCCGCGCTCCTCCGTCCTCCTCCGTCCTCCTCCTCCTCCTCCTCCTCCTCCTCCTCCTCCTCTCCTTCCTCCTCCTCCTCCCTCCTCCCCTCCTCCTCCTCCTCCTCCTCCTCCTCCTCCTCCTCCTCCTCCTCCTCCTCCTCCTCCTCCTCCTCCTCCCCTCCCCGCCACCTCCGGCTCCCCGTCCTGCTCTTCGTCCTCGTCCTCGCCCTCCTCCTCCTCCTTTTCCTCCTCCTTCTCCTCCTCCTCCTCCCTCTTCCCATTCCTGCCTCCCCTCCCCCTCCCCTCCCCCTCGCTCCTCGCTCCTCGCTCCTCGCTCCTCGCTCGCTCGCTCCCGCTCCTCCTCCTCCTCCTCCTCCTCCTCCTCCTCCTCCTCCTCCTCCCCCATCCAGTTTCGTTACGAATAGCTCCCCCCTGTCGCACCACCAGACGTGTCCGTAGGCTGGGCGGGGCGCTTCGATTGAGAAGTCATGGCGATGTGCTACACTGGAGCTTCCAAGCTTGGAACACTTCTAAGAATGGAGGGCCGGTGGTTTTCAAGATGGGACTCTCGCCGCAAGGCCGCGCCCATTCGTGCTGGAAGCTTGCAACAGCTGCGAGGATGCAGGGGTGGTCGTTTGTTGAATGGAGCTCTCGCCTCAGCGCCGCGCACATTCGTTCTAAAAACTAGCGAGAACTAGCCAGACGGATGGAGGACGGCTCCTTGTCCAAATGGGGATATACCGCTGAAGTCTTCCTCAAACGTAAAGACCACAGACTACATGTGGCAGCTGGCTCCTTTCCAACGTGGGGCTCTTGCTTCAGGCTTTCAGGCAGCCGGCGATCAGACGCGTGAACTTGTGCGGCAGCAAGACGGGTCGGGGGCGGCTCCTTTTCAAAACGGGGTGCCGCTGCACTCGTCTTTGGACGTTATGCCCCAACCGTTTCGCACTCCTTCTACTTCGCCAGGAGGATGCACAGCGGTTCCTCTTCAAAGCGGGGCCATCGCCCGAACGGCAGCCCATGGGGCGTTCGTCTTTGGAGGGGGCGCTTCCGCTGGCGTAATGGAAGGGTCGCGGAACTCGAGGGCGCTTCCGCTGGCGTAATGGAAGGGTCGCGGAACTCGAGAGGAGGGGGCTTGGGACGGGAGGGTGTATTGCAGCATCGTTGATGCATGCTGGGTTTACCATGCTCCTCCTCCTCCTCCTCTCCTCCTCTCCTCCTCCTCTCCTCCTCCTCCTCCTCCTCCTCCTCCTCACTCTCCTCCTCCTCCTCCTCCTCCTCCTCCTCCTCCTCCCCCTCCTCTCCTACTCTCTCCTCCTTCCTCCTCCTCCTCCTCCTCCTCCTCCTCCTCCTCCTCCCTCCTCCTCCTCTCCTCCTCCTCCTCCTCTCCTCCTCCTCCCTCCTCCTCCTCCTCCTCTCCTCCTCCTCCTCCTCCTCCTCCTCCTCCTCCTCCTCCTCCTCCTCCTCCTCCTCCTCCTCCTCCTCCTCTCCCCGCCCCCTTTCCCGCGGCACGCGTCCGTGTGAGGTGCGTGATCATCCCCTCCTCCCTGCCGACGGCCCCCCACCCCTTTTTCCTCCGAGGCGCGGGCGGTGCGCGACTCCGCGGGCCCCCGCTGGGCGCCGCAGGCGGCCCCCGCCCCCCCGCCCCCTCGAGGCCGATCCGCCCCGCGGGGGGGCAGTGGCCCTGCTGCCGCCGACGGGCGGCATGGGGGGAGCGGTTCCTCAACGTGGCTAACACCAACGGGAACTCAGCATCAGCATCATCATCATCATCATCATCATCATCATCATCATCATCATCATCATCATCATCATCATCATCATCATCATCATCCTCATCATCCTCATCATCAACATCATCATCATCATCATCATCATCAGTATCATCATTATCATCATTATCATCATCATCATCATCATCATCATCATCATCAGCATCAGCATCATCATCATCATCAGCATCATCATCATCATCATCATCATCATCATCATCATCAGCATCAGCATCAGCATCAGCATCAGCATCAGCAACAACATCATCATGTCCTCTCGCTGTTAGTTCGGCCTCCCCCTCTCTCCTCCCTCCTCCGCCTCCTTCACCTTCTCTTCTTCCTCATACTCCGCTGCCGCATGCTCTTACGGTGGAGGCATTGGATAAGGAAACCTTCGATGAGGAATCCAGGTTCTGGGAGCCAGTGGAAAGCCAGTGGCGGCTTGACCGTGGACATCACCGCCTCCCTCGTCAGATGAGGAACCGTCCAGGGTCTGAAACCTTAGGGCATATTCCTTAACCAACGCCCCCGCCGTAGGGGCGGGCGATGCGGTGGACGTTTGGGGACGTCTTGCGAAGCGCGGCGTGCCCGGGAGCGGGGAAAGGGAGACAGAGGAGAGGACCCGCCACCCCGAGGTTCCCGCTGGGGAGCCCCCCCCAGCCTCCTCAGGCCACAATAGGAAGGCACCAACTATACACCAACACCGATCCTGGCCAGGATCACCCTGGGCCCAGGATCGGTGTATACGCCCTCCTGCCTTGGGCAAGAAAGCATATACACCGATCATGGGCCCAGGGTGATCCTGGGCCAGGATCGGTGTTGGTGTATAGTTGGTGCCCTCCGACACAAGGGGTCGGAGGGAGGCGCTACCAAGGGCGGGGACGGGGGATGCGCGGGATATTGATCCTGACACGATTGAAGCGGATCCTGAAACTCCTCGCCGTTCTCTCGGCCCCCCTGGGGCCCTCCACGGGCCAAGCTAGGGCTCCCAACTTCGCGCTTCGCGCTGCGCGAAGCGCGAATAACTTCGCGCTCTCGCGCCGCCCTTCCAAAGGGAGAATAGGAGGACGAGGAGGAGGAGGAGAAGGAACGAGGACCGCGAAGCGCGAAGCGCGAATAACTTCGCGCCCTCGAGGGAGCCCTTGGCCAAGGGAGGGCCGTGAAACCGCTACCCAGCCAGGGGGGAGCCCTGGGGTCTGGGAACCGATTCCTTCAGGAACCCGATGACCTTCATGGCAGATGGGAGGACAGCGAAGGAAGGGGGAGGAGGAGGACGATGACCGAGGATGAGGACAAGAGGGAGGAGGGGCAGGAGCACGAGGAGGAAGAAGGACGCAGCAGTTCGGGGCAGGCTGGACGAAGCCATCGGAGCGGCCGATCGAGCTCTGCAGACCGCCGCGCAGCTGAAGCAGCTGCCGCGGCGACAGGTGAGCGCCGGCGCCGAGAATATCAAACCGCGCTTGAGGAGCTCGAGCGCCCGGCCGGTCGCGCCGACGACGACCCCGAGGGCGACCGCAGTAAGACGAAGCCAGGACGAGGACAGATAGGATCAGATCAGAATCTCTGAGACCTGGCGGCTCTGGAGGATGTCTCGGGCGTCGCG
>CAUYUJ010007539.1:0-20000 GCA_963575745.1 Prorocentrum cordatum | reverse complement strand
CTGAAACCCTAAAGTTCGGGGAGACTACAGTAGGGGACTATTTACTTCTACGACAATACTACAGTGCGACTACTACAGCAAGTACTAGAGTATGATATTTAGTGCGAGACCTGGGTACTACTACTCCGATTACAACTACAGGCCTATTACAGTGCTGCCATGTCGTGAATGCAATCATGCTACTAGCTTAGCGCGGTATCATAATACCGCTGACTCAGTACTAGAGTACCACTACGGCAGTACGACTGCTAGAGTACTGGACTACGACTATTTCAATGCCACCACTACAGAGCTACAGTCCTAGAGTACTACAACAGTGCTGATAGACTACGGCATTTGAGTAGTCCTACTACAGTAGTGTAATCACTGCAGGCAATACTACTCATACGGATAATCTATTAGAGTGTTGCTTCTACAGTACCACTACTGCAGTAGTACGGCACAGCCCCACAATACTGCAGCCTCTTCAGGCAGACTACCACTCAAGCGCTACAGTTCGAGGATGCTACTACTCTGCTCGAGTACTACAGTCGTGGACTACTTCTACTACACTACTACAATGCGACTACTAGAGCAAACGCTCGCATATGACCTCTACTGCAAGGCCGGAGTGGTGCTGCTATTACGACTACGACTACTACGACTACTACGACTACTACGACTAATACGATTACGACTACTACTACGTCTACTACTACTACTACTACTACTACTACTACTACTACTACTACTACTACTACTACTACTACTATTAGTACTACTACTACTACTACTACTACTACTACTACTACTACTATTACTACTACTACTACTACTACTACTACTACTACTACTACTACTACTTCTACTACTACTACTTTTACTTTTACTACTACTACTACTACTACTACTACTACTACTACTACTACTACTATTACTACTACTACTACTACTACTACTACTACTACTACTACGACTACTACTACTACCACTACTACTACTACTACTACTACTACTACTACTACTACTACTACTACTACTACTGCTACTATTTCTACTACTACTTCTACTACAACTACAGGACTAAGACCGTGCTGACACACCATCAATGCAGTACTGCTACGGCGGTTCTAAGAGTGCTGCAGTACTAGAAGCACAACGAATATTACACTACTACAGTACTACTACTGCGACAGTCAGTACTATAGCACTGCTACTGCAATGCGGTCGCAACGAATTTCAATGCGATTGCAACGCGTTGCGATTGCAATCCTTTGCTGCTGGCGAAGTGAACCCCACCCTCCCCCTCAGAAGTCGTGGGGGTAGGGGAAGGGTTCGCATCTGGCCCCCTAGGCGTGCCTCCACCGAGGGAAGAAGATGCCGATCTCGGCGATGGTGGTATAATGTTCTGGCTTCCGAGGTGGCCGAAATCTTATACACCAACACCGAAATCTGGGATCGCCTTCCCCCTGTGGAGGCAACCTCCTGTGTTGGGTAGGGGTAGAGGGGGTAGGGGTGGGGTTCGCACCTGGCCTCCTACGCGGGCGCAGGCCGGCCGCACCCCGCAGCCGACGGGTCCGACGAGCCCCCCCCCCCCTGCGGCCATGGCCGCGGCGTGGCCAACTTGCGCGGTGGCTTCCGGTGCTGCCCGGCTCTCTCCTGGCTCCGCCTGCCAGCGCTCGGACGCCCCTGCCCTGTGCACGTTTCGGCGTCGCGCGTGCTGTTTCTGCCAGGTGGTCACCAACACAGGGAGGAGGAGGAGAAGGAGGAGGAGGAGGAGGAGGAGGAGGAAGAGGAGGAAGAGCAGGAGGAGGAGGAGGAGGAGGAGGAGGAGGAGGAGGAGCAGCAGCAGGAGGAGCAAGAGGAGGAGCACAGGCCTTCGCTAGGTGGTCACAGGTGGTCCGGGGAGCTCCTCGGAGGTCCCCGCCGAGAAAAACATTGCACACGCCGGGGCGTTGCCAAGTCCACCCAGAACGGCAGCGGCTCTGGAGGCCGTGGCCGTGGCCGTGGCCGTGGCCGTGGCCTTGGCCGTGGCCGTGGCCTGGAAAGGGGCACCAGCACCAACACGGGAGGCTGCCTCCACAGGGGGGAAGGTGATCCCGGATCTCGGTGCCGGTGTAGAAGACTTCGGCCACCTCGGAAGCCATCACAGCATGCCACCATCGCCGAGATCGGGATCTTCTTCCCTCGGTGGAGGCACACCTAGGGGGCCGCATGCGAACCCTGCCCCCGCCCCCCCACGATTTCTGAGGGGGAGGGCGGGGCTCACTTCGCTCGGGAGCTCCCGAGCGAAGTGAATCCCACCCTCCCCCTCAGAAATCGTGGGGGTAGGGGTAGGGTTCGCATCTGGCCCCCCATCTAAGAAGCCCCTCCCCTCTCCCCCCGCTCCCCTCTGCGCGTGGCGGAACACCGGCGGCTGCGGCGGCAGCTCGGGAGCACCTCGCAGCCGCCGAGGCCTCCCGCCTCCCCTCGCCGAGCGCGCTCCGCTGCGCGCCAAAAGCGCCCACTCGCGAGCGTCCGAAGAGCACGTGCCTGCTCGGATGCCAGCTTGCCGCAGATCCCCGCGGGGGATCCAGGCCCTTTGCCAGCAGCTGCCCTGCGAGGTCTTACAGATCACAGAAGCGACAATGGTCCACCGTGCAAGCACACTGGCCACTAAAGAAAGGAAAAAGAGAACGTCCTGGAGCGCGCTCGGCGCCTCCCTGCAGCGAGCAGCGCCGGCAGGCCGCAGCGGCAGCGCAAAGGGAGCGCCTCGCGGCCGACGGGCCGGGCCCGAGGAGCCCGCACGCCGGGCAGGCTGCGGCGGCGGCGCACGGGAGCGCCGCCGCAGCCGGCGCGCCGAGCCCGCCGAGCCCGACACTGCCTGGCGGTGCTTGGCGTTGCGGGGCACCGCGTGGCTTGGCACTGCTCGGCATTGCTCGGCGGCGCTTGGCGCTGCGCTCGGCGCCGGCTGGCGTTCTTTGGCCCTGCTCTGTGCATCGCCTGGCGTTGCCTGGCGTTGCTTGGCTTTGCCTGGCACTGCTTGGCACGGCTGGGCTCTGCTTGACACTGCCGGGTGCTGCTTGGCGTGTCCTGGCATGGCATGGCTCAGCACTGCTTGGCGTTGCTCGTGCCTGCTTGGCACTGCTATGCATGGTTTGGTATTATGCTTGGCATTGCTTTGCGCTGCCTTGCGTACCCAGGCAGGGTGACAACCGAGCAGCTGGGCAACCGGGCAACTGGGCAACCCAAGCGCCCGGGCAAGCAAAAAAAACGGGGCAGTCGGGCAACCGGGAGCCCCGGGCAACGGTGGCCCGCGCAGGCCTGGCACGCCCCGGCTCTTCAAGAGCAGAAGCGGGCCCCTCAGGCAGGCCTGGTTGAGGAAGAGAGGAAGACGATGCCGATGAGGATGAGGAGGTCAGGGAGGAGGGCAGGAAGAAGGAGGAGGGGAAGGGCGAGCAAGAAGAGCAAGGAGGCGGTCGAGGCGAAGGCGGAGAAGAGGGAGGAGGAAACAAGCCTCGGCGAAGAAGAAGACGAGGAGCAGCAGCAGGACAGGAAGGAGAAGGGAGAGAAGCGCCAGCAGCAACGGCAGCAGCAAGGGGAGGATTGGGGTGAGTGATGCCCAACACAAAACCTACTCGCCGACCTCGCTTCATGGCGGGCTGGCGCCCCTAGGTTCAGTCCAGCGGCAAGTGGCCGGTGTCTCCCACGGTGACTACCTTCGTGGAGCCGTCCCCCTCCTCCTTCTCTTCCTCCTCCTCCTCCTCCTCATGATCCCTGCTCCTCCTGCCCTTCTTCCTCGCCAGGAGAAGCAGGAAAAGTAGAAGGAGGGTGAGGAGGAGGATGGGGAAGAGGAGGAGGAGGAGGAGGAGGAGGAGGAGGAGGAGTAGAAGTAGTAGTAGGAGAATGAGGAGGCCCAGTGTAATTAGACACAAGACGCATCAGCGATGCTGTAAGAAACCCTCCCTCCACGTTCCCTCTCCGCAGGTCCATGCAAGAGTTTACATGAGTTTACTCTCATTGCAGGGAGCGTCCCAGTGGAAGGTGGCCGTCTCGTGATCCCTCATCGTGCCACAACGCAACTCCTGGGACGTCAGCGCCGCGAATCAGCCTAGATGTTGTGTCCTGCCAGCTCTGCGTCGCACCCGAACACCGCTCCTGGGACTTCAGCACTGCGAAGCACGCTCTGACAGTGCTGAGGATGAGGAGGAGGAGGAGGAGGAGGAGGAGGAGGAGGAAGAGGAGGAGGAGGAGGAGGAGGAAAAGGGGGAGGAGGAGAGGAGGAGGGAGGGAGGAGGAGGAGGAGGAGAAGACGACGAGTAGGAGGAGGAGAAGGAGGAGGAGGCTTACCCGAACGCCGTTCCTGGGTCGTCGACCATGGGAATTCCTGGAGCAGACGTAAACTTTCAGAAAATGAGTGCGCGCGGCGCTCCGGCGAGAGCCACACCTCGGAAGAAAAACGCCCGCCATCCATGGAGCGGATGCTACCTTTCAAAAGGCAAGCGTGAGCGGCGCTACGGCGAGAGCGACATTAAAAAACAACCGCCAGCCTTCCATCCCTGGAGCTGCTGCAAAAGAAAGCGTCAAGACCATACATGCTGAGAACATCTCCAGCGAAATGCCCCGCCCGCCCTACCGACACGCCTATGGGTGCGACAGGGAGAAGAGAAGGAGGAGGAGGAGGAGGAGGAGGAGGAGGAGGAGGAGGAGGAGGAGGAGGAGGAGGACGAGGAGGTCGACGACGAAAGCGAGGAGAAGGGGCACGAGGAGAATGGGGACGAGGAGGGCACGGAGGCGCAGGAGGAGGACGAGATGAGGAAGTGAAGGGGTGGCAGGCGGTCGCCGCCCTCCCTCGGTGACCGCCTTCGTGGAGCCGTCCGGCCGGACGTTCACCAACGTGACCGAGGCGCTCCGGATAGAGTAGCTCCCGGCAGTGGCCTTCGGGGCAGCCTTCCGCTCCCTCCTTCGCCGAGGTGCTGCTGCGGCTCCTCCTCCCTACCATGGCTGCTTCTCGTGCTCCATATCCTCCTCCTCCTCCTCCTCCTCCTCCTCCTCCTCCTCCTCCTCCTCCTCCTCCTCGTCCATTCCATTTCTCCCCGTCGTACCCCGAGGCCAGTCGGAAGGGCGGGCCGTGCGCTTAACCCGAGACTACACATGCCGTTTATGATGCTGAAGCTTAAAAATTGGCAACAGCTTCACATATGGAGGCTCTTGCCGTAATGCCGCGCACAGGTCTGCTTAGCAAATTACAAGATTGAGGGCGAGTGGTTTTCAAAATGTGGCTCTCGCCTTAGCGCCGCGCACATTAGTGTTAAACTTTGCAGGAGGTTCACGGATTGAGGGCGGGTGGTTTTCAAAATGGGGTTCTCGCCTTAGCACCGCGCGCACTCGCTTGCGGATTGCGTGCGAGTGGTTGCACGGATTGCGTGCGGGTGGTTTTCAACATGTGGCTCTGGTCTTAGCGCTGCGCACACTCGCCTTAACGATTTTCCAGAGTTCCACGGGATCCCATGGGCAACGTACCAAAAGGGTGTTTGGGACCGATTCTGGATCGTCAGGGCGCAACGATTACGCTGATTCGTGGTGTCGACGTCCCAGGAATGGTGTTCTGGCGCGGTTCAGGATTACCAAGACACATCAGTCATATTGATTCGTGGCGTTGGCATCCCGAGAAATTAGTTCTGGCGCGATCTGGATCTTCAAACGGATGTCCCCCAACGGGGCAAGTCCCTCAGCGGACATTCATCCTGTAGGGGCCCGTGAAAAGGGAGTTTGAGGGAGTGCTTATATTCCAACATCGCTGACGGGTCTTGGGTTTACACTGGTCCTCCTCCTCCTCCACCTCCTCCTCCACCTCCTCCTCCTCCTCCACCTCCTCCTCCTCCTCCTCTTCCTGCTCCTCCTCTTCTCGCCCCCCCTGCTGCTGCATCTCCCCCTCTTCCCTCTTCTCCTCCTCTTCCTGTTCGTCGTCGTCCTCCTCCCCCTCCTCCTTTTTCCTGCTGCTCGTGCCCTTCCCCATGCCACGGGAAGAGGAGCACCACGTCGCAGCGCCGCGCGTGCCGCCGAGAGGGCCCCGGGCGCGTCGCCCCCCTCCCCGAGCCGGTGTGCCTGCACTTCGGAGCCCCGGCTCTCCGCTCCCCGAGCGGCCGGGCGGGGCTCTCCCGAGAGCCCTCGCCGCGCCGCCGCGCGTGCCCCCTCCGCGGCCCCGCGGGCGCCCCTTTGTGCGCCGGGCCGGTCCCCCGAGGCGTCGCTGCGCTGCCGCCTCGCGGGCGCCGCGTGGGCGCCTCGCGGGCGCCCCGTGCGCCGGGCGCGTGTGCCGACGGTTCGCCGCGTCGGCGCCCGCGGTCGGCTCGTGGGCGCCCCGTGGGCGTGGCGTGTGCGGAGGAGGAGGAGGAGGAGCAGGAGGAGGAGCAGGAGGAGGAGGAGGAGGAGGAGGAGGAGGAGGAGGAGGAGGAGGAGGAGGAGGAGGAGAGGAGGAGGAGGAGGAGGAGAGGAGGAGGAGGAGGAGGAGGAGGAGGAGGAGGAGGAGGAGGAGGAGGAGGAGGAGGAGGGGCGCCCTGCGCCGGGCGCGTGTGCCGACGGTTCGCCGCGTCGGCGCCCGCGGTCGGCTCGTGGGCGCCCCGTGGGCGTGGCGTGCGCGCGGGGTGGGCGTGCCGAGGTGTCGCTGCGCCTCGGCGCCTGTGCGCGCCCGTGGGCGCCCCCGTGCGCGGCAGCGCGTGGGTCGCAGCGCACAGCTTTGCACAGCAGCGCGTTCGCCACGTGGCTCACACCACACAGCCTACTCCAGATTTCGTGTAAGAAAGGGAGGGGGGTCTCATTTCGGGGGGGGGTCTCTTCCAGGCTATCCTGGAGGGCCCTGGGAGGTCTGGGGACGATGTTTTGGAGGGTTCTCCCACGGGGGAGGTCTGAAATGGCTTGTCTTGGAGGGTCCAGACCCCCTCCCTTTTATTACGAGATCTGGAGTACGCAGCATAACTTACACAACAATGTCTGCACAAGATCGCTCACATCCTATGACTCACACAGCACGGCTGACACACTTGAACTCGCAACACACAGCGTGCGCCGCACACCTTACACAACATCGCCTACCCACATATCTTACACCGAAAAACCCACGCCACATGGCTCACACCACATTGCTTACACCACGTATCTGACTCAACGCAGCTTCCTCCGCATAGTTTGCATAGCTCACACTGCATAGCGATCACCGCATAGCAATGGCTACGATATGTACTTGCAAAGTTCCCGAGGCTTGATATTCCCAACAGTTGCGCGAACGGAGGGCGGGACGACGTCAAACATAAACATGGTTTCGTTTCAGCAATATTTGATAGTGTGGGTTCTACCGCTTGCAACCTCCAACTGCTACCCAGATGGTCAGCGGATCATTTTCGAAAGCGGGATGTCGCCTGAGACTTCTTCAGGTGTTCCACGGAACGAGACGCACACACATACCCAGTAAAACTCGCGGCTTGGAAACGACAGACAGCTCGAAAACTGTGAGACTCTAAGAAGGATCATGAAATCACCCCGCAGGGCGGGGGGCAAGACTGGTCGAACCCTGCCCACAAATACCAGCATACCCATCGTAAAGGATCGCGCTGCCACGAACAATACGAAGTAAAACCTACGCGGAAGCAGGACAGCGTTCCTACACGCTACCCAGCAAGGCAAAGCGAAACCTTGGGCAATCACTGGCACCAAGCGCGAAGAAGTGCACAACGCGGGAGCAACGACGATTTAGGAAATGTACTGTGCAAACGATTGGATTAAGCAGCATATCCACCGCAATGCACCAACGTCATGGTATTGGCGCGAGCCGCATGGCGCTATACTATACCGCGCGGACGTGACGCACACGCGGCACTCACAGCAAGCACGCACCGATCGACGCTTGGCAACGCTGCGTGCCCACCGGTCTGTCCCGTCTGCGCGCGCGTGGCGTGGCGTCGAAGCAGCCTGCGTGGTTCCTTCGCGACGCGTGCAGGAGATTGGTGCGAGGCAAGTTTCCTGAGACCTTTCCTTACCGATGTTTTGCGCTCTCTGCTTCTGATGTCCGATCGGTTCTGGACGCCTCAAGATGGCTCCAGGATCGTACCAGAGGGCCCCGAAAGGCGCCCAGGAAGGCTCTGAGACGGCCCCAGGATCGCCCAACAGCGCCCCATGAGCGCCTCAAGATGGCCCCAGAAGGCTATGTTTCAGGTTCCGGCGTGGGCGTTGACGTTAAGACCCCCCCCTTTGATCGATGGCCTCCAAGGTGGCCCCTGGAGACCCTCAAGATCCCCAAACAGGGCCCCACGAGAGCCCCAAGAGGACACCAAGAGCGCCCCAAGAGAGTTCCGAAGGCTTTCACAATCCCACCAGCCCCTTGGTCTAAGGTGGTCTAGCGACATCTTTCTTTTCTCGTCCACAACCCTCTTCCCTTCGGGGAGGGGTACCCTCCCTCTCCCCTCCCTGAGTTTTTTTTTGTGAGTGGGGCGGGTCGCGATGGGTTAGGGCGCCCAAGATGGCCCAAGATGGCTCCAAGAGGGCCTCCGATGCTCCAAAATGGCCTCCAAGGTGGCCCAAGGTAGCCGAAGATGGTTCAACATAGTTTCTGACATACCTCCTGGTGGCCCCACGAGGGCCACAAGACGCTTCCAAGTGCCCTCGGAGCCCACTAAGGACCCCCCCCCCAAGAGGCCCAAATCCTTGGAACTCCCCAGGGGCATCCAGGATTGCTGCCTCTTCGCCTCTTCGCTGCCGATGCGAGGGGCGACGCCTCCCCTCGCGTGTCCCCCCAAACTGGGGAGCCGCCCTCGTCGGCACCAGGGGCCACGGGCCCGCCCTCCAGCGTCTCGGCCAGGCACCGGCGATCGGCGCGGTCGAGGCCCCTCGGTGGCCCCAGGGTGAGGTCCTTCGTTCCGGGTTCGTTGGACAGGGGGAATCCCCCCTGTCCAAAAAGAGAGACCTGAACTGCTCAGGTCTCCTCAACTGGCCGGCCAAGCCCACTGTGCCCCCGTTGATGCAGGAGGAGGAGGAGGAGGCACTGTGGCCAACGATTGAGGTCCAGGAGTGCATGTCCGAGTCGCGTGCGATCTGCGTCTGTGCAGACCGACTGTGTCTTTCACGTGTGCTTTCCACGTGCTTGGAGCGGGCGGCACCTTTACCCCCTCTGGCCCTCTCTAGCTGGTTCTTGCAAGAGACCAGGGGCACCTTCTTTGGGCTCACCCCCTCTATTCCTCTCTCAACTCTTAACTCGTATCTTTCCGCTTCTCCTCCCCTCCTGGCAAAACTGCTCGTCCACCTGTGGCGTCGCCCTCCCTGCGGGCTTCGAAGGGATGCGGGGCACGCAGAGCAATAGGATACGAGCGCGGGAGCCTGACACGACCCGCGGCACATGTTACACTGACGCGGGTGTTCCGCGATTTACTGCGGTGCCACATCGTGTTCCACCTCGTACATTTCATTTTTTCCACCTCAAGCAAATGACTTGCATATCACTTACACAACCTCAGCCGCCATGTGATTGAAAGACTCGCAAGGCAAACCAAGAGCACCCCAAGAGCCGACCTGCGATAGGCAAACTCGTACATTTCATTTCTTTGATGGGGAACGCGGCGCGGTGTTCACAACACTAACCAGCTCGCGTAATACCATGAAGGCGGGTGGCACGGGAAATTTCCGTGAAGGGGGGCAGGCAACACGCAGGGCGGTACGTATCACCCAGGTGTGAGCGGCACCTAGCCAACTCTCGCAGTAGTGGAAGGGAGCCGGGTGTGCGAGGCACCAAACCAACTCTCCCAATGTTCTGTTCCTCCTCGTCCTCCTGCTCCTGTTGCTGCTGCTGCTGCTCCTCCTCCTCCTCGTCCTCGTCCTCCTCCTCCTCCTCTTCCTCCTCCTCCTCCTCCTCCTCCTACTCATTTTGACTTCGTGCCTCGCTGCGGCTGTCGTGTCTCGGTGCCGCCGGAAAGAAGACGAAGGACGATGATGACGAGACTGGGGCAGGGGTGTTCCATTTTAGCCCTCTGAGCCTTGGCCTCCTCGGGGGCGTGTCCCAGGGCGCGCAGGAGCCAGTAGAGCACCGGGGCGTCCTCCGCGACCATGACGACCGTGTCGCGGCTGTGCTGGGTGGGCGGGGTGAAGAACTGGAGATAGCCAGCCTCGTGGGGGGGTTGCTCCAGCAGAATCGATGGACCTCGCAGATGTTCTGCGGTGCCTAAAAGTCCCGACGCTATCTCGTCAAGGCGCACGGGTCCTGTGAGAGCGAGCATGGACCGCAGACAGCGAGCTATTGCCCTGTGGATGTGTAAGCCATGTGGCGAAAGGCATGTGGTGTGCAAGCTATGTGGTGCAATTAATTTCTGTTCGCAGTGCGTTGTCCACTCCACTGCTCGCGCAAAC
The DNA here is from genome assembly GCA_963575745.1 of Prorocentrum cordatum. Taxonomy (NCBI): domain Eukaryota; class Dinophyceae; order Prorocentrales; family Prorocentraceae; genus Prorocentrum; species Prorocentrum cordatum. The sequence continues at coordinate 9,653 of CAUYUJ010007539.1, read as the reverse complement.
ATCCCACCCACCCACCCGCAACTTGGTTTGCAAAATCTCTTAAGACCGTGACGGTGGGTACCAAATGGCACTTGGCAGCGACAGCGACGCCGACGACGACAGCGACACCGACGACGACGACGCCGCCGACAACGACTACGACGACACCGACGACATCTCCAACGACTTCGACGACGCCGACAACGACGACGACGACGACGACGACGACACCGACGTCGACGACGACGCCGACGCCGACGACGACGACGACGACGACAACGACGACACCGACGACGACGACGACGACGACGACGACAACGACGACACCGACGACGACGACGACGACGACGTCAACGACGCCGACGACGACGACGACGACGGCGGCGACGACGACGCCGACGTCGACGACGACGAAGACGACGACGACGCCGACGCCGACGACGACGACGACGATGACGTCGCCAACGACGACGACGACGAGGGAGGAGGGAGGACGACGACGGCGACAACGACGACAACGACGACAACGACGAGGAAGGAGGGAGGACGGCGACGACGCGAACGACGAAGAAGGAGGAAGGACGGCGACGCCGACGACTACAACGACGAGGGAGGAGGGAAGACGACGACGACAACGACGACAACGACAACGACGACGACGACGGCGACGAAATAGGAGGGACGACGACGAGACGCCGACGACGGACGACAACGACGAGAGAGGAGGAGGAAGGACGACCACGGCGACAACGACGACGGAAACGACGACGCCAAAGAGGACGACGACGACGAACACGAGGCAAGACAGAGGACGACGTAGGTGACGACGACGACGACGACGCGGGAGGAGGGAGGACGGCGACGACGACGACGACGACGCAAGAGCGCGCGCGCACGCTTTTGTTGAAATCCGTGTTTTTTGTAGGTTTTTTGGACACACAGTTTTGAAATCCTTCCGAAACCGATGGGTTTTTCGGGATTTCGGCATACGCGCGCGACGACGCGCGCGTCGGCACTGCGTCCTATTTTTTGCAGGGGATCCTCGCGACGGCACACGCGCAAGGGCGTTCGACAGATTTCGATATGTGCGCGCGCGAAGCCCGTTTGGTAGCATTTTGTGAAAATCTTGAAAACCGATGGTGGCTGTTGTAAAAGATTTCGCAAGAGCTCGCGCGTAAGTTTTTTTAGCAAACCAGTGTTGCGAAACCATATGTTTTTGTATGTTTCTTGGAAACTCGATTGCGAAATCCTTCCGAGACCGAGGGTTTTGAAGGATTTCGTCATGCGCGCGCGACGAAGCGCGCGTGCGCATTTCGTCCCATTTGTTGTAAGGGATTCGTGAAACAATTCGATGCTAGAACAAAAGATGTCCCCGCGTATTGTCTTTTATAAGGGAAATTCACTGGGGCCGGTCCCGGCCCCTCACGCATAGTGTAAGTTCAAGTTTAGGATGGACATGTGGTCGGAATCATATTTGATTTACACACCCGAAAGTGGGGCCGATAACGCCGGGGGGGGTAGAGTCGAGTTTCTTTTTATAAAGGAGGATATATGTGGTGCAAGCTATGCGGTGCAAGCTGCGTGGCTAGCTGCGTGAGGCAAGCTTTGTGGTACAAGCAATGCTGCGCGGCGCAATATATCAGGAATAAGCTGTGTAGTGTAGGCTGTGTGGCGCAAGCTATGTAGTGTAAGTCTCCTTGCCGAACTTGAAACTGTCCACTCCACTGCTCGCGCAATCATCCCACCCATCCGCAACTTGGTTTGCAAAACCCATGCGGAAGCGATTGCGATGAGTGTTTGGTTTTGGCTGGTGCGTCTCTACGGCCGCGCCAGCCCACGCATGCTCACGCGCCCAGCGGCCACGCGGTGGCGCTGACCGCTCGGCACATCCCAGCGGGCACTTCAGTGCGAGTCGGCGACTTGGGTGGGCGCGGTATCATGGCAAGGTCGACAACGATAGACATGATGATGATGATGGTGATGATGATGATGATGATGATGATGATTGTAGCGATGCTGGCGACGAAGCTGGCAGCGACGACGGGGCCGCCAGTGACGGCGCCGATGCTGATCACGCCGACGACGATGAAGCGTCTTCGAGTCGGTGATGAAGGTTTTGGAAGGAATTCGATATGCGCGCGCGGCAGACGCGCGAAAGTGGCCCGCATGGTATTATTTAACACGGATCGTGCCACCCCAGCACGCGCGCAAGGGCGTTCGAACGATTTCGACATGCCCGCGCGAAGCCTGATTGGTAGCATGTTTTGAACATGTTGGAACATAAAGCAACAACATGTGGCTCTCTGAAGCATTCGCGAGAGCGCACGCAACTTTTGTCTGAAAAGCTGTGTTGCGAAACCCTGCGCCTTTATATGTGTCTTGGACGCTCGATTCTGAAATCCTTACGAAACCGACGGTTTTCAAAGGATTTCGGCATGCGCGCGCGATGACGCGGGCGTGCGAACTTCGTTACATGTTTTGCAAAGGGGTTTTGAACAACATTTGAGAGAGCGTGATCCACCGCCACTTTACTATGGAAAATGTCCAACCTTCTCCTCCGGAGCCGGGGGGTCGCCCCCCCCCCCCTCTCCGAAAATCCCCCCCCTGCTGGAAACCCTCGCCCCCCACCCCCCTCCCCCGGCAAACCCCCACCCCTCCCCTACCCCTCCCCCCCCCCTCCCTCCCCCTCGAAAACCGGGGGGGGTCACTACCGGTTCGAACCCCCCCCCCCTCGAAAACTGGGGGGGGTCACTACGGGTTCGAACCCCCCTCTCCCCTCGAAAACCGGAGGGGGGGTCACTACCGGTTCGAACCTCCCCTCCCCACTCACCGCCAGCAAACGACTCCCGGTCCCTACCACCGTCCGCATCACATCCCCCACTGTTGTTCCCAGCACCACTGTCCTCACCACCACTGTCCCCACTGGTTCCACCACCGTCCCTACTGTCCCCACCAGTGCCCCCACCACTGTCGCACTGTCCCCACTGTCCCCACCACTGTTCCCACCACGGTTCCACTCTCCCCACTGTCTCCACGGCCCCAACCACTGCCCGACTATCCCCACTGTCCCCACTGTCCTACTGACTCCTCCGCTGTCCCACTGAGCTGTCCCACTGTTCCCACCACTGTCTCCACTGTCCCCACCACTGTCCCCACTGTACCTCTGTTCCATTGTCCCACCGCCGTCCTCGCCACCGCCTTCACCACTGTCCCCACCACCATTGTACCCTCCACTGTGCCACTGTTTCCACCTCATTCCCACTGTCCCCACACCACTGTCCCCACCACCACTGTCCACTGTCCCCACTGTTCCCACCATTGTCCCCACCACTGTCCCCACCACTACCGTCCCCACCACTGTCCCACTGTCCCACTGTCCCCTCCACTGTCCCGCTGTCCCCTCACCACTGTCCCCACCAACACCGTCCCCACCACTGTCCGCACCCCCACTCGGTTTTCGAGGGGGGGGGGGGGGGTTCGAACCGGCAGTGACCCCCCCGGTTTTCGAGGGGAGGGGGGGGGGGTTCGAACCGGTAGTGACCCTCCTCTTTTCATGATGAACTGGGGGGCGGGGGAGGGGTTCGAACCGGTAAAGACCCCCCCCGGTTTTCCGGAGGGGGGGGGGGAGGGGTTCGAACCGGTAGTGACCCCCCGCGGTCTTCCGCCAGCAGCGGTAGAACACGCTCTTTCGAACATTTATAATGTGTGATCAAAGTGTGCGCGCGTAAAATATTTTGCAAAGGATGCCGGGGCAAACTTGAAAAAAAAAAGAATTGTGGAATTTCCATGTTTTTCCAGTTCCTCGTCGCTGTTCAGCGCTGTTCTTTGTTTCTGCCTCGCGGGTTTTGGTAGCCGGGCCCCTCAGGGGCGTGGGATCTTCCGGACCCCTGGGGGTTCTGGAGGCCTCCTGGAGGCCTGGAGAGCCGTCGGGTGTCGCGGGCTGCGCGGGAGCGTGTTGGGCCGTTCTTTACGTTCTGGAGGCTCCTTGGGGTCGTCATGGGCTGTCCTTCGGCGACTTGGGGTCTCCCCCCGGGAAGCCGGGAGGCGCGGTACTGGCCAGATCTTAGGGGTTGTGTAGGACCACCGAGTAGGAGTCCCACTTTGAAAAAAAAAAGGGATTCTGGAAATTAGATATACTTCCAAAATCATCGATCTTCGAGGGTTGGAAGCGGGAAAACGTGAGAAGGCGAAAAACATTAGAAAAACCATGGGGCATCAACGATTTTACCCTCTTTGGGCTCTCTCGGGACGGCTCTCGCAGCTCTCTTGGGCTGTTCTTGGAGCTCGTCGGGGTCTTTCTAGGGCCTCTGAGGGATCGGGAGGGTGTTGGGGGCATCTGGGTGGTCCCGGAGGCTTTTCGGATGTCTCTGGAAGCCTCCTGCTCCCGCTCGTGGCCCCATCTTGGCCTGTTCTGGGGTGGTCTGGGGCTGTCCTGGACGCCTCTTCGGCAGTCTTGGAGCCTTCTTGGCCCGTCTTGGGGCCGTCCTGAGGGTCTCTTGGGTGGTCTCGGGGCGGTCTTGGGAGCCTCGTCGGCGCTACCGGACCGTTGGAAGCTCGAAGACGCGAGAAGCCAAAAACATTTGAAACAAAATAAATGTAAATCTAGGATTTTGGCCTCTTCGGCTGCTTGGGAGCGTTTTGGACCATCCTTTCGCATTCTGGGGGCTCCTGGGAGGCGTCTCGGGCCCTCCTGGAGCGCTGTGGAGGCCCCCCGGAACGCCCGGGGAGCGGTACAGGGAGCGCTCCCGAGATGTCAAGGGGAGGCGTGGCACCCGGGGCCGGGGGGGGGGCTCTATGCCTCTTGGGGCGTCTTCGGGGCCTCTTTTGGTATTTTTTCGGGTCTCATGGGGGCCTCTTAGGGAGTGGGCGCTTCTTGGAGCCTCTTGGGGTCTCCTGGGGGTCTCTTGGACCAACAGGCGTGAATTTCCGGTTCCTCGTCCCCGTCTTGGGCGCCGCCTTGGGGCGTTCTTGGGCGGTTTGGGCGCCTCGTGGGCCGTCTTGGCCCCCTTGTGGGCCGTCTTCAGGCCCTCTTGGGAGCATCCTCGACCGACTTGGGTGCCTCTTGGGCCGTCTTGGACGCAGTGTAAGCCCAAAGGCGAACACGCCGAAAACATCAGTTTTCCCATCGGGAATCGACGATGTTTGCCTATTTGGGGCTCTTTTGGGGCTGTCTCTTGGGGGCCTCCTGGGGGTCTCTTGGGGGCCTCTTGGGGCCTCTGGGAGGTCTCTTAGGGCCTCCTGGGGACCTCTTGGGGCCTCCTGGGAACCTCTGGGGCCGAAAGCTCGGAATTTTAATATGGCTGTGCACCTTTGGGACCCCTCTGGGCCTCTGGGGCTCGTCCTGGGGCTCTCTTGGGCTGTCTTGGGCGCCTCTCGGGCCGTCTTGGGACCGACCCAGTCACGATTTGGAGTGTCTCGGGGGGCGTCTTGAGGCCATTTTTTTTTTTCCACCGAGCCTCACTGAAACAGCATTCCTGCTGCACGGCCAAGGGTGCTCGCAGTCTCTGGAGGATGCCCTGGCCGCACCACCCTGAGGTGCACGACAAGAGCGTTTGTCAACTCATTCCTAATGTCCTCGACAGAGGTGAAACCGTTTACAACCTTCACTTTGTCGCCTGCAGCAACCTGCATCTGATGCAATGGGCTCTCCTCTGGAAACTGCTGCATCTCTAAATTGTGACTGGCGCACATGCCCACGTCCTTCACCTGAGAAACCACTGGAATGCGAGAGTCCTGGTCCAGGATGAAGTTCAGGCCGAGCTTGTCGTTGCTGTTGCTCCGGAACAGGACCACGTGGAACTCCCATGGTTTCCCAGAGTACCTGACTGCCGAGCGCACCTCCCCACCGTCCTTCAGGCAGGGCTCCAGGTGGACCTTCCGCCTCAGGTGCTGGAGGCCGAGGGCCTCCAGGTCGTCCCCAGACGCTCCCTCCTCGGCGACGCCGCCGTCGTCTCCGGCAGCGCTGTCGCACTCGTCCTCCCAGAAACTCGTGTTCGACTCCTGGCTCCACCACCTAGGGCTCCCAACTTCGCGCTTCGCGCTGCGCGAAGCGCGAAGCGCGAATAACTTCGCGCTCTCGCGCCGCCCTCCCAAAGGGAGAATAGGAGGACGAGGAGGAGGAGGAGGAGAAGGAACGAGGACCGCGAAGCGCGAATAACTTCGCGCCCTCGAGGGAGCCCTTGACCACCAGGTGCGGCCGCCCGCGCCCGCGTGCTGGCGCCAGGCGCCCGGAGAGTCCGCGAAGAACGACTCGCCCGTGGCCTCCTTGAGAAACCACAGGCGGTTGGTCCCGGGCTCCCTGTACCGGCGCCACGTGCCCCGGGGCAGCCATGACGACACCGACGGGGGCCCCGCGCCCTCCGGCTGCACCCCGCCGCCCGCCAGCACGCTCTGCGGCGGCGGGCCGCCGTCGGGGGCGCGGGCGCACCCCGCGCTGGGGCAAGGAGGGTGGCTCTGCTCCACCTGCGCGGCCAACTCCTCTGCTTCGCCAGTGGGGCGCCCATCGCCTGCGCGGGGGGGGCTGCCGCCGCGCACGCTGTCGTGGGCATCGTTCTGGTGCTGCGGGCCCGCGGCCTCTGCGTCGGCGGGGCGGGCTGACTCCGAAGGCGCCCCGGCAGCTCCAGCGCCGGGCGCGGTTGCGGGTCCCGCCGCGGCGCCGTCGTCCTGCTTTGACTCGAGCATTGCGGCACTGTGCTGGAGGACCTGGTTCTTGATCTGGACCCCCTTTTTGGTCATGGTGGTCGGAGCCGACAGAGCCGTGTTTGGCGGCAAGGTCGTCGCCGACTTGGGGCCACGCAGCTTCTTCTTCGAGACTGGCGCAGCAGACAACTTCTTCCCCATCGGCCTCATCATCGTGGCGCTGGGCACCGAGGACCCCTGGGAAGACGCAGCGCCCCCCATCATCCCAGCATGGTCGATCGCCCTTCCCGGCTGGCCAAGCATGGCGCCCGCTCCGTGGTCGAGACGCGAGGCGTCCGGCGTGAACGCCTCGGTCGAGCTGTCGCCCAGCTGCATACAACCCTGCTCCCAGAACCACGTGTGTTCCATTGTCTGCTCGCAATTGGGCCGCTGCACCGGGGTCTTCGCAAGCATTCGGAGGATGCAGTCTCGGGACGACGACGAGCGGGGCTCGGCAAAGTTCTGCCACATCGGCGTCCCTGTCTTGAGGCAATTGACCCACTCAATCGCGAAACCAGGGGTCGTCGCGCACCAGCTCTTGAACTCCTGCAGCGACACGTTCTTGCGGCCCAGGAAGGGGAGCGACCCGCCGGAGAGGATCTCGAACAATGTGCAAGCTATCATCCAGACATCCCCAGGTTTGGAACAGACACCGTGGCACGTCTGGCCGTCCCACGCCTCCGGAGGCGTGTACCTCGGGTCGCCCAGCGGGAGGTCGCTCAAGGGGCACTGCCCAGGCTGGTACACAGAGGAAGCCTGGCCGAAGTCGGAGACCACGATGTGCAGCCCCGCTCTGACTGACAGGCTCTTCAGCAGCAAATTCTCCGGCTTCAGGTCGTTGTGGACCACGCCCGCGGAGTGGCAGTACGTCATCGCGGTCAGCGTCTGCCAGATCGCCAGGGCCCCCCACGCCTCCGAGAAGGGGGCGCTCTGCTGCTGCAGGAGGTCCGTGAGGGAGCCGCCCGACAGGAACTCGGAGACGAAGTACAGGTTATTCTCGTCCTCAAAATGGCCGATCACCTGAAGGACGTGAGGGTGGCTCAGACCCTGCAGGATCATGTACTCCCCCGAACATGCGACCCTTGATGTGGAAGATGTGGTACCAACGCGCAGATTACCACATGGGAACTCCTTCATCACGCTCTCCCGCTGCTTCAGGACGCGCTTCACCGCCACGAGCAGCCCGGAGGAAGCGACCTTTGCCTTGAACACCTCCCCGAACGAGCCCGAGCCAAGCCTCCTCTCCACGACGAAACGCCCGTTGTCAAGGCTCGAGGGCAAAAAGCCTGCGGGCGAGCCGCGGCCGGGGGGGGCCAGGGGCATCATCGGCCACATGCCCCCGTGCCCCGCGAGCGGGGCGGTGTGGGGCGCCTGGGGCAGGGAGAAGGGCATGATGGGCGGGACCAGCTCCGCCGCGCCCTGCAGCGCCTGGGACGCCGCCGTGCCGCCGCAGCCGAGCTTCGTGGTCGGCGAGGGGTCCGTGGCCTGGTCGCCGAAGGCGCCGGACATCGACTCCTCTGCAAACTCCTTGGTGCTGTCGGGCGAGTCCGCGCAGCCTGGAATCTCCAGGGGCAGGAGGTGGTGGAAGGTCGTGGACAACATCTTCCAATAGAACAGCTCCCACGAGTCTTTGTCGAAACGGGAGTGTCGGCCATCGGCGTGGCTGGTGAGAAGCTCGACCACCTGGCGGTCCAGTTCCCCGGGCACCTGGTCGCTGTTGGGCATGACGCGCATTCGCATCCACATCTGCTTTATGCTCTGCCTGACCTCGGATATGCCAACGCTGTCGTTGCCCTTACCGAAAATTGAAAAATGCTTCCCAGCTTGCGCGCGCAGCGTGCCCGGGTCCAATCGGCACGTCTGTAACCTCCTGCGGTATTTCTCCTGTTCGTCATTCGGTGTAGAGGAGGCGTCAATATGCCCAGCAACAAGCAGGGGCGGCTTGAGCGACTGCAGCATCTTAAGGTAGAAAAGCTCGAAACCTTCTTGGTTCAACGTCGGGTTGCAGCTCCCGAGGATCGTGGACGCATCCAGGGTGCCACATGGCAGCGCCAGGCGGAGGTGGAGGCGCTCCCAGCTCATCATGATCTGCTCCATGCCCATGGTCAGCGCGTCCGAGCGGGAGCGCTGCGCGTAGATCCTGAAGTGCTTCCGAGACTGGTGGCGCAGCGCGTTCGGGTCCTGCAGGCACCGCCTCATGTGGCCGAGGTATTCGGCCACCGCCTCAGGCGTAGGCGTGGGCGGTGTCAGCGCCAGGAAGCTCCCAGTCATGCCGCCACCGCCAGCGGGACCCGTGACCGCCACAGAGTTCAGGGGCTGCCGGTCGGCACCCATACCAGGCAGGCAGCCGCTGGCGATCAGCGCGCGGTCCATCGCGCTGGCGCGCTGGCCGGCCAAGTCGCCCGCGACGCCCTGGTTCCAGTCGCCAGTAGCATTCCATGCCGCTGCGCATTTTGGGGAGTCGCATATCCAGTGTGAGGTCAGGCCGTTGTGCGGAAAGGGGCTCTTCCTTCCGCACGCATGGCAGCTCAGAAACATGTGGGGCAGGCACAAGGCCGGGAGGCCAACACGTCAGAACAGCTCACTTCGGACGTGCAAGAACACACATGCCCAGCTAACATCAGTCACAGTCTTGACAACTGCCTCGCGAGCCCCTGCTAGGCCGCAGCTTGGGGGGCAAAATGGGCTTGAGCCAAAATGGCTACGGAAGGGCGTCTTGAGGCCATCTTGGGCCGTCATTGGGCTCTCTTCGGGCCATCTTGGAACCCTGATGTGCCGTCCTGGAGCTCTTTTTGACTGCCTGGAAACCATTTCGGATAGTTTTGGTGCGCTTTTCGGTCGCACTGAAGAGCAGAGCACCCCCCAAATCATACAAAAACCATCGCATATCAATGCTTTCGGTGTCTCGAGTGCCTGTTGGGGGTGTTCTTTGGGCCGTCTTCGGGCGTCTGGTGTGCGTCTGGGGCCTCTGTAGGCTCTCGCGGGACCGTTCGGCC
>CAUYUJ010007538.1:0-42500 GCA_963575745.1 Prorocentrum cordatum | reverse complement strand
GCTACGCCTGCCGTGCTTTGCGAGCGTGCGACGGATAGAGACCGCACTGAGAGACCACCCCCTGCGCACCCCCTGTGGTGTCGAGAAGCTGCTGCGCCTGCCACGTATCCGACGCGCACTAGCGTTGTATGGTGTGTGTGTGTGTGTTGTGTGCGAGTGTGTGCCTGCGTGCGGCTGTATGTAGACGCGTGTCTCACGTACTTGCCGTGCGTGTGTTGAGCGCGGGTGAGGAGAGGAAGAGGGGGAGGGAGGAGGGGAGGAGGGTGAGGAGGAGGAGACGCGGGTGCGCTGCGGCAGGGAAGAAAACCAGAACCCCACGAAACATGTGGTGAATGACATTCAAATAATGTAGAGAGCAGAATGACAAAGACACTAAGTATTCGAAAACTACTTTGAATGGCATCAATTTTACTAATACGAGTAACACTCATCATATAAGTATTGGTAATAGGAATGCAACAAACTAAGCACAATTATAATAGTAATACCCAGATGCGAAGAACATTCATACTCCACACAGTAATGGTACTACGACTAATCATACTAGTACTGATAGGCGTGATGATGGTATTACGAAGACGGTGACTACTAATCTTGATAGATACAGATAATGATTCACATCAGGAGAAGCATAATAATAACAAGAGGAAGAGGAAGAGAGGGCCCAAGGGATCTGGGAGATGCCATGGCCGCGGCCAGGATGCCCCCGCCCCACCCCCCAGGCCCTCTGGCCCCCCCTCTCGGACGCCCCTCGAGGTGCACCCCGCACACCTTCTGCCCTGCATGCCCCGGCGCAGCTGCCGCCCGACCTCCCGCGGAGGACCACCGCTCCCCGGAAGGGTCGGCCCCCGCGAACCCTCGCGATCGTGGTGGCGGTGCCGACCCCACCCAGACGACGACGAGGACGACGACGACGACCACGACCACAACCACGACCACTCCCAAGACCACGACCACGACGACGACGACGATCGCGACCATGACCACGACCACGACCATGACCGTACGAAGAAAATGATAAACACGTCTTGCGAAGCTGCTTCAGAGGATGCTGGCTGGCCAGAGGGCCACGTCGGGTCGGGGAGGGGCGGCCGAGGCGGGGAGCAGCTGCACGCTCGATGCCGCTGCCGCTGCCGCCGCTGCCCGCTGCGGAATGCGCCCTCGTCATCGCCATCGTCGCGCATCGGAGCTGTGCCGCCGCCGGCGTCGCCGTGATCGCGTTTTCGGCGTCCTTTCTCTCTCCACGACGGGTGCACTTCCCTGGCGCCCCCGCCAAGGCTTTGCTGCCGTTCGCCTGCAGTGCTTCCCTGGCGCCCCCGCCAAGGCTGTGCTGCCGTTCGCCTGCAGTGGCCTCGCAGTGTCAGCCAGTCGCGTGCCAGCCGTGCCTGACTATAGGGGGCCACATGCGAACCCCACCCTCCCCCTCAGAAGTCGTGGGGGGTAGGGGTAGGGTTCGCACGTGGCCCCCTATGACTAGCCAGAGGTCGAGTCAGCCCAGCAATATCATCACGTCCTCCCTCACTCGTAAGCCAGACTCGGGTCTCCCCTCTCCCCTCTCCTGTCTTACCTCCTCGCTCCTCCGTCAATCCTCCTCCTCCGTCACTCCTCCTCCTCCCTCACTCCTCCTCCTCCTCCTCCTCCTCCTTCTTCTTCTTCTTCTTCTCATTCTCCTCCTCCTCCTCCTCCTCCTCCTCCTCAGGCCCTGTTCCTCCTTGCTCTTCCCCTTTTTCCCCTCAGTCCGCCTCCTCCTCCTCCTCTTAGACCTCGTTCTAGTCCCCCCTCCTCAACCTCCTCCCATCCCCTCCCCCCCCGCCTCGTCCGGCAAAACCAAAAAGAACGGCATGAGCATAATTTCTCAGAGGTCCGCGCGGAATGCCTGGATCGACGGCGCCAGCGATGCAGCGGCGACGTCCGCGAGGAGAAGATCGGGCTCCACATCGTGCCGCATCGCCGATGCATCGGCGATTCGGCGCGATCCTCCGACCCCATCCGGGAGACATGCATAGACTTGTGGATGCCACGACAATGGACACCCTAGCAACCCTATCCTTGAATTAAACATGTGTTTTACATATCGGAAGCCTGTCCTGAAAATGTTTTAAACATGTTCGTTGGTTGGCATGTTCAAATAGTTGTAACACATGTTCTAGACATATGGGAATTGTTTGGCAACATGTTTCCTCTCCATTGATCGTCCTCCACAAGCCTAGACTCTCTCTTCCACGCTCCCAGGCTGCGAGGCGCTTCCTGAATGCCGCGGGGCACTTCGTCACCATGCCCAAGACCTGGGCGTGCGGCGCGACGCGCGAGCGGCGGGGAAGAAGGAAAGAGCCTGCAGACACGGGCCACCAACCTTCACTTCTTTCCCCCCTCCCTCCTCCCTCCTCCTTCCCTCCTTCTGCCTCCTCCTCCTCCTCCCTCCCTCCGTCCTCCGTCCTCCCTCCTCCGTCCTCCCACCTCCGTCCTCCCTCCTCACCCCTCCCCTCCCTCCATCCTCCCCTCCCTCCCTCCCTCCCTCCCTCCCTCCCTCCCTCCTCCCTCCTCCGTCCTCCCTCCTCCTCCTCCCTCCTCCCTCCCTCCTCACCCCCTCCCTCCCTCCCTTCCTTCCCTCCCTCCCCTCCCCTCCCTCCCCTTCCCTCCCCCCCCCCCTCGCTCCCTCCCTCCGCCCCCCGACTCGTGGCCGCCCCGCGAGGTGCGCCGCGCGGGGGTGCCCCTGGACAGGGAGCGCTGCGCGGCCTGCTGGTGCGCGGCGCGCGAGGGGTGCACCGCCGGCGCGCCCCCGGGGGCCGCCTGCCCTATGTTGCATCCTCGGGGGACCCCGTCTGTCCCGTCGCGGCCCTGTCCGCGTCGAATGCGTGTCGAATCCATGTCGGACGCGTCGGATCCGTGTCGAATCCGTGTCGAATCCGCGTCGAATCCATGCCAAATCCGCGTCGAGTCCGCATCGAGCCCGCGTCGGGACCCCCAAAAGACACCAATTTTGTGGACAGGCGAGGTCCCCCGAAGATGCAACAGAACCTGTCCAGGCCCAGGGCAGCGCTCGCGAGGCTGCTCGGCGCCGCCCGACCTGTGCGCCAGATCGCGAGGCCCACGCTCCCCGTCGCTTCGGAGGTCCATTCCCTGTGCCTTTTTTCGGTTTCGTGCGTGGTTTTTTCGCAGGATGATCCAGGATGCTCCTTAATAGTCCCCGCCGAGAAAAAGTGCACACGTCCGAGGGATACCAGGCACATGCAGGCGAGAACAACGCGCTCCATGAAGGATGTCGCTGGCACCTGGGCGGCAACAGCACGTCCCATCAGAGGTGTGGCCCACGCACGAGCCGGAGCATCATTACGAGACAAGCGTGTCGCCAGAATGCAGGTGTCACGCCCATTCCGCGCGGGCCGGGCTCGGTGTCACCGAGGTCTGGGTTACGTTAGGTGGGTAGTTCACGTTAGGGGGGGTTGTAGTGGCCGAGGGTTCCTTAGCACCGCCAGCCTAACGCCCTCCCCGACTAGACTTCCCCAATGCGGATCGGCGGAGCACTTTCGGTACAGCAAGTTGGTAGAGCCATCGCGCCAAAAACGGCTCCACGACGCCCGACAAGCACCCGCAAAGGCCCTCCTGACACCCTCCAGAGAGCCCGAAAAGGGCCCAAAGAGGGACCCACAACGTAACCACGAGCCCTCAGAGCAGCGCCCATGAGGCAACACAACAGCACAGCAACCACGCAGCGTTGCGACCACGCCACGCAACCGTATCGTAGCGCTCTGCTTCCCAAGCCAACCCACAATGTCTCTGCCGAGCCTGTGCGGGCGAACCTGGCACGTAGGAGCATCCTGCATGCATGCCGATGCTGCGCTGGCACCTTGGCTGGATCTGCAGTGGGCAGCCGGATCATATAGCACAATGTGCCGATCACCTTGCCAAGGATGCCTCGGGCCTCAATGCGCTCGCTCTGTCCAGCTTCCGCAAAGTGCACTCAATAAACCAATGACAGCGGGCACAGTAGGGCACAGTAGGAGCTCGACCACAAGAAACTTCCACAAGAAACCCAACCCTGATACCCGGGGACGTCCATCGATTTTTGGTGTGGGAACGTCACGCGTTCCATAGCAAAACCATCGAAACCCAAGATACCCAGGGCACCCTGGAGGCAAGCAGGGTGTTTCTTGGCATGGGTTCCCACTGTAGCGGACAACTGGTCTGAGACGACTCCCAGGGAAAGAAACTATGCCTCTCGGCGGTGCCACACGATTGCGGCACAGTGAACTCAAATGTGGGCGGCGCTCTCTGCCGCTGAGACAGTTGGCGGCACGGTTCAGTGTGTTCTCCCATGTCAGGGCAGCCTTGCTCCAGCAGCCGCTGCCCGAAAACACACGCCTCGCCCCGCCCGTTCTTCCAGCTTCAATCCCGAGCTGCGTTCGGCCGCTGCGGGAGGACCCCCCACGGGGGTCCCTCCTCCCGGAGGAGGGACCCCCGTGGGGGCGAACGAAGGCAAGCAGCGACTGATGGCCCACATCCTGGGTAACCTCAGGTCGGGCATGTCCTCCCGCAGGCGAGTTGACAACAAGTAGTCCAAAACAGACAAAGATAATAAGAAACGTCGTCCCCACACGATTTCTACAAACTATTGTTTGAGGCTCCTCACGTAGAGCGACAAGCCCGACGTAAAGGCAACCCGACTTCGCGCAGCGCGCCCCGCGGTGCGCGGCGCGAGGCCGTCTTCTTCGCGCCCCCTGCTCCTCCTCCTCCTCCTCCTCCTCCTCCTCCTCCTCCTCTTCCTCCTCCTCCTCCTCCTCCTCCTCCTCCTCCTCCTCCTCCTCCCCCTCTCCTCCTCCTCCTCCTCCTCCTCCTCCTCCTCCTCCTCCTCCTCCTCCTCCTCCTCCTCCACCTCCACCTCCACCCCTCCTCCTCCTCCTCCTCCTCCTCCTCCTCCTCCTCCTCATCCTCCCCTTCCTCCCCCCCCCGGAGCAGAGCGTCTCTCTCCGGTCCAGACTGCGCCGTGCAACGCGCACGACTGTCTCTGCCTCTGTGCCCCTGGGGGTGACTTTTTTGTCGGCGGCGCGCGGGGGGGGGGGAAAGCGAGAAGGAGAGGCCCTTCTCGGAGGGCGGCGGGGCCCCTCCACAAGTCCTCGCGCCTCCCGAGAAGTTCTGTCTCTCTGCCCTCGGGGAGGGCTTGGAGACAACTGTTCAGAAGGCCGGGGGACTTCCGAGCCTTCGTCTGGCCACCCTTCATGGGCCAGTTTTCCACCACCACTACCGTGGGTAGGACGGGATAAAGATGAGGGTGGGGGGGTCCTCCTCCTCCTCCTCCTCCTCCTCCTCCTCCTCCTCCTCCTCCTCTCCTACCTGTGGTGATGGTGATGGGAATCGGCCCTATCAACCCTGGCGACCAGCGAGTCACTCACCCAACCGTCCTCTGGCGGCAGATCGGGCCGAGAGAGGCCGCCGCTGGTCCGTGGCGGCGTGTGGCGCGCGCCCGCAGCTCCTGGCGAGGCGCACGCCATGCTGACCAATTTTTTCGAACGAGGTCGCCCAGCGAAAGCTGCTGAGGCTGGGCCAGAGGGGCAGGGATGCGAGGGCGGCCTTGGAAAGCTGCTCATGCTGCCTATGCGGGTTGACTGCACTCTCTTTTTTCCAGCGGACACCGACCCTCGGGTCTCCGGGGTCGGAGGAGGAGGAGGAGGAGGATGAGGAGGAGGAGGAGGGGGAGGAGGAGGAGGAGGAGGGAGGAGGAGGAGGAGGAGGAGGAGGAGGAGGCGGAGGAGGGGGAGGAGGATGAGGAGGGGGAGGAGGAGGAGGAGAAGGAGGAGGCGGAGGAGGAGGAGGAGGAGGAGGAGGAGAAGGAGGAGGAGGAAGCGCCTTCGGTCAGCGCGGCCCACCACACGACGAGAGAAACCCCCGTGGCCGCCGGCGGTCGAGGCAGTGGCCGGCAGAGGTCGGGCGAGCCGGCAGCCTCGCCCCGCACACGAGAGCCAGCCCCGGCCTCGGGCGGCTCACCACGCGGTGGGCATGCAAGTTTATTATCAAAAGACGTAGGGGAACCGACTTCGCGCAAAACCTTTGAAAATACAGTCTGCGAGTTTTCAAGCTGATATTCGAGTACGCTTTCTCCTCGTAATCTGAGCACTAATCGCGTGTTAAGAGCTCTACAAGGGTCCCGGCGGTAACCTGGTTGATGGCTTACCACCGGCTCCCAATTCGGGCGCCCCGATCAGCGATGAACAGACGATTGCGGAAGGCTTGCGTCGTGTCGACGCCGGCGTTGGCTCCCGACACCGCGGGGATCGTTCTACCCTGAAGGATCGGCCGCTTCCGAAAGGTCAAGTCGTCCAACATGGACCGATTCTCAGAACAGACCTCACAAGGCCGGGATCCGGCGATCCGGCGATCCGGCGATCCAGCGATCTGGCGATCCGGCGATCCGGCGATCCGGCGATCCGGCGATCTGGCGATCCATCGATCTGGCGATCCGGCGATCCGGCGATCCGGCGATCTGGCGACCCGGCGATCCGGCGATCTGGCGATCCGGCGATCCGGCGATCAGGCGACCTGGCGATCCGGCGACCCGGCGATCCTGCGATCCGGCGATCTGGCGATCCGGCGATCCGGCGATCCGGCGATCCAGCGATCCGGCGACCCGGCGATCCGGCGATCCGGCGATTCGGCGATCCAGCGATCCAGCGATCCGGCGATCCGGCGATCCGGCGATCCGGCGATCCGGCGATCCGGCGATCCGGCGATCCGGCGGTCCGGCGATCCCGCGATCCCCAGCCCCCCGGGGGGTCCCTGGCGATCCCTGGCGGTCCGTCGATCCGGCGATCCGCCGGCGATCCGGCGATTCGGCGATCCGACGATCCGGCGATCCGGCGATCCGGCGATCCGACGATCTGGCGACCCGGCGATCCGGCGATCCGGCGATCCGGCGATCCAGCGATCCGGCGACCCAGCGATCCAGCGATCCCCGGCCGGCGATCCAGCGACCCGGCGATCTGGCGATTGGATCAGCGATCCAGCGGCCTGGCGATCCGGCGATCCCCAGCGATCCAGGGCGATCCCTGGCGACGGTCCGTCGGTCTGGCGATCCGGCGATCCAGCGATCGTTGCGTCGATTTCCAGCGATCCGGCGACCCGGCGATCCGATTTGTCGATTTTCTGTCGACCCGGCGATCCCGCGACCTGGCGATCTCACGATTTTGCGGCGAGGCGGTCAATGTTAAGATCGATCGTGAGATCGAAAGTACGATCGTTTGTGCGACCGCTCATGACATCGAAAGTAAGATTGATAATGAGATCGGTCGTGATATCGATTGTGAGATCGGTCGTAGGATGCCAGTGGGATCCCTGGTGAGATCAATATGGAGGTCGATCGTGCGATTGGCAGGGAGATCAATCGTGAGATCGATTGTGGGATTGATAGAAAGATGGCTAGTACGGTCGACAATCCAAACGACAGTGCGATTCAGAATGAAATCAACGTGTGATCGATCGTGGCCTCAATCGAGAGACCGACTGCGAAATTTATTGTAAGGCCGATTTGGAGATCGATCGTGATCGTGGGATTGACAGTGAGATCATTCGTGCGATCGACAATTACACCGACAGTAAGATCGATCATGATATTAATACCTATGATGAGATCTATCGTTAGACCGAAAGTCAGATCGATCGCGGGACCCCGCAGCGGCGTCGATAGTGGTCGATCGGGAGGTTTCGAAATTGCGGCGTTGTCCCCCCCTCCCCAAGCCTCCTTATTACTCGAAGGGTCGAAGTATTGGCGCGAACATGTTCGGTCGGATTTACCGAGATCTTCTTGCGCAGCACGCTAGTGCGTCTTGAAAAACGCCGGCGAGGCGGGCCAGAAGCGCGCGGAAATTTCAAATGCCGATAGTTACGTAATCACATGTCTAGTTTGCGCGCACAAGGGCGGCCCATGGGCCCATGGGCTCGTGGCCGCCAGGGAATTGCTGACCTGAGGGTTGGGTAATTGTTCGATGCTGGTCATTTGGGTCGTGGTCTCCGCCGTTGCAACGCTCCTCACAAGGATCATGGCCTCCGAGGAGGGCGCAATCGACTGCCTCTCCTGCCCGCCCCAAGAAATCCCGTAGACGCGCGTGCGAAGTTTCATGGGCCCCAAGAGGCAGCAAGAAGGCTCCCAAGAGGCCCTAAGCCCTGCGGAAGGAGCAAAGCGATTCGCCAATACAGCCACTGAACACGTCCGCAACGGCCGCGCCATCACATGCTTCGACAACGGCAACTGCTATTACTGCGACGCTCAACACAACGTATCCGTTCAAACCGCGCGCACGCTTGACGCATCATGCAAGGGGCGCGTGATTTCGCTGGAACGTCACGAACATGCCTGAGAGGCTGTGCAACCATGGATGCAGAGAAAATTACAGAACTGGCGCAACTCGCGCACGTTTGCACGAACACGCGCGGTCACGAGCACTCGGGCATCGCCGCGCTCGATGGAATGGTTGGGGGGGGCAATTACTTTTTTTTATGGCCAAACGTACGCGAAGAAAGCAAGGCAGTGCTTCGAGTCAAGGGTACCTGGGGGAGCGACCTCTGCATTGCCTATTGCACAGAACACGCCGCCACATGCGCAAGCTGCTCGCTGGTTGGCCTAGCCGCCGGGCCGCCTGGAGAGTCTACGCAGACGTGCCCTCCGTCGATCGGCTTCGCTGCGACACGTCTGGGTCGTGCTTCATGTTGCCGCGGGCATGCCTCCTGCGGCTGCACCCCGCCTGGTGGACCAACCACTCGTTGTGCTCGGCGAACAAAACCCACCAGTACACGCCAAAGTGTCCTGGAGTCATCTCCCGCCCAGGCGCGGTGCGCTCGTTAATCCACGAGTTCAACTGCTCGCACGCTTGCGTGTTCTTGCCCGCCATGAGCCTCGCGTTTTCTTCCGTGTCCGGGTTCATCTCAGGCACGTTGCTCAAACACCACGCGTGGTTCCCCTTGTGGAAGTTGCCCAAGATCATCTTTACTTTCTCTACGAACTCCAACGACCACGGCTTCTGAAGATCTCTTTTGGCCCTGGCGAAAGAGAGCAACTGGCGCGCGTTGTCGTACCCAATGACTCGGATCGCTGCATTTAGGCCAGAAAGGTCCTTGAAGAGCCGGAGGAAGATCAAATACATCACTTCGATGCCTTCCCCTCGCCACAGCTCCTGCCAATCTGCCAGATACCCGCACTGTAGAACGGCGGTCACGATGCCGCCCGTGCAACGTCTTCGCCGCGCCTCAGACGAATTCTCTTTACTGATGCCGCACGACGTCTTTGTGACCGGTGCTTCGCGGCCAGCGTAAAGCCAATCGGAGGCGCGGGCGTCGCGGCGAGCGGCAGGCCCAATCAGCGGCTTCCGCTTCGCCTGCCCAAGTGCCCAATCGGGCGCCGCGGCGCCGGTCATAGGTTGTCTGCGCGACGCGGCGGCCGCCGCGGGAAGGGCCTATGCCTTCGCCTGTTCTCGGCGCTTGCCGCGCGCCGCCGCGGGCTTCCGCGGCGCGCGCTTCCTTGGCCCCGCCGACGCCTTCGCGCGAGGGCCACCCGTCGAGTGGCGCCGTTTGCGCAGGCCGCGTGCTGCGGCGAGCCGCGGCGCCACGTTCTTCCCGGGCTTGCCGCTGGCGCTACTCCGCGGCGGCTGCGGGGCGCAGGAACCGCGGGCACCCTTGTGCCACAACATGTTTTGCATTTTGCTCTTCCACGTAGGCGGCTCCCGCAATTTCTGTCGAGGGTCACTTCGAAGGGGGAGGCTGCCAAACTCGAACTGCTCGAGGAGATCCTGCCGCACTTCGGAACGCGGGAGCGAGAACTCGAACATTTCCTCGTCTTTGGAGTCGGTCTTGCACTCGAAGACGTGGCGGGTCTCCAAGTCGAAGCCACCGCCTGGAGCAGGCCCAGCTCGGCTCGCAGGACCCGTACTTGGGGAACTAGGCCAATCTGCTCTTTACCGATCCCCGACGATCCCGGGCGATCCGGCGATCCGGCGATCCGGCGATCCGGCGATCCGGCGATCCGGCGATCCGGCGATCCGGCGGTCGATCCGGAGACCCGGCGATCCAGCGACCCGGCGATCCGGCGACCCGGCGACCCGGCGATCCGGCGACCTGGCGGTGCCTCGTCCCGAACCCGCGGACCTAGGCGGTCTTGGCTCTCTTCTTCGGCTTCGGCTCTGCGAGGGTGCCGCCCTGCGGATCCGTCTTGACCGCGTGCGCGCGCTGCAACCGCATCTGCAGCTTCTGCAGCGCGGTCAACTCGGGCCCGAGGTCGACGAGGTACTTCAGGGACAGCATGTAGTCCTCAGGATGCAGGATAGCTGGGAGGATACGGGAGAAAGAGAAGGGAGAAGGAAGTCGCTCCTCCTCCCCCATCGCGCTCGCGAGCTTGGAGAACTCCACAGTCGCCGCCGTGGAGAGGATCCTGTTAGTCAGCGCCTTGGTCGAGAGGCGCTCCAAGCCCTTCTTCATGTCCAAGAACTCGTCGTCATTCTTGCCCCAGCCCCACTTGCCGACGTTGTCCTTGACGGACTCCATGATGTGGTAGCCCGTGGTCTTCACAGCGTTGTAGAGGGCGGCGTTCTCTTTCGCTGTGGTCTGCAGCTCCCTCTTGGCGGCCGCCTCCTTCTTGGCCAGGGCCTCCGCGGCCAACTCCTGCTCAGTCTTCGGGGGCGCATCCCCAGCGCGGCCCTTCTTGCTCTTGACCTTGCGCTGCCTGGGGGGCTCATCATCCTGCGGCGGGCCCGCGGCGGCGCCAGTGGCGCCAACCTCATCAGTGCCGACTGCAGCGACGCCAGCCGCACCAGCGGCGCCAGCCGCCGCAGCGGCTCCAGCCGTTGCAGTGGCTCCAGCCGTCGCAGCGGCACCAGCCGTCACAGCTGCATTCGTCTCCTGGGGAGCGCAAGGGTGTCGGGGTCAGCTTGCGCGACTGTCGGTGGGGTGCCCGTGGCTTTTAGTTATGCTGCTTGGGTTGCGGATTGTGCGCGAAGCGCTTATATCTAGCACCACACTTACGACATGGACAACACACATTAGACTACTAGTTAGTGAACTCATAATGTCATTCGGCTACCCCGTGTCCGTGCGCGGATGGTTGATCGCAACGGACGTGTCGTCGGTCCAGCTGCAGCGCATCGCCCGCGCCTCCTCGAAGCACTTGTTGAACCCACGAGTGACGTACAGCGCTTTCAAGCACTCTGTCATCGGGTCGAAGATGATCCACGGCGGCCCAAGCAGCATGCACTTGGCGAAGTACTTGACGGCCTGCTTGAATTGTGTTCAAAATCCATATCCTCCTCGCCCTCCTCCCCGTCTCCCCCTCCTCTTCCTCCTTTTCCTCCCCTATGCACCATCGCACGCTCCATCCCTCATCACCCCCATCCGCCGTTGTCCGCCCACCTTCCCGTCATCATCCCACCCCCCCTCGTTCCGTAGCCCCTCCTCCCCGCTCCTCCCCCTCATCCTCCTCCTACTCCTCGTCATCATCATCATCATCCTCGTTTCCCTCAAAATTATCCCTTCCTCCTCCTCCTCCTCCTCCTACTCCTCCTGCTCATCCTACTCCTCCTGCTCATCCACCTCCCCCTCAGCCTTTGGATCAAACGCGCGCGGCCTGGGTGAAACCAAACCTGCCCCCACCTTCAAGGTGGGCGATCCTGCCCAATGGCAGATGCGTGCCGTTCGAGAAGTCCTGCGTCTTGTACGTCGTCGTCCTGGACTTCTCCTTCCGCGCGGCCTGAAGCTCCAGCTTGGCCCAGTCCACGCGGAAGTCGTTCTTCCTGCTGCGAACCTTCTCTCCAGTGATGGAGTCGCACCGCTTCTTCGAAGACGGGTCCGCTGAGCACGCGCGCCCCCGTCTGCTTGCAACCTTTGATGTCTTCCCGTCCGTGGGAATGCCCCACCCCCCTGCGGCGATGTCCTCCCAGAACTTCAGCTCCTCATCCACGGGGAGCCTACCCGCCCTGGACCTCTTAAGCACCTCGTTGCCGTCCTCCGCCTCGCCGGCCTGGGGCGGAGGCTTCGCGCCGATGCCCCACTTGTGCGGGTTCGTCAGGTGGCCGTCCTGGTCGACGTCCCCTGCCAGCTCGCGCATGTCGGCAGCCACGTCGTTGAACCCCTTCTGGGACAGCATCTCCTTGAAGGTCGCCGAGTCCCAGGTCTCCTGCAGCTCCCCCATGACCTCGACCTCGTCGGGGCTGGCGCCGCTGGAGCCGTTCGGCAACATGTCCTCTTGAAGGGCTCAATAGAGGGGAACCGACCGTGGGGCGGGGCACACGAGGGGCCACCCCTCACGCTAGAGCGAAATCCATCGCGATGGATTTCGCGATGGAGTTCAAAATCCACTGCGCTCTGAATGCATCGCACTGCATAGAAGCAGTGCGCCTGTCGGTGGATTTCGAACTCCATCGCGAATCGCACCGCGATGGATTTCGCGATGGATGCCGAGATGGTTCCAAGCTTAGTGGGCAGCAGCGGCAGCGGCCGAAAGGTACTCGGCTCCCGACGAGATGCGACGACACTGTTAACATCTCCCCGATTACCAGATTGTACCGACCACCCTCAACCCTCTTATCACTTTGCGACTCGGGAACTACCAGCCACCCCCAACCTCGTTATCGCTCGACGAACTCTTGTCTGGGTTCATTTTCGGCTTCAGGAGGGAAATCGTGGTTTCAGTTTCAGGAGGGAAATCGTGGTTCAGTTTCAATCGGGAAATCATGGTGCGAGAGCTCGAGCAATCGTTTTTGTTTCGCGTGGCACGCACGCCCCAACCACGTCAGAACGGGTCAGGCCCGAAACTCTCGTCGAAGTACGACGAGTGCCCCCTGCGCAGCTGGCTCAGCTTCTCCGCGCTCATCGTGGAGTTCCCGAGAGAGTCCGCCACCTTGTCGACCGTGGGCTTCGTCTCCGTCGCCCCCGTCGTGGCCCTCGACGCCGCCGCCTGCTGCTCCTCCGTGGCCTTCTTCGCCGCCTCCTCGGCCGCAGCGATGCGCTCCGCCTCCCGCTGGCACTCGTCCGCCACCTTCCTCTCAAACTTCAACGCCGCCGCTCGCTCCTTCTTGGCCTTCTTCGCATCCTTCTCGTCCTGCTTCGCCTTCGCCTCCTTAGGCACCTCCTCCTCAGCTGCCTCCTCAGCCTCAGCCGCCTCAGAGCACCTCCGTCGCCTCCTTCTCGGCGCCGTCGCAGGTTTCTTCATCACACCCTGCTCCTCAGCACCCTCCGTGTCCGCGCCGATCTCATTCGCAGCTGATTCAGCTTCAGCGGAAGCTGGCCTCTTCTTCGCATCCCGCTCCTCAGCACCCTCCTCGGCGTTCGTGTCGTCGTCACCCGCAGCTGCTTCGGCTTCAGCGGCAGCTGGCCTCTTCCTGGCCACCCGGCCTGTAGACGGCGTGTCTTTAGACTTCTTCTGCGGTGGGCCCGTCGTCGCTGCGGCCGCGGCTGGACGCTTCCTCGCTGGTTGCTCGGCGTCGTCTTCCTCGCAATGTCCTGGATCGTCGTGTTCTTCTTCTTCTTCCTCCTCCCCCCCTCCTCCTCTTCTTCCTGGACCTCGGCCTCGTCGTCTCCGTCAGACTCACCAGAAGGGCCCTGCTCAGCATCATCGTCCGCAGGTCTTTTTTTCTTCGCTTTCATCGGCTGCTTGCCCATGCCGCCGCCCTTCTTCTGGTCGCTATTGCCCTTGCCCTTGTCGGACTCGCCCTTGCCCTTGCCCTTGCCCTTGCGAGCGCGGCGCGAGTCGGTCCCGCGCTGCTCCAGGCAGGCGTACTTCAACGCCTCGACTTGTGGCTTGTCGATCAGCTTGCCGCAATGCTGATCCAGCCATTGCTTCGCGGCCTCGCTGGCCGCTTCCTTGTGCTCCACGCGGTAGTTCTTCAACTCGAACACTTGCTTTTTGTCACTGGTCAGCGCCTGCAGCCACTCGCCCTTTGAAGCATGCTTGACGTAGCGCAGCTTGGCTGTCAAGTCGGTGCCCTTGATCGGCCCTCTCCGCAGAATGCCAGGCGCTGCGACCGCCTCCTCGTTCAGCTTGGGCACCACCTGCGGCGCCGTCCAGACAAACCCGTCGTCCCGCTTCACAACGAAGTTGTTGCTCTCGATGGTCGCCTTCTTGTGCTGGGGCAGCTTCTTGCCCGCCGTCTCGCAGCGCCAGCCAGCCTCTCGATTGATCGCGCTTGGCACTGCCAGTGCCATGCCTCCTCGGGCCAACGACTCCTTCACTTCCCAGTTGCATGCTCAGTCCAACCCGCTGCCCCACCACGCGCCATGCTGCAGCGCGAAGATGGTCGCGGCGTACGTGCGCGGCTGGTTGGGCCGAGCATGCAATTGGCAATTCAAGACGCCGTCGGCCCAACGAGGCGTGACACTGCAGGCCGAGATAAATCCATCGCAGCCGTCATCTGCTCGTCGAAGCCCAACGCCCAGCCGCCCTTCCCCTCGATCGCCGCGAGGTCCGCTCCCGAGCGGGACCCGCGCCGTTGTTGCTTGTCCTGTGGACGTCTCGGACAAAACTCACCCCCCTCATCATCCTTTTCCTCGTCCCCCACCTCCTCCTCAGCACCATCATCATCATCATCATCTTCCTCCTCTCAATCATCTCATCCTCCTCCTCCGCCTCCTCGTCTTCCTCATCCTCCTCCTGCTCCTCCTCCTCCGCCCTCCGCCTCCTCCTCCTCCGTCCCTCCTCCCCCTTTCTTCCTCCTCCTCCTCCTCCTCCTCCTCTTCCTCCTCTTCCTCCTCATTCTCATCCTTCCTCTCCTCCTCCACCCCCAGTCCTTCTGGAGCGTCATCGGTGGCGTCTCCGTCGCCTTGGTCGCCTTCGCAGGCGTCGGGGCGAGCGGCAGGCTGTCGGCCTCCACGCCCTCCCCGGCGTCGTCGTCCTCCTCGTCGGCGTCGTTCGTGTCGTCGCCCTCCGCCGCGACGACGTCCGAGAACGCGCGCAGCGCCCACTTCTTCGGCCTGTCGGGCCGAAGCGCGTTGCGGACGTGCTCCAGCATCGCGCGCGCCTGCCAGCTCCGGTCCTCCGCCCAGTTGTCGACGCCCCCTGCGAGGCACCACCTCTGCTCGTTCGTCTGGGCAACCTTCAGCATGCAATCCTGCTGCGAATGTTAAAAACGTGTTTTTTGTCTGTTGGGGCGAGGGGGGGCCACCCAATCGAAACGTGTGTTTCTCTACTGGGGTGGAGGGGGTCAGCGCCAAATTTGAGATCAAATGCGAAATCCATCGTGAAATCCATCGCGATGGATTTCGCGATGGACGTCGCATTGGATCTCAGACTTGGTGCAGCGACGCAGCCTTGGCGGTCTGCTGCGAGATGCCCGTCGCGATCTTGCGCGTGGCCTTCAGGAACTTAGCGTTCTTCAGCAGCAGCGCGCGGTTGAGCGCGGCCCTGTGCAGCTTGGCGACGGCGCATATGATCTGGTCGGCCTTCTGGAGGAGGAGGCCGGAGAAGGAGGGGGAGGAGGAGGAGGAGGAGGAGGAGAAGGAGGAGGAGGGGGAGCAGGAGGAGGAGGAGGAGCAGGAGGAGGAGGAGGAGGAGGGAGGGAGGGAGGGGGGGAGGGGGAAGAGTAGGAGTACGGAGAAGAAGGAGGAGGCGGAAGGGGGTAGGGGAGGGGGGAGTGGGATGAGGATTAGGAGGAGGAGGAGGAGGCTGAGGAGAAGGAGGGTGAGAAGGATACGGCTGACCGTCTCAATGTGCGCCAGCCACACCGAGACGAGCATCTTCTCGTCGAACTGCTCGCCGCCGCCGTCGTCGCCGTCTGCAGCGGGTCTCCCCATCGCTGCGCTGGCCGCGGCGGCAACGCCGCCGAGGCGGGCTCGGGCTCGAGCCCCCCCGCCAGCCAGCGGCAGCGATCGACGAGCCGACGCGCCCAGCGGTGGGTGGGATCTATATACTAAGGGTGATGGGGTGTGTTCGCACCCTGCTAATATCCTTCACCTCGTCGATCATCGCCCTCGCCCGCTGCGCGGCAGCGCGACCGTTCTTCTGGGGCGTCTCGAAGGCGGGCTCGCGCGCAGTGGTGCCGCCGGCCGCCGCGTCGGCATCCTAGGGGGGGCAATCAGTGCCGGGCGAGATCGAGGGGGGGCTCGATTCCGAACGGCAGCGGGATCCATCGCGAAATACATCGCGAAATCCATCGCGATGGATTTCGCGATGGATTTCACCCCCCGCTTCTTGTCCAGAACGAGTCTCATCTCCACCTCGCGGCAGGAGGAGCAGGGGGATGAGGATGAGGGGGGGGGGCGAGGATGAGGACGAGGAGGAGGATAAGAAAATGAGAAGGAGGAGGAGGCGGAGGAGGAGGAGGACTGCCCCCCTCGGCGCGTCGTGGAGCCGCCTCTCGGGAGGCCGCTGCCGCCTCCAGGCGGCGGCTGCGCGCTGTCCTGCTGGACGAAAGCCCCCGACCGTCCTCCCCCTCACTCCCCCCTCCTCTTCCTCTCCCCCTCCTCCCCCTCCTCCTCCCCCTCCTACTCCTCTCCTTCCTCCCCCGCCTCCTCATCCTTCAACTTCTCCATCATGGGAAATTCCAAACGGAATGCACCGCACCCAAAACTCCGTATAAAAATCCCTGCCTCCCCGCCCTCCCCTCCTTCCCTCCCGCCCTGCCCATCCCTCCCTCCCTCCCTCTCCTCCTCCTCCTCCTCCTTCTCCGCCTCCTCCGCCCTCCTCCTCCTCCTCCTCCTCCTCCTCCTCCTCATACTCCTCCTACCTCCTCCTCCTCCTCCTATCCCTCCTCCTATCCTCCTCCTATCCTCCTTCTCCTCCTCCTCCTTCTCCTCCTCCTCCCCTACGTCTTCCTAGTGGCATTTCTGTGCGCGCCCTGTCCTCGCGGACGATGCCCGAGGGGCCCGCGGTGGCGCTCGGGGGCACGTCGGAGATGTCGATGCCGTTCTTGCGAACCTCCTCCCGCGACAGCTCCATGACCTCGATCATCATGGAGTCGCACTCGTCGGCCTTCTCCGCCCACTGCGCGGGCTGGGACGCGTCCACCTGCGACGCCTCCAACGCCTTCTCCAGCTCGGGGTCCTCGATCTTCATCTGCATCTTGGACTGCTCGATGCCCTTCGCCAGCCCTGCGTCGACCGACTCATCCGACTTGACTGGGGAGTCCTCGATCGTCTCGACCATGGTCGCTGGCGCGGGCGGCGGCGGCCCATATGCGGGCGTCGGCGTGTCCTCTGCGAGCGACGGGGCCACCGCCAGCTCGGGCGCAGGCACGGGCGTCGCCGAGGTCGCACCGGCCTGGGACTTGAACGCCTGGATCTCCGCGTTTTGCTTCGCGATCAGCTCCATCATCTGCGCCGCGCTCATCGCACCGATCTCCTGCGAGCCGCCTGCTGCCACCGTCGACGCCGACGCCGCGCTGGTCGCGCCTGGGGAGGGCGGCGCCTCCACGGCCGTGGCTCCTCGGGAGAAGCCGCGGCCGAGTGGCGCGGTGGCCGCGCGGCGTGGGGCCTGGTCCCACGTGATCTGTTGATCGGGCATCTCCAGCCAAAATGGCTGCGAGGAGGAAGGGAGAAAGAAAAAGGGAAGGCAAACCGATAAGTCGTTGGACGCCAACGCGCGAGAGCGCGCCGAGAGGACCCCCCAAACGAATTCAGAATCAGGACGAGAACACCAAGCCCAACAATTGGGCGAGACCACCAGTCAAGCTCAAAACGACCTCACAATCTGGGCGAGAGCCTAAACGAGCTCAGAATCTGGGCGAGAGCACCGAACATGCTTAGAACCTGGGCGAGAGCACTAGTTAGGAAAGAATGCATATGCGTATACAAGGAAGATGTGTCTTGACATGACTTGGTTGTCTGCATCATGTTTGACATGATTTTTGTGTTTCGTGTTTTTTGACCTGATTTTTCGTTTTTGCTTCATCTAGCTCATCTTATGGTGGGGACACGACTTCCCGGTGTCACGCGATGTCTGGGCGGCGATCCCGCGATCCGGCGACCCGGCGCGGGCGATCCGGCGATCCGGCGATCCGGCGACCTGGCGATCCGGCGATCCGGCGATCCGGCGATCCAGCGATCCGGCGATCCGGCGTTCCGGCGATCCGGCGATCCGGCGATCCGGCGATCCGGCGATCCGGCGATCCGGCGATCCAGCGACCCGGCGATGCGGCGATCCGGCGATCCGGCGATCCGGCGATCCGGCGACCCGGCGATCCGGCGATCCGGCGATCCGGCGATCCGGCGATCCGGCGATCCGGCGATCCGGCGATCCGCCGATCCAGCGACCCGGCGAACCAGCGACCGGGCGATCCGGCGATTCCCCAACCCCCCTCCCTCCCTTGTCAGGTTTGACCTCCCGATTCTGGGTCGCCGCGGGCGGTCAACGTTGAATGCGCGCGGCGGGGTCGCCGCTGGTCGACGCGACGTGAACCTGCAGCACCCGAGCCCCTATTGGCGGTGAACTAACGATTCTGAGTCGACGCATGCCCACCCGCTCCTCCCCCCCCCCCGGGAGCCCCTGATGAGGGGCGACGTTGTGACCGCGTGCTTTTTTTCAGCCGCGTGAGCACCCAGACCTCCAACGAGTACAGTCGGGGCGTTGACCTGAGGAACCCTAAATGAGGAGCGAGGCCCCTTTTCCCCATAAGTGAAACTTCGACTGCCCATGGAAAACCCGAGGCGAGCTGTAAAACAATCAAGGAACACCGAGCCCCTCGCCAACGAAAAGGGTTCCTTCTTCAGCGCCCCGACTGTAATTAGGTCTCTTGCAGCGTGGCTTTCCACGCGCCTCGCCCTCTTCCGCGGGGCGCGCCTTCGTCGCCGAGCAGCGCGTTGGACGTCCCCCGGGGGCCCGAAGCGGCGCGCCCGGGGGGGGCAAGGCACAGGGGCGGGCCTTCTCAGGACGGCTTGGAAGGCCTCCTGAGAACCCTTCCCCTCCTCCTCCTCCTCCTCCTCCTCCTCCTCCTCCTCCTCCTCCCCCTCCTGTTTCTGGTTCTGGTCGAGGCGCGCCCAAGTGGGGCGCGTTGGTGCCGAAGCCCCGGGCAAAGGGCAGGCATGCGCAGTCCCGAGTAGGGCGCTGGCAGCGGGGCAAATGCCCGGCGCGCGCGCCCGCTCCCACGGGGGCCGGGTGTCGCTTCATGCGAGACAGTTGTGGGGGCCCCCTGGGAGCCGCGCCTGCCACGTCGCCAAATGGCGGAGCGCAAGTGCGCGAGCGCAAGTGCGCGCGTTGCCAACTGGCCGCATCGACACGGGGATCCTCGCCGTCTTCCCCCTCCCCGCCACAGCTCCACCACCACCAGCCAGCCGAGGGAAAAGGGGAGAGGGAGGAGGGCGGCGGGAGGAGACGCCCCGGGGAGGAGGCAGCCAGGTGAGGGACGAGCAGGGGAGAGGAGGGAGGAGGAGAGAGGGTGACCGAGCATAACGGTCTGGACGTTCATCCGCCCGCGGTGGGCGCAACAAAGTAAAACCAAGTTCGGACGGCCGGATTCGAAGACAGCGCGCGCGTCACGGACGCGGTGCGCAACCTCGGTCGCGTTGCGGAAACGGCGCGGCGGCTCAGGGGTAGGGGGCGGTGGCAACGCCACTTCCTGCGCCGAAGGCTCTCCGGCGAACGCGGCCGAAACTACGCTGTGCCTGGGGGGGGGGGGGGATTAGTTTGCCCAGACCGTCTGGTTGGGCCCGAAGATTCACCTTCCCTGGGGCAACCCCGTAGCAGGGCATCACATAACATGCAGGCCCCTCCCGCGGCTTCCTTCCAGTCGCCAGGGGGAAGAGAAGGAGGAGGAGGACGAGGAGGAGGACGAGGAGGAAAACGAGGAGGAGGACGAGGAGAAGGACGACGACGACAGCGACGACGACGACGGGAGGAGGGGGAGGGAGACAAGGCCGCAAGGGGGGCTGGCAATCGAGCCCAAGCTACGGTCGACATCACGTAGCAGACTCAATTGTAGTGCCGGGCGTGCAGCGGGTCGACGGTCGCAAGTGCGCCCCCCTCGCCTTTTGCGGGGGCCAACCTGCAAGTGCAGGCGCCGCCAAATGGCGGGAAAGCATCCGAGGCACGCTGAGACGCAAGAGGAAGAGGGGCACGACGGTAATACATCGGGGGCCACTTTTTCTCGGCCACTCGGCCTGGACACGATAGCTTAGCCGAATCCGAACGGTGGCACGAGGGGGGCCCCCGAAACAGCCGGCGCCCCGCAACAGCCGGCACCACCAAAAGGGGGAGGCGGAAAAACAACGGGGCTTTTTCTCGGCCACTCGGCCTGGACACGAAAGTTTGCACCACGCACCGAAGCCGGCTGGCCTGCGGCGTAAAAGGTCGCAGCGCCCAGAGAGAATTGGGAGACGAATCCGAACAGTGGCACGAGGGGGGGGCCCTGAAACAGCCGGCGCCCCGCAACAGCCGGCACCTCCGAAGGGGGAGGCCAGCCCGTCGGATTGGAAAGGGAGCGAACCTACAGACACACACCCTCACGCTGCTAGCCCGAAAGTAACGGCCACGCGGCCGGGAAACGAAAGCAAGCACCACACACAGGAGCTCGAAGGTCCGCGGAGGCCCCGGAGGTGTCCTCAAAAGCACAGGGCAAAAGGACAACACGAACCTGCAAGTAACGTGGAGAGGCACAGAGGCCCCGCGAACCGGAAGAGAGGGACGGAGGAAGAGGACAAGCGAGGTGCCAGACAGAGTCACAGCTCCCCCACGAAAGTGAGAGACAGAAAACCACCAGGGGCCCGGGGGCGAGTCACGGTTACCTCTCTGCGCAGAGGGGCCCCAAGAGAGTCAAACGGCAAGCGGGAAGACCGGCAGGCCGAGGGAAGCCCGGCAGGCCGGACACCGGCGCCGACGGCGACGGCGACGGCGACGGCGACGGCGACGGCGACGACGACGACGACGACGACGACGACGACGACGACGAGGACGACGACAACAACGACGGCGAAGAGGCGCCTGCAGCGTGGGTAGCCGCGGCACGATCGCAGACGAAGCACAGTCCTGCGAGCAAGGCCGAAACACGAAAGCCGCCCCACGAGCCCCCCCGCGCGCGCTCAGGTTCTAGCGAGAGGACGAGCCTTCGGGGGCGGACGAAGTCCAGACCGAAACCCTGCCCTGCCCGAGAGGCGCGAAGCGCGGACGCTAAGGTGAGGGGAGGAAGATAGAGGTCACGCAAGTGCGGCGCCTGCCAGTGCAGGCCTCGCCGAATGGCGAGTGGGAAGAGGGCAGGCCAACTCCAGCCCAGCCCTGCCGTCAGGCGCGCGACAGTGCCAGAGGACTAGCCCACGGACAACACGCGGAACGCGCCCCGGGTCACGCTGCGGGAGCCTCCATGATAGCGCCGAGGCCGTACGGGATGTCCGCGACATCCACGCCAGTCGAAGTCGACAGGCGCCCTGGCCGCGTGCGCGAAAGCGCCTGTTGCGGCCCCGGTGCCAGCTGACTGGTCCTGGGGCTGCTCCCCGAACGCGACGCACGCCATGAGCTGCTCCCAGCCCGCCGCGGGAACCTTCGAGGTAGGATGGAGGCCTTTCGGGACGTTTGCGAACTCCGCGCCAGCGACCAGGCAGACGCCCAGACTGGCCCCGCAGGGGGGGGGCCCTGCGGGGCCCGCCGCCGCGGGACGCCCGCCGGCCGCCAGGGCACGGCGGCGGCCGCCATGTCCCGCAGCCGATGCGGCGCCCAGGGCACGCGCAGGGCGGGCGGGAGGCCTGCCACCGCAGGGGGCTGGGAGGAGCTTGAGCCCCTTGAGCCCCTTGCCCCCTGAGCCCCTTGAGCTCCTCCTCCCCCCTTCCCCCTCCCTCCCCTCCCCACCCCCCCCATCCCCCCCCTCCTCCTCCCCTCACCTCATCCTACTCCTCATCTCCTCCTCCCTCTCCTCCTCCTCCTCCTCCTCCTACTCCCCCTCCCCTCTCTCCCTCCCCTCCCTCCTCATCCCTCCCCACCCCCCCCCTCCTCCCTCCTTCCCTCCTCTTCCCTCCCTCCTTCCTCCTCCTCCTTCTCCTCTCCCCTCCTCCTCCTCCTCATCATCCTCCTTCCTCCTCTCCTCCTCCTCCCGCCTCCTCCTCTCCTCCTCCTCCTCCTCCTCCTCCTCCTCTTCCCCCTTCCTCCTCCCCCTCCCCCTCCCCACGCGGGTGAACGACCCGCGCGGTCACGGGAGCCAACGTCGACGTCGTCGCGGCACGAGCTTGCCGTTCACGAGGCCAGCGTCCCGGATGGGCCTGGCGGGAACCGGTGTGGGTGTGTGCTAGGCCTCCTAGATGGGGTCGGAGTAGATGGGGTCGGAGGATCGCGCCGCATCTTCGATGCATCGCCGATGCGGCTCGATGTGCAGCCGGTGCATCGCCGATGCATCGCCGATGCATAGGCGATGCGGGGCGATCCTCCGACCCCATCTATTCCGACCCCATCTAGGAGGCCTCTATGTGTATGACTGGGTGGCGTCCTCTTGTTCCCCCGGACCTCGGCAGCGCCTTCCTCGGCACTCCGTTTTGCTCACGTCACGGGGGACTCCTGGCACTGCCGATCTCGGGATTGTACGTGGCCACCGCGGGGATCAGGGGCGCGCGCTTCTGTTTCGGTCTGGATGTTGCAACTCATCGTGATTGGCGGCGGGGTGCGATACAGCGCTCCCCCTTTGGAGCCGTGTGCCGCCTTCGCCACCGTGACCCCCCCAGCGCCAACTTTCTTCGACGAGCGCTTTCCACTACTCGCAAAGTGCCTGCTAGCAAACCAACAAAAATGTTTGTCTCGACGCAATGGATCGTAAATCCCTCGCGGCAGATCCAGGCCACTTGCGAGTGATTATTTTGAGAGTAGTGGAATGCGCTTGCCTACTTCTGCTTCTCGTGGATGAGCTCGGCGGCGGAGACCAGAGGGGGCGTGGGGCGTCGATGGCAGGCCAAAAATTTCGCTCATCCGACGATGGGATGTTTCCCATGCGCGGCCCTGAGGATGCCCCGACCCCTTCCTGGGTGCAGTGTATCGTGCCAGATCCATGTTTGACGGTCCCAGGGCCCGAAAGTGGCCCCCGAGGATCGACACCGAGGAAACAGCCCGTTGACAAAAATAATGTCATCGCAGATTTGCACGCAACGTCGACAATTGCCAATCTCTGGAGAACGAGTTCGTGACCCTCCGAGGAGGGATCGTTACCAGCTCGAAGCACGTTGTGGCATCGCCTTGTCTTGGTGCCGATCTTAAGGATTCCCTCAGTTTCTGAGGGCACATCCCTAATCAAGTTCGTTAACAACGCCCCTAATTATCCTAGTTTGCGAGGCGCTGTGCGCTGAACCTCCTGTAGGCTGTCAGGGTAAACCCTGCGTTTCGCGCGTGTCGCGCGGCGTCCTGGCGACTCTTGCCTCTGAGAGCTCCCAGGAGGGTGTCAGACCGCGCACTCGCAACCCTGGGCAGGGCGTTTTTTTGTTCACCCCTCAACCGAAGACCGTCGCCTGAGGCTTGCCGACCTTGGGGATGGAGATGAGCTCGAGGCTGGTCAGACCGAGGGCGCCCCGCAGCGCTCCGCGGCCCCCCCCCCCTGGCGCCGCTGGCCTCCTGGGAGGAGGAGCCGCGGGACGAGGACGAGGAGGAGGCTGCCGCGGAGCCCGCCGCGGAGGAGCCGGAGCCCGCCGCCCGGTGGGGGCCCCAGGCAGCGCCCAGCCGGGGGTTCGGTTCAGGGCGCTGGAGAGGGGGGCACAGCCAGCGGGGGCACGGGAAGCGCCGCTTTCCACGTTTAGTTGTGCCCCCCGTTCCGGGGGCTCTGGGCGCCGTGGACGGGGGCATAGTAAACGGGGGCATGTGGAAAAGCCTCAGCCCCCGATCAGCTGAGCCCCCGTTTGCGAAGCCCCGGTCGGTCGGCCGGTCGCGGAGGCCCCCAGACGGTGTGGTGACCACACCGCGTGGTGGGTTTTTTCTGTAGTTTTCGGGAGTTCTCCGTAGGTTTCGCCAGTTTCCGAGCCCGGGGGTGGTTTCCATCAGCTGCGCCTCGCCGAGGGCGTTCTGGGGGTGCCCGAAGCGTCCCTGCCGGCCGCCGGAGAGCCAAGTTCTGGCCTAAAAACAAGTGTGGTGGCCACACCACGCAGTTTTGGGACTCGGGTCGTTCTCCGACGATATCTCGGGCGACCGGGGCCTCCAGGGTCCCAAGACCGTGTGATGACGGACCGCGCGGTGCGGTCGTTGGTGACTCCGAGGTCACCGCGCGGTCCGTCACCAGATGGTTTGGGGGCCCGAACGGATGCGGGTATTTACGCCAGGTCACACTCATCGTGATCGAATTGTTGCTCACACGATAGCTCGCAATCAAAAACAGGCCATTCGTTGCCTCAGGGGTCCGCCTCAACTGAACGGGGGAGCGGGTTGGCAGGAAGAGTCCCCGCCTGCCGGGGAAGGGAGGAGTACCCTGAGGTCCCGTCGTCGCGGATCCAAACCTCCAGCGTCTTGGCAGTTTTCGGCGCCCGGGGGCCGTGCTGCGGGTTCTCACGAGGCCGTCGGAACATTATGCGTGGCAAAGGCTACTCCAGATTTCGTAATAAAGGGAGGGGGGTCTCAGTTCGCGGGGGGTCTCTTCCAGGCTATCTTGGAGGGCCTGGGTCTGGGGACGATGTTTTGGAGGGTTCTCCCACGGGGGGGGGGTCTGAAATGGCTTGTCTTGGAGGGTCCAGACCCCCTCCCTTTTGTTACGAAATCTGGAGTACCCCTTGGGAAATTGTCGAGGGGTCCAGGGGCCCCATGGTAAGAGAGCGAGTTCGTCGCGGCCGTTTCCTCAGTGCTGTCGGCCACCGGAGGCCCTCAGCAGAACGGCTCGGGCTGGAACGCGGGCTCGGGAGGGGCGTCGAGATCCCCAGGGGCCCCCACGTCACGGAAGCATGCGACGGAGGAGGAGGAGGGAGCCCTCTTGGGACTCTTTTGGGGGGTCGTGGGGTCCTCTCGAGGCTCTTTTGGACGGTCTTGGTGCCATCTTGTGGCACTGAATGGGGCCCTCTTGGGGCTCCCCTGGGAGCCCCAAGAGGGCTCTTGGGGCAATATCGGAGGCCGTCGATCAGAAAGGGGGGGTAGCCAGGGGGGAGGGGGGGGGGCAGTGTGCTTCCCCCTTTTGGGACCAGCAAAATCGCTTCTTGAGGCCCTCTTGGGGCGCTCTTGGGCCCCTCTTAGGCCATCTTGAAGCCTCAAAAGCGCATCGGAAGCGAAAAGGCAAGAAGGCAAAAATGATGGATGTTCCTCAGGTGTTTGAAGGTTATTGCCTCTTGGGGGTCCTGAGAGGGATCCGAGAGCACTCGGAACCGTCGTGTGGCCTTCGTCGAGCCTCTTGGAGGTATGTCGGAATCTATCTTGAACCATCATCGGCTATCATGACCCATCTTGGAGGCTATCTTGGAGGCCATCTTGGAGCACCGGAGGCCCTGGAGCCATCTTGGGCGCTCTGACCGAACGCCCCCCCCCCCTCCCAAAACAAAAACAGCTAGGGGGGAGGTGAACCTCCCGGAAAGGAAGAGGTTTTTGGAGGAGGAAAGTAAGAGTTCGTTAGACCACCTTGGCCCAAGGGGTGGTGGGACGAATGCCCCAAAATGAGTTGTCTTGCACCAGTCCTTGCGTTCCTGGAACTTTGGGGTGCAGAGAGAGAGATAGGGAGAGAGAGAGAGAGAGACATTGGAAAAATATGAGGAGAAGAAGGAGGAGGAACAGTGTAAACCCAAGAGTCGTCAGCGATGTTGGAGTAATCCCTCCATCCAAGCTCCCTCTTCATAGACCCCTACACCGGTTCATCTCCATTAATGGAACTGCCTTGTTGGAAGACACCCGTGTGAAGACCCTGAAGCATACCAAAACATTGTTCTCGGGTTCCAACGCCACGGATCAACTTGATTGTTGCGTCTTGACGATGCTGAATCATGCCAGAACGCCATTCCTAGGATTTCAACACAGGGAATCAACGTAACTGTTGCACCCGCGTAATCCTGAATCCTTCCAAAACACAATTTCTGGTACGTTGATGATGGGAGTACGTGAAACTCTTGCATATGTCTTAAACGAATGTCCGCGGCGCTAACACGAGAGCCACAGTTTGAAAAGGAACTGCCCTGAATCCATGAAACGCTTGCAATGTCTCAAAAATGTGCGCGGCGCTAAGGCGAGAGCCACATTTTGAAAAGGAACCCCACTCAATGCGTGAAACTCTTGCAATGTCTTAAAATGAATGCACGCGGCGCTAAGGCGAGAGCCACATTTTGAAAACCACCCGCCCTCAATCCGTGAAACTCTTCCAAATCCTGGACGCTTCACGTAACCCCACCAGATGCTCACCACGCCGGCTGGTTTTCCCCCCTCACTCTGAGGGTTGACGCCGTGCCGCTACGCTCTGCGTGGCTCACAGTCGTTCGGCTTCCCCCTGCACTGTTCGGTGGACCGGTGGACTGGCGGGTGTTGATATCGCCACGGAGTGGTTCAGCCTTCCGCAGCAGCTGCAGCACCCCAGGCTCACCATCAGCTTTCAGCAAGTTGCGTTGCACCACGGTCCGCGACAGTTCAGCCCCCCTGGCTAGCACACGTCGTCATTGGCGTTTGGAGCCTGGCGCCCCACCGGCGACTCGCTCCACGGGCCTCGCGCTTGCCCACACTCAGAACGACGGACTCGGTTACTCTGATTCACGTCTGGTACTGTGTGGGCCGTGCCTATGGCAGGCACCGAATTCCTCGACATTTCGTCCTGTACACGTACTCGAGCTCCCAGGATGCCCCCCGCCGTCAGCTCCCCTTTCAGCTTCGCAGCTGCTTTGTGAGTGGGCCGGCCGGCTTGTGCCTTCTGTAGCTAATTAGGCTTGCCCGTTTGCCCGGACTCCCTGCCCGCCGCCTGCCTCTTCGCTTGCGGCCGCGACCGAAAAAAAGTAACCCCACCAGCCCATCCAGAAACGATGCCCAGAGGAATTGCCTCGATCAGGGAAGTGGGTAGCACACAGAGGAAGGGTCCCCCAGTGGAGGCCTCTTGGAGCGTCTTGGGGGCCTCTTGGCGGTCCCGGACGCGTCGGAGAGCTCCTTGGGGCCTCTTAGGGGGTCTCTTGGGAGCCTCTTGGGGGCCTCTTGGGCGCTTGTTGGAGGCCTTTTGGGGCCTCCTGGGCGCCTCTTGGGGCCCTCTTGAAGCGCTCTTGGGGCCTTGGGAGCGCTCTTGGAACCCTCTTGGGCCATCTTGGAGCCATCTTGAAGCCTCGGATGGCCATCGAAAGCGAAAAGGCGAGAAAGCCAAAAACATTGATTTCCCTAAGGTTTGGTAAGGATTTCGGCCCCTTCGGGGCCTCTTGGGGGAGCTTTTTGGCCACTTAGAGCCGTCTCGGAGCGGTCTTGGGGCATCTTGACCCCCCCAGGAGGCCAAATGATGTCAAAATTCATGCAAAATCAATGATTTTGGCATTGTCGCCGAGGCCTCTTGGAGCGTCTTGGGTGCCTCTGGGGGGCCTCTTGGGGCCTCTTGGGGGTCTCTGAGGAGCCCCATTGGGGGCATCCTGGGGGCATCTTGGGGGCCTCTTGGGGCCTCCTAGCCACCTCTTGGGGCCGGGGGTGCCCGCATGGTTTTGGGTTGGCTACCAGTCGCTTGGGGGAGGGGGTGTTTATTAATATGGAACAGTGATAAGCCCTTCCACTATGGGGAAGAAGGGGGTGGAACAGGGAACGCCCTAAACCACCTACGCCCAGAGGACTGGTGGGTTTTTTAAACGAATGCGCGCGGCGTTAGGGCGAGAGCCACAGTTCGAAAACGACCCG
Organism: Prorocentrum cordatum; assembly: GCA_963575745.1. Classification (NCBI taxonomy): domain Eukaryota; class Dinophyceae; order Prorocentrales; family Prorocentraceae; genus Prorocentrum; species Prorocentrum cordatum. The sequence continues at coordinate 14,827 of CAUYUJ010007538.1, read as the reverse complement.
CTTTCAATTCGTGCAATTCTTGCGAATGTTTAAAACGAATGCGCGCGGCGCTAAGGCGAGAGCCACATTTTGAAGACCAACCGCCCTCCATCTGTAGAATTGTTGCCAAGTTTCAGGTTTCAGAGTCATTAGTGGTGAGGAAGTCTCAGGCGAAACGCCCGGCCCGCCCTAAAAAACTGGCTTCGGCGTGCGACGGGGAGAATTTTTTTTGCAAGGAAAAGGAATGGAGGAAGAGGAGGGCGAAGAGGAGGACAAGGAGGAAGGAACGGGGAGACAAGGAGGAAAAGACGGAAAGACGGAGGAGGAAGGAGGATAAGGAGGACGAGAAGGAGGAGGAGTAGGAGGGGGGAAAAGAGTGGGGGGAGGACCCCCCCTCCCTAGTTGTGGCGGTGCGTGGGGGGAGCGCCAACAACCTGCAGCGTCACCCGCTCCTCGTGCCCCGAAAATGCGCGCTGGGGCCGGCGGCGGCCGCGCGGCCCGCCGAGGCCGCCACCGCCAGAAGTGGGGCCGCCGCCGCCCGCACCACCGGAGGGCCCGTCGCAGCCGCAGGACGCCATGGAGGGCGGCCACTGGGAGAGCAGTGGAAGGAGGAGGAGGAGGAGGAGAGCAGTGGAAGGAGGAGGAGGAGGAGGATTTTCTGATTGGGGCGCGGGCTGGAGTCAAGCGCTGGCTCCCGGAGCGCGCGTGGCAGCGCGCGGGAACCGAACGAGGGCCCGCAAGACGAGAGCGAGGGCCACAGGGGGCCGACCAGGGCGAGCTGAGGTACCGACCGAGGAGGAAACAGGGCCCGAGACCAACGAGGGACAGCGCTAACAAGCGCAGCAAGCGGCAAGCAAGCACGCTGGACTGTTTCTCACCACCCACCAAACCACCCCAACCCAACCCGAAGGCCCAAATTTATCCTCGATTTCCAGTGGGGGGGGGATCGGGGAACATTGGAAAAACACATATGGAACCCGTACCCCCCCCAACCCGAAATTGGGGTCTTCGGGTTGGGTTGGGGTGGTCTGGTAGGTAGTCAGTTTCCTAGAACGATACAACATTTGGATTCCCAAGTCCTGACGGCAGCACAGGTAGCCACCTTTCCTTAAGCATCCACCCCCATCCTCGTATCTCCTCCCCCACCCACGTAAAGGCAGCTGCATAGACTGACGCCTCCGCCGGTACTCCCTACGAGGGTCACCAACAACATGGTTTTCGAGGGGACGGAAACTGTTCGGAGCAAACCTAAACGGAAGGCGATGGGAGTCAGAATCATGTTCACGAGTTTTGCGAAGCGCTTCACGGAGTCAAGACCAACAGCATGAGCAGTAGGTTCCGTGTACGGCGTATTGTTGGAGGGCGCAAGCCACGCATGCGCCACGGCTTGGTGCGCCCTCCATAGCCCCAGGAACAAAAAAGTCGTCCAGGAATGCGTTTACGGCTATCAGCATCATCAGCAGGTAGATTGCCAGGATGAACATTTCTATATTTATTCTCAGCAGGCATCTCGTCAGGTCCATCCAGAACAGGCTTACAATACCCATCATCGAGAGCTGCTGGAAGATCGTCGGCGCGACCAGCGCTGGGAGAGGGAAGAACAACACCAGCATGATCCAGGGACGTTTTACGGTGACAAACACAACCAGCTCCAGGTAGATCCGTTGTTCGGCCATCAAGGGATCCAGGAAGTACATCACCTCCAGCGGGTATTCCAAGAGCCGGATATTCAGGAAGAAAACGTGGATCGACAGGTTCGCGTCGAAGGTAATCCCCAGCAGGTACCCTCCAGAACAGGCTTACCATGACCATCATCACAAGTTTCTGGAAGATCATCTGGACGACCAGCGCTGGGAGCAGGAAGGGCAACATCACTAGCACGATCACAAGCCACAGCAAGCTCATCGCTCGTCTTGTCGGCCTGCTCTCTCGCAGCCAGACGCCAACCCACAGCGAAGCCCTCTCAGAAGACGACGGCCTCTGCGCGCGTGTCGGCCCACTCGCCAGGCGCGAGCCAAGGGCCAGCAGCACCGCCATCGAAGGCGCCTCAACTGGCCTGGCATCGCTCGGACGTGTGCATTTTTCCTTCGGCGAGGGCCATCGAGAAGCATCCTTGATCATTTGGCGAAAAAACCACGCACGAACCCGAAAAAAACACAGGGAATGGACGTCCGAGCGATGGCCAGCTGGCCACGACAGCGCCGTCCTCTCGCAAATCGGCGTCATGGCCGCACGCCTGCCGGGTGCCTGGCGCCAGCACATGTGCCAGCGGCTGGGCGCCTGGCGCCACACGCACGACAGCCGTCGGCGCGTCGCCGTCGGCAGTACCACTGCTGCCCAAGGAGCCGCCAGCCGGGATGACTATTCCCCCTCAGGGGTAGTGCAATTTACACCTGATTCTGCCTCCTTGTTCACTTCCCACACTGATCCATACCATCCCAGCTAGTCCCGGTGTCGGGTCCCCCCCTCATCCCTGCCACCCCTGTCACATAATATCACACGGTGCACATGCATTGATCCAAGATGAGCTGAATGCACGAAACCGTATGAAATAATACAATGCGGGCCACATGCGCGCGCAAGACGAAATCCTTACAAAACCTTTGTTTTCGTTACGAGTTCATCGTGAAAACAGCAAAACCAAAAACCTAGTGTTTTTGAACAAAAGCTTTCAACCTTTCATCCCGCGCGCTGTTGCGTATTCCTAGGAATCCCCATGTTTTGTTAAATTGTCCTGTCCAAGGAGGCCTTCGCGCGCGCATGTCGAAATTATCCCAATGCCCTCGCGCGCTTGCCAGAGGCAGGATCCCATGATCCCGGTCAAATAATACCATGCGGGGCACCGTCATCGTCATCATTGCCGTCGGAAGCGTCGCGACCATTCTCATCGTCGTTTGTCGGCGCCGTCGTCCGCGCTGTCTCCCGCAAGATGGGCTTTGCCCGCGCGGCGAGCGTCCGCGCGCCAATGAAGAAATCATCGGAGGAGCTCCACGCTGCAACTGTACTCGCGACCATATGAGTTCTGCCAACCACCCCGTCGTCGTTTGTCGACGTTGTCGTCCGCGTTGTCTCCCGCAAGATGGACTTTGCCCGCGCCACGAGGGCCCGCGTGCCAGTGAGCTCGATGAAATTTGCGGGCGAGCTCAACGCTGCAATTGCGGTCGCAACCTTATGAGTTCTGCCGACCAAGATGCGGGTGTGAGGATGGGATGTTTGCACGAGCATGGGAGGTGGTCACGCGCGGTGCGGCGTAATCAATTGCATACCATAGGTTGCACCACATGCATTCTCTTTTATTCAGCGACGAAGTACGATCTACAACTGCGTTCCAGACTTATCCTCCCCCCTGGGAATGTGCAATTTACATACGAGTCTGCCCCATCGTTCATTTCCCATGTGAACTCATATCATCCCAGCCAAGCTGGTAGTGCCCCCTCCCTCATCCCCTATGCGCGCACAGATGGTTTGGGCCTCCGCATCGGCGGCCACAGGTCCGACGCTAGCCGCGGCCAATCGTTTATCAAAAACCAGCAGTTTCCAAGAATTCCTTACAACAGAGGATGACGAAGATGAAGAAAAAACTCCCGAACACATTCCAGATCGAGGTTTTCGAAAATGTGCGGGGGGAACGATGATGTTTCAACATGGCTTTTAAAGAAATTCGGTGAGTTCGTGAAAGCCCTATTTTTGAGAAAGCCCGAAGTTCTTCAACATGTGCATCAAATTCGACCAAGTGGGCCTCTCGCGCGCGCATGCCCAAGTTATCCAGACGCTCTTGCGCATGTGTTGGGGGTAGACGATCCCTTCCGAATTCTACAATGCGGGCCTTTCGTGCTCGCCGGCCGCGCGCACTTCGAAATCGCTCCAAAGCTTTCATCACCGACACGTGGACGCCATCACGGCGTGATCAGCATCGGCGCCATCACTGGCCTAGCCGCCGTCATCGTCACCGTCGCCACCAGCATCGCTATTATCGTCATCGTGTCTGCCGTTGTTGGCGTCACCATGATATCGCGCCCGCCCGAGTCACCAACCCGCAGTGACATGCCCGCGCGTCAGCGCGGCTTGCGAGACGCGCTTGGGAGTCCCCAGCGGGCAGCACCACCGCGGCCGCGTCCGCTTCGCCAGATTAGCTGGCCATTTTGCGCGCGAACTTGCGCGCTAGCGGGTTCGCAACGATGCGCCAGCCAGCGCCAAGCAGTCATCGAAATCGCCGTCGCAAGGAACTTTACAGACCAAGCTTCGGGTGGGTGGATGGGATGACTGCGCGAGCGGTGGACTTGACAATTCCAAGCTCGGCAAGGTTACTTGCAGCACTTGGATTGCATATCGTAGATTGCACAACATAAATTCCCCCTAATAGACCGCACAACACAGGTTGCAAATATTTAACTGCAAGCGTACCTTGCATATGAAAAATTGAGCCACTCAGGTTGCAGCAGAGATCTTGCTCCACGTAGATTGCACCAGCGCAGACTGGTCCACATAGATAGCACCACCTACATTGTTAAGCGCAAACTGGTTTAGGTGACCACGATGGCTGACAGATACATGCTTGTGTCCATAGTCATACATACACAAACACAAACACAAACACGCATATATAGAGACCCATAAACACTACATACATGTATGTACGCCAATATGTACAACGTACATACAAGTGTCATTATGTCTACAAACATCTATATATATATATATATAATATATATATATATATATATATGTATGTATGCATATTTATGGGGCGCGCCAAAAATAGGGGGAGGAGGACGGCGACGACGCAGACATGATATGAGATCGGGATGAGGAAAGGCAGGAGGGGATGTAAGGATAAAATGAGAGAGGGAGGGAGGGAGGTTGAATACAAATGGAAAGGCACAAGAGAGAAAGAGTGGGATGAGAAGGAGGCGGCCGAAAAACACGGTTCCCCCGATGATGACGGGGAAAAGGGGAGCGGCCAGAAGTAGGAAAAGGTGAGAAAGGAGGGAAAGGGGGAAGGAAAGGGGGAGCGGGAGCGGGAAGAGGAGGTGGGACGGGGACAAGGAAAAGGGTGACTACAACGAAGCGGGCGGGGACGGGAAGGAGGAGGAGGAGAAAGAGGAGGAAGAGGAGGAGGAAGAGGAGGAGGAGGAGGAGGAGAAAGAGGAAGAGGATGAAGAGGAGGAGGAGGAAGAAAAGAGTCTGGAAGGGACGGGGGTGGACGGGGAGGGACGAGGCGGAGGACAAGGGCGAGGATGAGGACGCCGCCCGCCGCCCCGAGAAAGGACGAGCCGCCGCCGTCCGGAGGCACCTCGGGCCCCCCGCGAGAGGGGGCAGCTTCCGCCCTCGGGATGCCCTTGGCGACCGCCCCCGGCCGTCTCGGGCGAGGAGGAGCGCCAGGAGGAGGAGGGGGATGATGAGGAGGAAGGGGTGGAGGACGACACCTCAAAGGGGCGAGCAGTGGTACAGTCAACGCGCATAGTGAGGACAAACGACTTTTTCAAGGGTACCCTTGGGTCCTTGCCTGCCTCAGCCTCTGCTGCCCGTCCCTAGCAATTTTCGCAGGCCAGTTTCTCAGGTTCCCTAGGGGTTTGGCCGCCTGCCGCCCAGAATACTTCAACTTCGGCCTCCAAGGGTCTTGCGTCCTTACCACGCGTCCTTACTATACGTTTTCACTGTAGGGGAGGGGATTCCAAAAAGGCGACGCGGGGCGGGCACAGGAGAGGGAAGATGAGAAGGAGCAGGAGGGCCACAGTAAGCCCGGGATGCGTCAGCGATGCTGCAGTGCGCTCTCCCGTCCCAAGTCCCGCCGTCGTAAGTCGCTACCAGAATTCCTTGGCACTGCGACCCCCCCCCTGCACCCCCTGCAAGACGAGAGCACCGTTGGTTTGCCATTCCAGCGAGAGCGAAGCTTTGAGTTGGAAGCACCTTCCATTTGTTTGGCTACAGGAAGATCCATGGGGTTGGCTGCCAAAGATCCACGGATCGGCCAGCGAGAGCCCAGTTCAGAAAGCGCCGCCCTCCGTCCATGTCACTGTTGGTCAGTGTTGCATCGATGGCCCTGCAAGTTGATGACGCCTCGAGCGAGAACCAACTGCTGAGGAGGAGCCGCCCCTTCCATCCGCTGCACAGGTTTACACGTGTGGCCCCAGAGGCCAAACAAGCGTGAAGGGAAGGCCCCACTTAAAAGCAGTGTGCCCTCCATGCTTGCAAGCGTTGGAGCAGTAAGCTTAAGACGCATGTGCGCGGCGCGATGGTCAGACTCACACTTTAAATACAAACCGCCTTCCATCCTTGTCACCGTTGACAGTTCCGAGGAGGCGAGACTATCAGTTTGAAAACGCATGTATGCAATTATTGTATGTTCTCGCATGTTTGAAAACGCCTCTTTGGCGTCGCAAGGGCGAGAGCCACAGTTTGAAAATGATGCAAATTCCAGTATCATGCTGATGTTTTCAGACGGGCACGCCAGGCGTTCATGCCAAAGCAACATTGTGAAAACGACCCGCCTTTCATCCATATAACCGCTGGGGATTTCAAGGGAGCCATAAGTGCGAGGGAATCTCAAGCGAACGCCCAGCCCGTCCGACCGACATGTCTTATGGTGCGAATGGGACGAGTAGTTGTAAGGAAGAGGGAAGGAGGAGGAGGAGGAGAAAGTCCCTCCCTCGCCCACTGTCCCGCCGTTTCTCCCCCTGTCCCCACCCCCCTGTCCGCTAGTCCCTCCTCCCCTCCACCTGTCCACCCGTTCACCCCATCCACCAGTCCGTCCCTCCATCCGTTCACCCTTTCCCTTCCATCTTCCTCTTTCACCTGTTGTTTCCTCATTCCGCCTCCCTCTCCCCTTTCCCCAGCGGGGACGGTCCCTCTCCTTTTCCACGTCCCTCCCATCCACCCGCCCATCCCTCCGCCCGTCCACCCCTTCCCTTCCCACTCCACTGCCTTCTACAAAATACTATCATTCAATATGTATACCACTGACCCTCTCTCAACTGAACACGTGTTTTCGTGGCCCCGCGGTTGACGCGTGTTGCTCTCACACAGAATAGCAACATTTGGACGGTTGCTGCGTCTTTTCATATCACAGGCGCGTTCACATTGTCCTTTATGAATTTGGCGCCGCCATGTTTTTATGCCTGTCACAGACCCGCCATTGGCCAGATAATAAGTTCACTTTTCCTGCGCGGGGAGTGGTGCGCTCGCGAATTTCCGCCGCCGCAGCTGTGCGTCATTCGCTCAACCCCTCGAGGCGTCGCTCAGTGGTGCAACCGCCCCCCACAACCCGCCCGCCCGCGCGCGCCTCGCTGAGGGAGCGACGCCCCGTTTCGGGCCACGGCGGTGATACAATGCTAAAATTCGCGCGCGCGCCCCCGCCCCCCCCCTTCCCACTTGATCTTTCATCATTTAAAGACCCCTAATGGGGTGGCGTGCCTGCGCCGATAGAACAAGACGTGCTTGCCCAGGCGCCTGCGATGACAGGGCGACGCCTGCACCTTATGATGTGACGCGCCTGAGGTGCCTGCGCTTGAACGTGGGCGGTACCTACGCTGAAAAGAACATGCTCGCGGCGCCTTCGCCAGCAGCGCGACAACGAAGATACGCGCCCCATTATTTGACGTGCCCGCGGTGCCCGCGCCTGGCCCCCGCGCGGATAGATCGACTGCCCGTGCGGCGCATGCGACGGCAAATCGATGGCGAAGCTACGCTTGCACCATACGGTTTGATGCGGTCGCGGTGCCTGCGCCGAGTCACGCGCAGCGCTCGCGCTGATGAAGCGACCGCGCCCGCGGCGCGCGCGACAACACCGCCATGGCGGGGCGATGCCTGCACCCCATGCTTCGGCGCGCGTGCGGTGCCCGAGCCGCGCCGCGCGCTTTGAGCTCAAGACACTTGGCGGGAGCGGAGCGGAGCGGCGGTTGGACCGCGCGTCCTCGGCGCGACGTCGGCGCTTTTGCGCCAAGCGGGCTGCCGCCACCTGGGCGAACGCATCGAGGCCCGCGTTCGAGAGGACTTTGCGACAGCACACCGGCGCGCCCGCCTCACCTGCCTGGTCGCGGAGCCCCGACAGGGCGCCCCGTCTTCTGTTTTTGGTTGGCATTCGGTATCGGAATGTAGGAATCGAGATGGAATCGCATGGCCACAGACGGCATCGCCGCGGATGTGAAGATGACGGCGGTGACGGCAACGGCGACAAGGCGACCCTCGCGGAGGCGATCATTATCATCTACATTGCACCCCGTCCCGCGGATCGGTTCCCAGCGAGGTGTCGCTGGCTCATATGGATGATTTGTGCTCATGGGTGGTTTTTGTTTTTTCACTTTTTTGTTTTCAATTGTTTTTGTGGTTATTGTTGGCTCATTGGCTTTTCTGTTGGTTTAGGTTTTTTCCCTTTCCTTTTTTTGTTCTCTTTTTCTTTTGGTTTATTTTTTTTTTTTTTGTTACATTTTTTCTTTTGGGTTCTTTTGTTTTTTTGGTGGTCTGTCTTTTTGGTTTTTGGCTTTTGGCTTTTTTTCTTTGTTTTTTTTTTTTGTCTGTGGTAGTTTTCCTGGCTTGGGGTCATAAAAAGCCTTTCTTTTGGCTTTATTTTTCTTGGTTTCTTTTGTTTTATTTTTTTGGTTTTTTTTGTTTGTTTGGTTTGTTGGTGGTTTTTTTTTGTTTGGGTTTTGTGTTGTTTTCCTTTCCATTTTTGTTGGTTTGGTGTACTTTTGTTGTTGGCTATTGTTTTGGCTTGGTTTTTTTTTTGTTTGGTTTGTGTGGCTTTGGTGGTCATATATGGATGATAAGATGAAATCGCCCGGAATGCGCTATGATTATGCTTGCTCATGTGAACTGATCGTGTTGAAACGTTGGCTTTACGGCAGGATCCTCGCTTTGCCCCCGTCGTTCAGAACGGCGCTCTCGCCCCAGCGCGGGTCACAATTCTGGGTATGATTCCTTCCTCGTCATCGTCACCCCCATCCTTTCCCCTCCTCCGCCTTCCTCTGGCATTCCCGTCCCTCCTGCTGTTGCAGCTGCTGCTCCTCGTTTTCCTCTTCCCTCATTCTCATTTTCCTCCTGCCCATTTTCCTGTGTATTCGCCACCTCTCCCTCCCCCAATGCACACAGGTTCCGTCGTCTGGTTGCGTATCACAAGACGAGGCCTTTTGGGGTGGCCCAGGTCCGTCAGGAAAACCCGTCGGCAGATAGAGACAGCTCAGCGCGACGGGGGGGAGTGTGGGACGGGTAGGATGTCAGATGTGGAGCGCGCACCCATCTTGTCACCCTCCACCGCCTTCCCTCCTCCATCCCCTTTTTCCGTCTTCGTTCCGAACACACACACACACACACACACACACACACACACACACACACACACACACACACACTTTTTGCGTCGGCGGCTGGGCAGAGGTTACTGCTCCGGCGATGTGGCATTAGTGGGGCGCGCAAAATGCAAATTGGGCCGCATTGCACACGGGAGAGAGAGAGAGAGAGTGGAAACCCGTCGCGGGCGGGGGGAGAGGAAGCTGGGCCCACTCAGAGCAAGCCCCAGCGGCGGCAGGGCGGGCACCGGGGTGGGGGGGCCAGCGGCGGCGCGGGGGCAGCAATTTGGGGGAGGCGGCCAGAAGGCAGCCGGGCGCAGGCCCAGGGGGGGGGGAAAATACGAAGACATGCGAAGCGGTTGAGCACTTAGATTTTCTGATCTTCTAAGCGATTGAACAGCCAGCGATGCCCACACCATTTGGGGGGTCGGGCACATTGAGCAGTGAGGCGGCTGAGCACTGAGATCTTCTGACCTGCCAAGCGGCTGATCCAACACACACACACAGACACACACACACACACACCAAACAAACAGACAAACTAACAAACAAGCAAACAAACGCACATAAACACACACACACAATCATTGGCGTCGCGATCCGGCGCGCAGCGACGGGGGCGGAGAAAGTCGTACAGCTGCAATCGCGCGCGCGCGTCTAGGAGCGTCCGAGCCCATACACACACACACACATTCCTTTCCCCCCTCCCCCTGAAAATTTCGGGACCCCCCGAGAAGAGCCCCCCAGAGACTTCAACAGCGACCCCTGGCTCCCTGGAGAGGGAGACAAGAGGGGGAGACTTCTGGCTCAGGCTGGCCTCGGACGCTTCCGAGGCCAATGGGCTTTCAAACTGGACACTGGAGCGTCAGCGTGGTGCGGTTTCTGGCTCGCTCGCGGTCGTCCTTTGCATCCTCTCCCTTTTCCTCGCGGCCCGCCCGTCACGTCACCCCCAGGGTCCCGAGGGGACTCATGACTTGCGAGTGCCACCTTGCTCAACGGCACGAAGGGCTGCGAGGTGCGCGCTCCACTCGACCTCGGCGCACGCGTCCGTCGATCGATCGAGGTATTTAGGGCTCCCGTGCACGCTTGCACGCGAGAGGGAGGCACGGCACTGACCACGCGCAACGCCGAGCTCTCTTAAGATCTCTTCTTTCCCTCCTCGTGCCCCCTTCCCTGGCCAACCCCCGCGGCGAGGCGGGCCTTGCCAGCCGCCGGACGACGAGCCGCCTCGGCCGCCCGCCGCCGCCCCCCCGCCGCCGCCACAAGAAGGCTCCGCCGCCCGCATCCAGCGCTGCCGCGCCGGGCACGGCACGCTCGCGCCGTGCCGACGCGGCGGCGATTCGGAGGACATCACCACCCACCAAACCACCCCAACCCAACCCGAAGGCTCAGATTTACCCTCGATTTCCAGTGGGGGGGGGCGGGAAACATCGAAAAAACACATGTGGAACCCTTACCCCCCCCAACCCGAAATTCGGGTCTTCGGGTTGGGTTGGGGTGGTCTGGTAGGTAATCAAGACAGCACAAAGCCCCCGGGGCTCGCTTCGATTCCTCCGATCCGGCTCGATTCGATTTCGATGGCTTCCGGTTCCGGTCCGGTTCGGTTTCGGACTCCGATTTGGACTCCGGTGTCTTACGCGGGTGCGATTCATTTCGATCGCCGATGCGACTTATCGATTCGATTCTTGGCTCTCCTGACCCCCCCGCCACCTTCGCGAGGGCCCCCACTCCCGACGTGGTGATCCAGAAGGTCCTGGATGGGGGTGGTGGTGGTTTTGTGGCCCCTAAAGAAACCAGAAAACGACACCCCCACCCCCAACCAGGAGGGGGTGATCCTGAAGGGGATGAAGGCGGGTTGTGCTATCGTCAGACCCCGCCGCGGGCCTTCCACGCTGAACGCCGCTGGAGGCCCAGAGTCGGCCAGCATGGAACGATCTAGCGACCGGGAAGCCGCTGATCGATCAAGGCTGAACAATCCACGAGGTGTCACTCGAGACAGCGCCAGGGTCGTCCCGACACGAGCCTGCCGTAGGAGAGAGAGTAGGAGTGATCGAGGTTCGACGATTGCGGTTTTGTATATAGTTTTCCTCAACCCTACCGTCATGTTGGATCTCCACTTCGAATCCGCAGCGCCGCGCCCCGCCTTCATCTTCTCCTCCTCCTCCTCCTCCTCCTCCTCGTCCTCCTCCTCCTCCTCGTCCTCGTCATCCTCCTCGTTATCCACGTGACGCTCAGGCCCTTTTAGCAGCGCGGCATCGGTTTCTCTTACGAGAGCAGGTGGGACAATCTGGCGGGCCAACACTTTCACAGAATGATGTCGTCTCGAGGAAGAAATTTGGCCGCTCGCGTCACAGCAAATACTTGTACACTTGTCGGCTTCTACTCTGCGTATCTTGTCTCGGACAAAATTCGCGTGATCAGCAAGAACAACGACGACGAGTAGTACATCTGGGAGTCCGATGCTGGCGGTTCCTTCACGGCGTAGAAGGACACGGGGATGGCCCACGGGAAGATGAAGAAGCAGGACCAAGCGGAGTTCCCGGGGGAGCGCCGCCTGAGGGATTTGGTCAAAAAGCAATGTGAGTTCATCGGGTTCCCCACTTGGCTGCACGTGGAGAAGTCAAAGGAGAAGGAGGCGACTGACTCCGAGGACGAGAAGGAGGAGAAAAAGGACGAGGAGAGAGAAGGCGACGAGCCGAAGATCGAGGAGAAGAAGTTGGGGGAGAAGGAGAATAAGAATACCAAGAATGACAAGCAGGTATCCCACGAGTGGGAGCAGCTCAACAAGAACAAGCCGCTTACACGGAAGTCCGAGGACATGACCAGCGAAGAGCGCGCTTCGTTCTACAATGCCTGCCCAACGACTGGGAGGACCACCTGGCTGCGAAGCACTTCAGCGTGGAGTGCTAACTGGAGTTCCGCGCGCTGCTCTTCGCGCCGCGCCGGGTACCCTTCGATTTGTCCGAGTCCAAAAAGAAGCGCAACAACATCAAAACGTACGTGCGACGCGTCTTCATCATGGACGATTGCGACGAATTGATGCCCACGGGCTCAACTTCGTGAAGGGAGCGGTTGACTCCGAACACCTGCCGCTGACGCCGTCGGGAGCGCTCGCCCTCGTCGAGCACTGGCACCACGTCCGCCAGCGAGGCCGATGCCGCAAGGCGCCAGCGGATACCGCTGGGCCAGTCCAGTTCCCGCCTTCGCGAGTACCTCACGGAGGCCTCGAAGGCGCATGGGGACGTACTGACGTTGCTCAGGAAGCGGGCTGTGACAAAGCCCATGCACGCGGAGTACCCAATGGAGGTGAATCGTTTCAAGCGGCGGCACGCCGAGTCGAAGGGGAAGAGCGTCCACCTCGTCGGGGGCGACGAGCTGGGCGCCTTCTCCGCCGAATGCCGCGAGAAGACCTTCTTCGCTGGCGCATGGGCCTCCCCGAGGGCCAAGTCGCTGGCTGGCGGGTTGCTCCCCCACCCGAGCTTCACCCGCCCGGGCTCGAAGCGGCGCCCGCGGGCCTGGCGCGCGCCCCACGGCCCGCACGCGTGGCGCCCCAGTCGCCCGCGGAGACCCGAAGCGCTGAGAGTGCGGTTCGGACTGATGAGCGCCCTGGTGACAGCAGGGTGGCGCGACATGGCCATGCTCGCGCTGATCATGCCGCGCACCTACCTGAAGCCAGGGCAATTGCTGAACATGCGCGGCTCGGGACTCACGCCCCCAACTCGGAAGGCGACGGCCCACTGGGCGCTGCCGGTGCACCCCGAGGAGCTAGCGTGCAGACGCAAGATCTTCTACGCCAATGCACCCATCCTCCTAGACTCGAGCTGGGCGAAGCGGATCGAGCCCGCGCTGGAGAAGCTGAAGGCGACGGCGGAAAACGGCCACCTGGAGGCGTTCGACTACAGCGACCGGCCGAAGGGCATCTGTCGCGCGGCGTGGGCCATCAGGAGGCCCAGGCGGGCGCCCTACCAGGCTCGTCACGGGCGCCTTTTCCATCGACGCGGCCAGGCACCAGAGGCCTTTGGCCGACAAAGAAGCGGATGCAGTGGCGCGCGGACAAGATCGCCCTGCGCCACGAGCTGCCCGCACGCCCCGGCAGCGGCGACCGCGAGCACCTGATCGAAATCCAGAAGTATGCCATCGAGTGCGAGCGACAAGCAGAGGCGATCAACCTCCGCGGACAGGTCGCCCCGCCGCCGCTCGTGGGCGTCCGCGCGCGAGGGACGTCTACTTTGCGGACACCTTCGCAGGCGAGGGCGGCGCAGCCCGCGCCATCAGGAGGCGCGGATTCCAGACGAGGATTTGGGAGAGGTCTCACGGCGAGCGCGGAGACCTCACGCGCGCGACAGCGTTGCGCCGCCTCCTCTCGGACACCAGATCTAGGGGGCGCCAAGGTGTCATGTTCGCACCGCCATGCGCGTCTTTTTTAATTGCCAAGATACGCTCAGCCCCGATCAGGAATCGAGCCCGCCCTCAGGGCTTCTCGCGTGCAGGAATGTATGATAAGGGTTGGATCAAGTTCACGATAGGTAACAAGTGTCTGCGCGCGGTGCTAAAGATAATCGCAGCTTGCAACCGAGCGGATGCTCCCTGGGTCCTCGAGAACCCGCACAGTAGCTACATGTTCAAGACCCCCAAGTTATTAGAATTCGCTCAAAAGCGTTGCGTTTCAAAAATTGTCCCCGAATTCTGTCAGTTCGGCACCAGGTGGCGTAAGCGGACACGTTTTTTTGATTGGGCGATGGGCGGGCTGGCATGCGTCGCCGCATCAACAGACCCCATCTTCAGCTCGAGGGGGCATCCCAAGAGGGCGTGAGATGGACCACCATTGCCCAGACCTGCCCACAGGCTTTGAACAGGGCCCTGGCCAAAACCCTGGCGTCTAGGGCCATGTGCGATTTCTTCAAAGTTTGAGCGAGCAACCGTTTTTGGGATGGCAAGGGATTTGAATGTGCGCTTGCACATAGCAGCTGTTGCCTAGTTGTTTACAGTTCCCGCGGAGATTCGTTATGTTCACGAGAATATAGCCACAGCAAACAAAATCTTACTGCTGGCGCAGCTCCACTCCCCAGCTCTCAAGCAGCATGGGAGTGCGGGCACATGAATGATGCCAGGAGCGTCTTTGTCGTTGCTCTGGTGGACCCCTTTCTCTCTCGGTGCGCGAACGCCTAGATAACTGCGCTTCGCTCCTCGCAGGTCCTCGTTCCGTCGTGCTTGCACTGTCTGGGCATGGCCGGCCCCGCCAGTCAGCCCTCGGTAGTTGCTCGTGTTTGGCTCCCGCCGCCAGCCCAAGGCCTTCTTCTAATCATATCACTTCTTTTCTGTCGAGTGATGTAACTGCTCGGGACATGAATGTGCGCTTGCACGTAGCAGCTGCCGTTTATTCGTTTACAGTTCCCGCGAAGATTTTGTTATGTTCACGAGAATATAGCCACCGTAAAACCTATCTGAGTGCAGGAGCAGTTCCCCGCCCCAGCTCTCAAGCAGCATCTTCATAATTTGCATCATCATCGCATCCTTCCACACTGTTATCCTTCATTACCCCAGCCTTCCGTCCGCACGTAAAT
>CAUYUJ010007537.1:7500-46048 GCA_963575745.1 Prorocentrum cordatum | reverse complement strand
CAGTTTCGCAGATCGCAGCCCCCCAGGGATGGCGAGGTATAATTTGAATCCGCGCGTGGCCCTCACTGTGCTGGGCCCCCCAGCAGGCCTCGAAAATGGCGACAGTTTCGCAGATCGCAGCCCCCCAGGGATGGCGAGGTCTAATTTGAATCTGCGCGTGGCCCTCACTGTGCTGGGCCCCCCCAGCAGGCCTCGAAAATGGCGACAGTTTCGCAGATCGCAGCCCCCCAGGGATGGCGAGGTCTAATTTGAATCCGCGCGTGGCCCTCACTGTGCTGGGCCCCCCAGCATGCCTCGAAAATGGCGACAGTTTCGCAGATCGCAGCCCCCCAGGGATGGCGAGGTCTAATTTGAATCCGCGCGTGGCCCTCACTGTGCTGGCCCCCCAGCAGGGCTCGAAAATGGCGACAGTTTCGCAGATCGCAGCCCCCCAGGGATGGCGAGGTCTAATTTGAATCCGCCCGTGGCCCTCACTGTGCTGGGCCCCCCAGCAGGCCTCGAAAGTGGCGACAGTTTCACAGATCGCAGCCCCCCGCGGGCAAGACAGGAAGAGGCAAGAGGGAGGCGGGAGGCAGGAGGAGTGACGCGACCACATGCTCTATTCAAAACGAATTCCCAACCAAGGAGGGTTGGGAACAATTTACCCTGGCGACGTACCCAACCCCTGCGCAAAAGCGGGGCGCAAATAGTTTAGGATACTTTATAAGGGGGCGATGACGGAGCGAGGGTTACATATGTCTGCAGACGGAATTCGGGAGACTCGCAGGACACTGGCTACAGGAAAAAGGCTTGATAAAGCTGATGATTTACAATTCCTGAGCACTCCTAGCCACTTCGAAAACGGGGATCACAGCAGGCCTCGAAAGTGGCGACAGGTTCACAGATCGCAGCCCCGCAGGGATGGCGAGGTCTCATTTGAATCTGCCCGTGGCCCTCACTGTGCTGGGCCCCCCAGCAGGCCTCGAAAATGGCGGCAGTTTCGCAGATCGCAGCCCCCCAGGGATGGCGAGGTCTAATTTGAATCCGCGCGTGGCCCTCACTGTGCTGGGCCCCCCAGCAGGCCTCGAACGTGGCGACAGTTTCACAGATCGCAGCCCCCCAGGGAGGGCGAGGTCTAATTTGGATCTGCCGCGATTGCCCTCTATGCTGGACCCCCCAGCAGGCCTCGAAAGTGGCGACAGTTTCACAGATCGCAGCCCCCCCCCCCAGGGATGGCGAGGTCTAATTTGAATCTGCCGCGATTACCCTCTATGCTGAGCCCCCCAGCAGGCCTCGAAAGTGGCGACAGTTTCACAGATCGCAGCCCCCCAGGAATGGCGAGGTCTAATTTGGATCTGCCGCGATTACCCTCTATGCTGGACCCCCCAGCAGGCCTCGAAACTGGCGACAGTTTCACAGCCCCCCGCAGGCAAGACAGAAAGAGGCAGGAAAGAGGCGGGAGGCGGGAGGAGGAAGGACGCGACCACACTGCTCTATTCAAAACGAATGCCCAACCAAGGAGGGTTGGGAACAATATTTACCCCGTGGAATTATCCGTGCGGTCCCGCGTGCTGCAATTTACATATGAGTCTGCCCGATCGTTCACTCCAAATATGAGTCGATCCCATCCCAGCCGAAGTGGTCTCGACACCCCTCCTCATCCTCGTTAAATAATACCATACGCGCGATTGTGTATCACAAATCACAAATTTTCAAGACCTTCCCTTTGCAAACACACGGAACGAAGTGCACACACGCGCGCGTTGTCGCGCGCGCATGCAGGAATCCTTCAACAACTTCGGGTTTCGCAAGAATTTCAAGGTCGGCTGTCCCGAAACATACTATAACCAATGGTTTTGCAACGTGTCGTTTCAAAAAAGTCTGCACCCACTCTTGCGAATTCAAAGGTTTGCCACGAGGTTTGCAACACTTCCGCCCAATTGCTACTAAGCTGGCTTCTCGCGCGCGCAGGTCGAAATCATTCGAAAGCCCCTGCGCGCGTGCAGTGGGGCACGACCCGTGTCAAATGATACCATGCGGGCCGCTCGCTCGCGTCGTCCGCGCGCGCATGTCGAAACCCGTCCAAAACCTTCGTAATCGACGCGTGGGCATCATCATCATCGTCATCAGCGTGATCAGCATCGGCGCTGCCATTGGCCCTGCCGTCGTCATTGCCGTCATCGTCACCAGCATCGCTGGTATCATCTTCGTGTCTGCCGTCGTCGACGTCGCCATGATACCGCGCCCGCGCGGTCCACCGACTCGCACTGAAGCGCCCATGCGTCAGCGCGGCCTGCGAGACGCGCTTGGAAGTGCCCCGCGGTCAGCGCCACCGCGGCCACGTCGATCGCGCCAGAGTAGCTGGCCGCTCTGCGACGGAGCTTGCGCGCGCTAGCGCGGCCGCAGCGATGTGCCAACCAGCGCCAAGCAGTCATCGCAATCGCCGCCGCAAGGTTTTTGCAAGCAAGCTGCGCGAGCAGTGGAGTTGTCAACTTCAAACTCGGCTGGGTGAACTGCACAACGTAGCTTGCACCACATGGCTTGCACATTTCGCGCTGGCGAACATGTTTTCATGTGGAGGCGGTTCCTGGCGCTCTCGCTTCGACGCGGGGTACCTGTTCTCTGAAAACGACGCTCTCGCTCAAGCGCGGGCTTGCTTCACAATCCCCGTTATTGGAACCCCAACTGCGACGGCAACGGCTCCCGCTCGTGAGTTTCGGACAAGTTGGTCCGAGGAGCCTTCACCAGAGAGGCCCCCAAACTCAGGAACGGCGCTCTCGCTCGATACTTCCTCGCAAACCAGTCAAGTTGGCGAAGGCCTGGCTACAACGACAACGGCTCTCGCCCGATGCCTTATCACAAATTACTCCGAGGCGCCTTGGTCAGAATACGCCCCCGCTCAGGACTGGCACTCCTGCCTGAGCCTTCCCCGCAATCCATTCGGATTGGTGAAAGCCAAACTTCGACAACAACGGCTGCCACCTCATACGTCCCATCAGTGTGCTCCCACGCGCCCTGGTCAGATACGCCCGCGGCGTTTTCGCGCGAGAGTTTCTGGCAATTCAGTCAAGTTGGCAAAGGCCCACCTACGACGACAACGGTTTCCGTTCGATACGCTCCTCCGAGGCACGTTGGTCAGAGACGCCCCCGCTCTCAAGAATGGCGCTCTTGTCCGAGACTTCTCGCAATTTACTTAAGTTGGTGAAAGCTGAACTACGAGGATAACGGCTTACGTTTGATACTTTCTTGCAGTCTACTCAGAGGCGCGCTTGCCAGAGAGGCCCACTGACCAAGGAATGGCGTTCTCGCCCGAGACCCCGTCCAATTCATTCAAGTTGGTGACGGCCCAACTATGACGACGTCGGCTCCCGATCGATATTTCCTTGTAGTTTACCCGCTTGCGCCTTAATCACACTCAGGAATTGCGCTCTCGCCCGAGACTTGCGGGCGAGTCATTCAAGTTGGTGAAGGCCGACTGCGACAACAACGGCTCCCGTTCGATACTTCGCTGTAATCTGTTCATGTTGGTGAAGGCCCAACTACGACGACGTCGGCCCCCGTTCGTCCTTGTAGTTTACTCGCGTGCGCTTGGGTCATATGAGTTGTCACACTCAGGGATGGCGCTCTCGCCCGAGACCTCCTGGCAAACCGTTTAAGTTCGTAAAGGTCCGACTGCGACGACATCGGCTTCCACTCGGTGCTTCCTCACATATCTACTCTGAGACGCATGGGAACCTCCCAAACCGAGGAACGGCGCTCTCTCTCTCGAGACTTCCTTGCAGTAGGGGAACAAAAAATGACATAAACATAAATACTCGGAGGTCCGCGCGGATTTCTCGGATCGGGGCTGGGGCCCCCCGGCGGCCCCTGGCGCGCTCCACGCGCCAGGGAGGGGGATCCAGCGCCGATCCGAGAAATCCGCGCGGACCTCCGAGTTTTTATGTTTATGTCACTTTCTGTTCCCCTATGTACCTCGCTCAAATTGATGAGCTCTCCGCGGGCACGACAGCTCAAACGACGGCCATGCCAGCGCGGTGCGCACACAGAGTGCAGGTATGAAAAAATCAGGAAGGAAAGAAACACACAGACACAATTAATCGTCGATCCCCAGGAAAAGATGGGAAAATATGGGAAGTGGGGGGGAAGACAAGAACCCAGAAAATTTAGGAAAATACGGAGAATCTGGTTGTTTGTGTCTATTTATTTGTGTGTCCCAGTTCCCCTTCAAAAAAGACCCCCAAGAAAGGAGTTGGTTCATAGACGTAGCGGCTCGTTTAACGGAGAGGGGTTCAGCCAAGGAGGTTAGACCATTGGTTCGATCACAGTTTCTCAAGATGTTCGTCGTCGTTGTTGTTGTTGTTGTCGTCGTCGTCGTCGTCGTCGTCGTCGTCGCAGGGTCCTCGTCGTCCGTCGTCAGGGTCCTCGTCGTCGTCGTCGTCGCCGTCGTCATCGTTATCGTCGTCGTCGTCGTCGTCGTCGTCGTCGTCGTCGTCGTCGTCGTCATCGTCATCGTCATCGTCATCGTCATCGGTCGGTCGGTCGTCGTCCGTCGTCGTCGCCGTCGTCGTCGTCGTCGTCGTCGTCGTCGTCGTCGTCGTCGCGCCCAAGGCCGGGGCCGCAAGGGTGGAGAGCGCTGCGCGTCCGCCGCCCTGCCCCGGCAGCAAGAGGGGGAGGAGGAAGGCCGTTGTGAGGGACCGTGGGGTCGTGGTCCGAGGATCGAGGGCCGTGGGCTCGAGGATCGAGGCTTAGGGGTGTTTTATGTGGCCCTTCCTGGGCCTCTTCGTCGGCGCGCACGCGGGGGTGGAGGGAGGGGGGAGGGCTTCTTAGAAGGAGGCTGCTTCTTAGAAGGCGCCAGCCTTGCATCTATAGATAAGGCCCGCGCCTTCCACGAAGCAGTGGTGCTTCTAAGATGCCCTCCCCCCACCCCCCACCCACCTCTGCCCGTGGCCGACCTCTCTTCCTCGCCACGGCTGGGCCAGGCTCGAAATTCTGCACAGCACGCGCCCTGGCACCGGCCCGCGGCTCGAGCTCTGCCCCACGCGCGCCCAGACTTCCAACGCCTTCCCTCAGCAGGGGAGGGGGGGGGGTGGTGGGAGGCAGGAGGAGGAGGAGGAGGAGGAGGAGGAGGAGGAGGAGGAGGAGGAGGAGGAGGAGGAGGAGGAGGAGGAGGAGGCACGGACCTGGTACGATGGTTAGCGTAGCGCGCCAGGGGGCCCACGCCCCATCCCCGCGCGGCACCTCGGCCGCTGCGCGGCGGCGAGGGAGGCGGCGGGGGCTTCTGCCCCCCGAAGGCGCGGACCGCCCAGCCGGCGGTAAGGTGGCGCTACGAGGCCGATCGACGAAAGACGGGCGGTGTGTGAGAACAGTTCTCGTGCTGCGAGGAAGGGGTTGGGACGATGAAGGGTATGAACAATGGCATTCGGATGCAATGCACGATACCCTCGACCGCCTACGGGTGATGACATCCTCGTTTCTCCCACCCCCAGCCTCCCAACCCGATAACTGTCTTCCTGAGTGCTGTCAGAGGTGCAGCCGACGTGTCTGCCACGCCCAGCGGCAGGGCGGAGCACGGGCGAGCAGCGGCGCAGGCCCACCAAGAGTGCGCACCGAGGAGAGCGCGTTCCAGCGGCAGCGGCGAGAGCACACCAGGCAGACGCGCTGGAGGAGAGCGCCGCCCAGGCGGCAGGGAGGCCAGCCCTCGCCGCCTGAGCGCCAGAGGAGAAGGGCTTCTCCATGGGCTGCTCCCCGCCAGGGGAGGGCTCGAGAGGGGTGCACGCACCGAATCGCGGAGGCCAGCCCGCGGCGTGGGCGCGCCGACGCACATCAGCAGCGAGGCTCGCCAAGGTCTGGCGAGGTGCGGTGGGGGGCCCAAGGAAGTGGCCGAAGTGTTCGGAGAAGCCTAAGCCGGCGCGGACCCTCCAGGTGGACTGGGGCCGGTGCCTGTGGCGGCAGCCGATTCTCACCCAGACTCTCATGCCCAGACGTTCACAGCGGGCGTTCCAAGGAACGGGATGCACATCTGGGGACCTGCGCGCCGGATGATAAGACAGTTTGTTGTTCGTCTACTGCAGGTCCGTGCCGTGTCGACCCTGGCGTTGGTTCCTGACACCGCGCTGGATCGTTCAACCTTGAACGATCGGCCGTCTCCGCAACGTCCGATCGTTCAACATCGACCGATTCTGGGCCGCCGTCGGCGTTCAACGTTGAACGCCCGCGCTGGGGTCGCCGCTGGTCGACACGACGCGAACCTACCGTACCCTGAGCAGGTGCGGCCGGCGGCTCGACGGCCGTGGCCGCCCCAGCTCTGACCAATGGCGACCCCCACGGCGCGCCGCCACCCGCAAGAGGCTGGCCGCGGGAAGCGCTGCCCCTCGGGCCCGCTGCCTGCGCGGGCCCACCTTCCGCACAGCAGCACACGCTCGTCTCAAAAGTTTGCAGCAGCTCCGTATCCAAGGGCTCCCAACTGCGCGCTTCGCGCTGCGCGAAGCGCGAAGTGCGAATAACTTCGCGCTCTCGCGCAGCACCCCAGGGGAGAAGAGGAGGATGGGGAGGAATCGGAGCCGAACCACGAAGCGCGAAGCGCGAATAACTTCGCACCCTCGAGGGCGCCCTTGGTATCAAAATGTGAGGCGCCCCTGAGCCACAGCCTCGACAGGTGCACCCTGCCTTGGCCAGCTCGACGTTGTGCTCGCAGGCTCCGCGGTCTGGGCACCTGCTCCGCGGTCCTCGATCTCGGCCCCTCGGGACCGACGAGCCCCGCGCCACTGCTTTCTCCCCTGCTTCGGTCGAGATTGAGCGCAAGCGAGGTACAGTGAGTAGCGCTCGAATCTAGTCTCTCAAGTGAGCCGAGCACATTCGTGTGAAACGCTTGCGGCAACTGCAAGGATTCGTGAGGGTGGAGTCCAGGGGACGGTGTGCCGGCACGACTGAGACCTGTCAGGATGCGTCTGTCACGTCGATCCGCGGTGCCGAAGTCCCGAGGATGGCGTTCTGGCGCGAGCCGTTGCCGCGGCCGCTGCGGCCACTGAGGCCCCTGGCCTCGCCGAACACTTGCCCAGGCAATGGGGGGAGGGGGGGAAAGAGGAGGGCGAGAAGGGGAAGTGGGAAGAACGGGGGATGGGGAGAACATCGATGATGTTGGGGGGTGGGGGAGGAAAAATGCGTGGAGAGCACACTGGGGAAGGGTGGGGGGGGGGGCGTAGAGGGGGAAAAGGCAATCTAGACCCCTGGACGCACCTCACAAGTTCGAGACCTTCTCAAGACTCCCCGTCCTTCTCCGCTGCAAGCCCCTCCCTTTTCCTCGCCGCAAGGAGAGACGGATGTGTCGCCGAGGGGATGGAACGCCCTCTGGCTGCTCACCCTCACTCGCCTCTGCTCTCACATTCCTTCTCCTGTTGCTGCTGCTGCTCCTCTCCCCCCCTCCTCCTCCTCCTCCTCTTCTTCTCCTCCTCCTGCTCCTCCTCCTCCTGTTCTTCCTTCCACCTCCTCCTCGCCCTCGTCCTCGTCCTTTACCCCTCACCCCCACTCATTCCGTGCCATTTTGGCTCAAAGGTTTCTTGCAGGGCGTCCGTCTGTCTCGGTCTGTGGCGCGCGGCATCACAACAACACCAGTGGGTGCCAACAGCAACTTCGACAACACGTCTGGCATCTTCGTCCGCGGCGTCTACGCGGGTGCATCTTCGTTGTTCGAAGCCAAGTGGCTCACCCTCCGAGCTGTGGGCGCGGCATGGCAAGGCGAACGCCCCCAAACGAAAACTACTACTACGAACCGTATGAATAAAAAACGAGAGTACGAATGCGAACACAAAAAAGAAAGACAACTTCGCGCGTGCGGACGTGGACATGCTGCTGGGGACAATGCAGCGATGCTGCACCAGCAAAAAAAAGGCATCGCGTCGAAGACTTGATGGCGCAGCCAAGGACCCAGAGGCAAAGCGGCTGCGGCCTGGATGTGCAATGTCTCCAAGCTTTGCAGCATGCAGTCGGACCCTGGCGCCAAGCAGCTCGCGGAAGAAGCCCTGAAACTCTCAAACGCGCCCAAATCTGAAGCGCGGCCACAGGTTTTGCGGAAACACCTCGTGGGCAAATCCAGCGCGGTGGACATCGACGCGGCCCCAGAGAAGAAGCGGATCACCCTGCTATACGTCAAAGTGGACGGTATCGACTCGGGTGTCGCGGATATTGAAAACATGCGGAATGATACGCAGCGCCAGATGGCAGCAAAACCCTTCCCAACTCATTCTGGGAAGGGTAATGCTGCGTCCGCCAGGAACACCAGCGACGAGCCGAGCTTCCTCGGCGCGGCCTTGTTGGTCGAGCGTTTGGCTGTGCAGACCAAGTGGCGGTCTCTGTCGCGGTGTGACTCCCCGGAAAGTTGCTTCCTTCGAGCAATCTTCTGGCTACGGCATACTGCGCGCGCTTGAAGGAGCCCAGGGACACGCGAAGAAGTGGGCACGAGGCCCAGGACCCCCCGCAATTATATATGTATGTGTATATATATATACACATATCTCTCTCATATATATAAATATATACTAGAGCCATCGCGCGCGCTTTCCGCGCGCTCAGGTTCTAGCCCAGGCTGGGGGCGCGCTAGAAGATCTTGGACAACGCTATCGAGCACAGGCGCGTGACATAGTCGTGCCTCCTGAGGGCCTCTTGGGAGCCTCTTGGGTCTTCGTGGGGGCATCTGAAGGGCTTCTGGGGGGTTCTCCATGCTTCCTCAATTGAAGCACCTCTTGGGTGCTTCTCGGGGGGGCATCTTGGGGCTTCGTGGGGTCCCTTGGGGGCATCGTCAGGTTTCTCCGGGCAGTCGGAAAATGATTTTCTGCAGTCTGAAGCAGTCAATTGGCCGTCTTGGCTGCGTGGACGCCCGGCTTGAGGCCACATTTGGGCAATCTGGCAGCCTCCCGGGGCCTCCTTGAAGCAATTTTGATGCATCGAGACCACCGTTCGGCTATCTTGGGGCCCAGTGCACGTCTCCTGTGAGCCTTTTGGGGCCTGGTGGGGGCTTTGGGGGGCCTCGTCGGACCACTTGGGGACTCTTGGGGCCTCCTGTGGGCCTCTTAGGGTGGAAAGCTCTGCTGTTGGGTTCGCGTTCCCCTTCTTGGGGTTCTCTTGGGGCCCTGGGGCCCTCTCGGGCCGTCTTGGGCGCCTCGGGCACCGTCTTGGGGCCCTCGTGGGCCGTCTTGGGGCCCTCTTGGAGGCCTCTTCGGCTATCTTGGAGCGGCCGTGGGGGCCACGTGGGCCGTCTTGGAGCGTCGGGATGCCAAAAGGGTGGGAACTCTAAAATCTATCAAAAGCCGATGGGAAAACAATGCTCCTTGGAACCTCTTCGGCCTTCTGGGGAGCTTCTTGAGGGCCTCTTGGGTTCCATTTGGGGGCCTCTGGGGCTTCCTGAGAGCCTCTCGGGGTGGAAGGCTCGGATTTTCGGTTCGTCTTAACCGTCTTGGGCCCTCTTGGGGCCGTATTGGTGCCCTCTCGGGCTGTCTTGGGCCCTGTTGGAGGCCTCTTGGGCTATCTTGGATGGGTCTTGGAGGCCTTTTGGGCCGTCTTGGAGCGTCAGGACGCCAAAAGGCTGAACACTTTGCTTCTTGGGGCCTTCGTGGGAGGCCTCTTGGATACTCTTCGGCCCCCTGGGGTGCTTCTTGGGGCCTCTTGGAGCCTGTTAGGTGCTTCTCGGGGCCTCCTGAGAGCTTCTCGGGGTGGAAGACTCGCATTTTCGGTTCGTGCCAACTCTCTTGGCTCCATCTTAAGGCCGTCTTGGGGCCCTCTCGGGCGCCTCTTGCGCCGTCTTGGGGCCCCCTGTGGGCTGTCTTATGACCGACTTCGAGGCCTCTGGGGATGCATTGGGGCGGAAATTAAAACCTCTTGGGCCGTCGCAAGAGGCCTCAAGGCAGCCTCAATATGGCCCAAGATAGCCGAGCATGGCTCAAGATAGCCTCCAAGAAGCCTCAGGAAAACGGGTAATCAATTCTGGATGGGCTGGTGGGGATATGTTTTTTGGTCGCGGCCGCGAGCGAAGAGCGCACGCGGCGAACAGGGTGTCCGGGCCGATGGGCAAACTTAACTAGCTGCTTGCAGCTCGAGCCGGCCGGGCCAGATCTCAGAGGCAGCAGCTGCGGCAGCGGCGGCGGGGGTCTGGCTGGCTGAACTGCAACGCCAAGGGAAGCTCGAGCATCGTGCAGCCCTGTGGCACAATGCCAAAGGATTCTGTGTTTTGCGCCACGGCGCCAATCCACCACGGTGAAGGTGCATTCAATCCACCACGGTGAGGGTGCTGTCGGGACAGGCAGAGGGTGGCCTGCACGTACACTCCTCCCAGACACTGCAGTGGGGAACGGCAAGGTACACACTGGTCATGTCGCCAGGGGGCCCCCAGGGCCAGGGCCGTGTCGACGGCGTCGACCTGCCTGGGCTCGGCTGGGACGGAACGAGGATGGAAGCACAGCGTCCGACGGAAGGCTGGACCACTCCGAGACGCCACGCACGTATCCAGGGGAACACACCAGCCCCGAGCAAGGGCAACGAACCGGCCCAAAGGCGATGGCACCTGTGGGCCCGGCCCATGGCCACACGGTCACGACGTGAGCGTCGCAGAGAACCGCGTATTGCGCGGAAAGGAAGCCTGACTGGCGGGGATGGACGTCGCCAGCGCGGCCGGGAGAGTAGGCACCTGGGGGCGACAGCGCCAGGGGGCGATCACCCACATTGCGATGCAGGGTCACGGGGTCCTGACACGCCACCCAGCCCGTGTGGGACCCTCCTGTGGTGGGGGCGGTGGGGACAGACATCACCAGCCGGCCACATGGAAGGGCCCGCCAGGGACACCAGGCGCCAGGAGGGGGAAAGGGAGAGGGGCCGGAGCCAGGGCCCATGTTCCAGGGTTGCAGCTAACGGCTGCTCAGAATTTGGTATAAAACAGGCCCACGTCCAGTGGAACGTTTGGGGACACATAATGTTCCAGGGTTGTACAGCCAGGACAGGTACGAGCAGAGAATCCGACGGGTACGAGCAGAGCTTCCCGACGGGTAGCACTGTCAACTGTCGACCTGCTGCTGGTGGGGATACAGTGGCACCCGGCTGTCAACTGGTGGGGATACGCGAAGCGTCAAGAATTGTGCCTCCTGGGGCTCCTTGGGAGCCATCTTGGAGGTCAAGGACCAATTCTGGGGTGATCTCGGGCGGTCGTTGGTCGTTCTCGTTCTGGAAACGCCAGGGCCGTGTTCGGGCGACTTTACAAGGCCCCCAGCGCCACGGCAGGGCCCCCAGGCCCCCCGGTGCGGGGGCCCCGTCCCGGGCCCCGCCTCGTGCCCGCGGCAGGGCGTCCCTGGGCCGTCTCGGCGCCCTCGTGGAGGCCTGTTGGGGCGACATTGGGTGTCTGAAATCCATCAAGAACCTAACGACAATCAGTGATGTTGGCGTCCCTTTGGGCCGTGTTGAAGCCTTGTGGGCCGTCCGGAGGCCATCTTGGGCGTGTTCGAACGATCTGTCCTCGTTTCGGGGCCTCTTGGGGACCTCTTGCGGCCCTTTTCGTCTGTGTTGGGGCTTTCTTGGGCCGTCTGGGGGCGGCCCTGGGCTGTCTCGGCGCCCTCTTTGAAGCCTGTTTGGAAGATTTCTGGGTGTCCTGGACCGTCCTCCTTCAACGTCGGCGGCACTGGCCGTAAGACTTCCTGGGCACATGATTTGTTGGGGTGTCGTTGGGCGCCTCCGGAAGCTTCGGGGCCTGACGCGTTTCCGAGAATGGCGGCAGGTAGCGCTGCTTGGGACTCTCGTTCTTTTTTATCCTGGTAGGCGTTTGTAAACATGGTTTGGGAAGAGGGCGGCAACCCGAGAATCATGTTCCCGGGAAGCTTTCCAAGAGCATGATTTGTTCGGCTCTCTTAAGAGGGGGGGCTCTGGGGGCTTACCAAGGGGCCCTTTTTGGCCTTGTCGGCAAGCCTATTGGAAACATGGTTGGGGCGGTGGGCGGAAACCCAAGGAATCATGTTCCCGGAAATCTCTGGGAAATACGATTTGCCGACGTCTCTTGGGGGCCCGCAAGGGGCTTCCCTGGGGGGCCCTTGGGGGCTTCTGGGGGGCCTCTTTGGAGCCTCACAGGGTTTTTTGGGAGCCTCTTGATGGCCTCCGGGGGCGTCCTAGGAGCCTCTCAGGCCGGAGACCTTGACATGTCGGGCTCTTCGGGCCCTCTCGGGTCGCTCTTGGAGCTCTCGTGGGGAGCTCTCGAGGCCATCTTGAATTATCTGGAGGGCCTCCTGGGCCGTCTCTGGTCTTTCCTTGGGAGCCTCCTCGGCCGTCTTGGAGCGATCTGAAGGGCCTCTGACGCCGTCTGGGACCGTGGGGAGGCGGAACATGCGAGAGCGCAAGAATGCGGGGCCCTTTGGACAGGCCTCTGGAGGCGCTCTTGGGGCGTTTTGGCGGCGTCGTCGGCCGTCCTGAAGCCATCTTCGGCGTGTCCGGGGCCTGTTGGGGCTGTCTTGGCATTCGTTCGGGCCCTATTGGAGTGTCGTGGCGTGTTTGGGAGCGGGCCCGGGCAGTCCCGGGAACCCTGGGGGCTGTAGAATGCTAGGTGTTGTCTTGGAGGCGGAGGCTGTTGAGTGCAGGGTGGCGCGTGCTACGCGGAAAGGCGGGCGAGCGGCGGGCGGGCGGGTGGCGGGCGGGCGGGCGGGTGGCGGGCGGGTCGGGAATCTAATGAATTTCTTAAGGGTGCTCTCTTGCAGCGGGAGCTTGTTGAGTACAGGGTGTTGCCTTGAAGACGGGGGCTGTTGACTACAGGGTGTTGTCTTGGAGACTGAAGCTGTTGAGTGCAGAGTGGTGCGTGCTAAGCGGACGGCGGGCGGGCGGCGGGTGCCCTAGGTGGTGGGTCAGAGGCCTCATGGGTGTTGGTTTGGATCTCGTGGTTGGCCTGTCGGGGACGTCGCGAAGGCAGTTTCGCAGCTTCTCGGTCGCCATTTTGAGACCGTTGTGGGACCTCCTCGGGGCTGTTTTGTGGCCTAATGAGGCCTTGTTTGGGTCTCCTGGGTGCCTCTCGGGGGCCTCTCGGGGGCCTCCCGGGGGGCTCCTTGGGGCCTCCTGGGGCGCTCTTCAAGCGGGAGGGTCGAATTTGGGAGTCGTGGTCCCCCTTTTGGGCGCATCTTGGGGCCGTCTGGGGGCTCTCCTCTGGGGCGCCTCTGGGGCGGTCTGGGGGCCCTCTTGGGCCGTCTTGGGGCGCTCTTGGGGGCCTATGGAGCCGGCCTGGAACGTCGGAGAGCCGAAAAGGTTGGAAGGGCAAAATCTCTCCAAAACCCTAGTAACATTGACGATTTTGTTGAAGCGCTCGGGAGAGGCGTCTTGAAGCGTCGTGGAGTGCCTTGGGGGGTTTCTTGGGCCGTCTTGCCCATCTTGGGCGTCCAGGAGCGGTCTTTCTTTTCTGCGACTCGGGGCCCGCTTGGGCCGTCTGGGGAGCCTCTGGAGGCCCTCCTGGACTATCTTGGACCTTCCCGGCCGCCCCGTCCTCCCATGGGGGGTCGGGGCAGCTGTTTGTGGGCCCCGGGCCTGCCCCCCAGGGATACATACATACATGCATACATACATACACAAATACATACATACATGCATGTATATATATATATATATATATATATATATATATATATATGTGTATATATCTACACACGTACATATATATATATACATATACATATATATATATATGTATATAAATTCTGGGCAACGTTCTGGCCGCGGCGTAGCGTGCGTGCTTGCAGGGGGCCGCTGGCACACGAAAAAGTGCACGCCGACGCCCGGGATCTCCTCTGCTTTCCATATGTTCTGGGCGTTCGTCTTCCCTTACCACTTCTCACGCTTTCCAAATGTTCCTAGAATCGACGACGATGTGTGCCTGTGTGTGTGTGTGTGTGTGTGTGAAAGAGTGTGTTCGTGCCGGCATGTTATATCGTCCTGCTCAGGCCCGTCCCACCCAGACGTTTCAGACGAGCGGCGGTGCGACGAGGAGCGGTGGTGCGACGAGGGGCGGCGGTGCGACGAGAAGCGGTGTGTGTGTGTGTGTGTGTGTGTGTCAGGGGGCACTTTGTATCCGTCTTGCCCCAAACGTTTGGCATTTTATATCCGTCCTGCCGGAGTGCTGCTCGTACTGCTCGTCGGCACGCTCGAGGGCCTGAGCGGGCGAGGGATCCGTGCGCCCGCCCCGAGCCCGCGCGCGCACTCCCCTGCTGTGACTCCCGCTGCCATCCTTCGGACTGGTCCTGGTTGTTCCCCTTCTTCCTCCTCCTCCTCCTCCTCCTCCACCTCCTCCTCTTCCTCCTCCTCGATCTTCCTCTTACTCTCCGTCCTCGTGCTTCTCCTTTTTCCCGTCCCTTTCGATCCTCCTTCTCCTCCCCCTCCTCCTCGATCCTTCTCCTCCGCCCCCTCTTCCTCCTCCTCCTCCTCCTCTTCCTCTCCTCCTCCTCCTCCTCCTCCTCTTCCTCCTCGTTCCTTCTCCTCCTCCTCCTCCTCCCTCTCCGCGATTCCTCCTCCGCCTCCTCCTCCTATCTCCTCCCTCTCCTCCTCCTAGCTCTGATCGTCCTCGTCCCTCGTCCTCGTCTCGTCTTCCTCCTCCCCCCCCTCGTCCTCCTCGTCCTCCTCTTCCTCCTCCTCCTCTCCTCCTCCCTCCTCTCCTCTTCCTCCCTTCCTCCCTTCCTCCTCCTCCTCTCCTGCTCCTGCTGCTCCTGCTCGTGCTCTCTCCTCCTCCTCTCCTCCTCCTCCTCCTCCTCCTCCTCCTCCTCCTCCTCCCCTCCTCCTCTCCTCCTCTCCCTCCTCCTCCTCCTCCTCCTCCTCCTCTCCTCCTCCTCCTCCCCGATCCTCTCTCCTCCTCCTATTCCTCCTCCTCCTCCTCCTCTCCTCCACCTTTTCCCCCTCCTCCTCCCCCTTCCCCCCCCCTCCTCCTCGTCCTCCTCCTCCTTGTCCTCCTCCTCTTCTCCTTCTCCTTCTCCTTCTCCTCC
This sequence comes from Prorocentrum cordatum, assembly GCA_963575745.1. NCBI lineage: Eukaryota > Dinophyceae > Prorocentrales > Prorocentraceae > Prorocentrum > Prorocentrum cordatum. Next base: position 31,091 of record CAUYUJ010007537.1, on the reverse strand, counting down.
CCCTCCTCCTCCTCCTCGCTCCTCCTCCCTCTCGCTCCGCTTTTCCCCTTTTCTTTCTTTCCCTCTCTCGGCCCTGGGGTGCGTCGCGCGCGGCCGCCCCCCCTTCCCAAGGGCCGTTGCCTCTGATGGGGGGGGTGATCAGACTAGTGAGCCAAGCGACTCCAATGGCAGCCGCCCGTCGCCCCTGGAGCCGCCAGCTGGCACGCCATGCGGTGCGGGGTAGCAGGTCATAGGGGCAGCATAGAGAAATCGAAGGATCCCGCGATGACGAAGAACACGAGGGAGCGGATGTTGCACATCCATTCGCACGCGCGCATCCGGAGCCGCACCAGAAGGACGCGTCTTCGCACTCAACTTTTTCGAGCCCCCGCATCGCCAGGCCGCCATGGGCGCCCGAGGCAGAATAAATGCCAGTCGCGCGACGGCTGCGAGCAGATCGCAGCTACAAATGCGAACCGTCTTCCTTCGGCGGCGAGCGATGGGGGTGGTGCGAAGAGGAAAAGGCATTCTCAGAAGGCGGCGGGGCTTCTCAGAGACCCTCGCGCCCTGTGAAACATTTTCCGTGTCTCCGGGGAAGGCAGCGGGCGCTTCTCAGAGGCCGGGGAACTTCTGAGCCTTCTGAGATGACCTTCTCCTTCTCACTTCCCCCCCTCGCCCGCCGCCAGGCCCTCCCGGCCCGCCGCCCGCTTGGCGCCCGCGCGCGTCGGGCGCGCCGCTGCAGCCCAATTGCGGGGGCATCGTGGGCCGGCCTGGACTCCGCGACCCCGGCCATGTTCCCCGCGATCTTGCGAGGCTTGCCAGCCCGTGCATCCTCGTCGTTGTCCTGCGCCATGTCGAGCTGGTTAACCTGCCCGTCGAGCAGCTGGTGCGTTTCCTTGCGCTGGTCGAGCTCGCGCGTGACATCGCCGATCTCCTCGTTGGCCATGGTGACTCGGATGCCGGCGTTGAGCGCCTCCTGTAACGCTGCGTCGCGGTCCGCCATCGTCCTGTTGTAACTCGGCGCGATGCGCATTGCGGCGCGGCTCAGCCTGCTCGGCGTAGTCGCGTTGAACACCTGGCCCATGTGATCCACGATTAACTTCTGCTTGGCCGGGCGATCCAGGAAATGATCCTAAGTGACCCCCCCCCCCCGTCGAGGCCCGGCGGCGGCGGCGGGGCCCCGGCCGACCCAGAACGTCGCGCTCGGGGGCGGGGCGGCCATCAGGCGCCATTCTAGCGGCGGCGGTTGGCAAGCTGGCCAGTACTTAGGGAACTGGGGAGACAATGGTAGTAACTGCTTGATCTCAAATGGCTGCGGGCACTCTGCGCTCGGTGGCTGGTGCTAACGGGTGTCTGCTTTCAAGGGCGAGCTGACTTGTGCCGCGCATGTGTTTCCTGCGTGTTTCGTTTTCCAACGTCCTTGGTTAACGTGCCTGCAGATTCCCACCAGTAGAAACCTGGCAAACTATTCTGTCTCCTGTCCCCACTTGCTCTCGAAGCCGCCATTTGCGGACTTCTGTGTGGCTCGCCTTTGCCGGCCCTCTCCTCGCGGCTATATGTGCTGCCGCGCTGGCGCCGCTCTTCAGGGTGAACTTCGCCTCGGTCTCGAAATCCTTCCATGCGGATAGCGTGCCCCGCCGATTCTCCTGTCGCCGTGCCATGATACTCTGCTTCGCCAGACGATAATACCATGATGCTCTCAATCGATCTCCACGATTTGATGATGTGTTTCCCCCGCATAATCTCCCCAGTCGTAGACTTCCTTGACTTCGTGCTGCCTGCGTAATCAGTGCCCCTCCATGTAGTTTATTTCAGGGGCAGCTCCTGGTGCGTATGCGGGTAGCTGCGATTTTAACTCGGGCTTTCCATGGCCCCCAGGTGGGGCATGACATGCTTCAGGCAAACTACTCTACTGTGAACTGAATACCTCAGCGATCCAGTGCCAAATAGATAGCTCTCGCCACTAACGCTTGATGCTTATTCGCGTCCTTTGGGGGTAACTCATCCTCGTCCTTCTCGCTGTTGACTCACTTTCTCTCTCCTTCCCTCAGATTTCCGCGCGCCTCTGGCCTGCCATGTGCCGCGGCCCCTCCGTGATTCACTCCGTGATCCTGTTCGAGGTTGTGATCGACGGATCCTCGTCCTTCCGTGCTCCTGCCCTAATCTTCCTCTCGCCTTCACCTCGAACTCCCCCCCCCATTTTTCTGCGAGCCAGATCCAAGCCAACGTCGCTCTCTAACAGCGTGAAGTCCTTGCGGGGCACGGTTGCCCGTCGTCTTTCTGGTTTGGACTCTGCGCGCGCATGGAGAGTCTAACCCACTGGTGAAACCTATGTTCTCAGCAAAGTCCATGTAGCAATTTTCCCATCTATTGGCTGCGTCGCGCGCGCTGTGCATGGACTTGAGAAGCCCCCCCCCGCGCGCTGGGCTCGTGCTCCTCACTGGGCAACGTCGCGAATATATCTGTCATTGCTTTCGCGTAGAAGTATTCCCGCTTAGCATCAATGGAGTGTGGCTTCATGTCTCTCTCGCGCTCTTCCTTTTTGCATCCAATGCTTTCAGTGGCTGCCATTGAGAACGGTAGCTTCTGCGCCGCTAACGGTGGCGTGGCTGCAACCATACCCTTTTCTTTGGATTGCGATTTGATATTCTGTGCAACTAATCATGGCCGGCCCTCTGGTTTGCTCTCATCGCCTATGTTGTCCTGTGCTGATGGTGCCTTTTCGGGTGACGGTCCAGCAAGCCTCCTCATTTACCTTCTCGGGTGCTCCATGCTTTTTGAACTGCCCCATGTCCTCTGACCTTGCTTTGAACGCCAGATCTGCGTCTAACTACGTCCCTGACGCGTCATCCAATGGATGCGCGTTTCCATTCGCCTTTCCTTGGGGAGCGAGGGTGGGCTCCCTTTCCAGGGATCTAACTGTCCCGAGTGCCCCGCAGGCCTCGCGCATTCCTGGCGTCTCTGACAGGTCAACGTTTCCGCAGTCCCAGCCCTTCCACTTGCGTGGTTCTGCGTCTCCCATAGATCGGTGAGTGCAAGTTGTGACGATGATTTTGGGCCTGCGCTTGAATTTTCGTCTTCTTTCCCGTCTGGTGATCTTGTTGACTGGTCTGTCTTCGAGCAGATTTCCCGTGTCTAGGTTTCGGGTAACTCATCGGGTGCACTGGCTCCGCTTAGGCCTTCACGCACGAGGTGGCAGCAGTCTCATGGTGCCGTGGTCCTCGCGTGTCCATTCCAGCTCATAGTCGCTCGAATCATCGCCGCAATGTGCTTCGCTGATGCGCATGACTTCCTCCTCGGCTGGTTGACGGGTAACTTCATCTGCTCAGAATGGGCGCCCGTGTATTTCATCTTCCTTCGTTTGTTTGACAAATTCATTTAGTATCGCCTTGCGTCGTCGACCTGGGTATTTCTCTGATCTCTGAGTAGGACCCCCCTTGTGTCGATGTTGTCTCTGCCGCCCCAGGTTCGCTTCCTGGCCTATATGGGCACTCCTGGCCCATGTGGGCACAGGTGGTGATGGGCCGCGTGGCCATTCGTTGCGAACAACTCTTCTCCTTCGGCAAATTGTATCCTGTGCATCCAATCTGGGTTGCCCGAGTAACCTCTGAGGCCGCGCTCCAACTAGAGGCTCCAAATGGCTGCGCGAACGCCGCGAAATCACACCATATAGCAGCCCCAATAAACACATGTTTTCACAGCTGCAGGGCTATAGGGCGATGGGGCTATAGGGCTCTGGGACAGAAAACATTGGGTCTATGGGGCTATCGGGCTATAGGGCCACGGGGCTATAGGCTGTAGGGCTATAAGGCTATGGGGCTCGGGGGCTATAGTGCCATCGGTCTTTGGGCCTATAGGCGTATGGGGCTATGGGGCCGTAGGGCTATCGACTTGTTGGGATATAGGGCTATTGGGCTATAAGGCTACGGGGCTATGCGGTTATGGGGCTATGGTGCTATCGGGCTACAGGGATATTGGGCTGTAGTGCAATCGGGATATTGGTGTGTAGGGCTATGGGGGCATAAAACTATGGGGTTAGATGGCTATTTGGCTATGGGGCTATAGGGCCATAAGGCTATAGAGCTACAAGGCAAAAGGCCACAGTGCTATAATGCTGTAGGGCTCTAGGGCTCTAGGGCTATGACGTTATGGGGCTACGGGGCTATAGGGCTACAAGGCTGTAGGGCCATGGGGCTATAAGGTTATAAAGCTATGAGACTATACAGCTATAGGGCGCTAGGGCGACAAGGCTATAAGGCGCCTGGGCGCCCCGGCGCCCGGGCGGGCCGCAGAAATCGGTGACGGACCCCACCTGGCCATGTGAATCCGCTGGGGCCCTTGCAGAGGCAAGCTCTGATTGGGGAACAACCCGATTCTTCTCTGTATCCCGAGCAATTCCCTTGCGAAGTGCAGGTGTTGAACTCCCTGCTCCAACTTCTTCTTCATATTCTGCTCGCCTAATCTCTTGCTGAGTCTGCAGTCCGCTGCAGGCCGCGCGCCCGTGGGTTACTGAATGTAATTCACCGCGTGTGGTCAGATCCATGACTGGCCCAGGCATCGCCCCCAATCTTTCTGCCGCACTTGTCGCTCGTGCGGGGGAATCTCCAGAGTGTGCTTCGCTAGCGTGCCCGTGTGCCGCGTGCTGCCCTTTGCCGTGTGACCTGGCTGCCCTCGGGATTTCGCGGGATTTCTTGCTGGTGCTCCGCGTTGACTAACCAATCAGTGACCTCGTCGAAGCCCAACATCTCCCTGACTTGCTTGATCTCACTCACGTTGCCGTCTTCGATTTCTAACGTTTGATTAGTTTCCTTTTCTTGGTTTTTGACGTCGATTTCACCGTCCATCCCCTCAATTTGTCTCACGAGTGAGTCGAGGGCGGCGGCGGGGTTCTCGGCGCCAGCGCGCCGTTCGCCAGTTCCATGTCATCTTCGTTGAGAAGTAACGTGGTCCAACCAGTCCAATCGCCGCGCGTCCGAAGTCCAACTTGGCGCCAATCATCTACTAACTCGCGTATCCCGCCTGTTCTGTTGTTTCTGTTATTGATCGCGTGGGTCTCCCGAATTGCTCCGAACTCCCACCTTTCTCCGCTTCTCTCAGCGGGTGCCGTGCAATGAACGTGCAGCTCCGATTTCGGGATTCGGAGTTGTCTGTTGTCTTGTTGCGTCCTGAAGATCTAGATATCTGTGAACTCTGCTCTGGGCCTCTTGCGGGCGTGCCCGTCCTCCTCCCGTGCCTCGGCCCTCGCTTTTAGTCTGACTTGCGCTGGGGCCGGTCTCTCCCGTGCGCTGTGGTCGCCGCGTGTTCGTAACGCTCAACTAGTCGCTGACGGCGCTCGGGGCCGCGAAGCTCGCGCGCCTCATCCCCCCGAAGCGAGGGCCCTGCATCCATGGCGCCCAAGAGTGGGCCCCATTGCAAGATATGCTGACCTTTTATCAATAATTCCTATTGCTACGACGGGTCTTGAGCCCGCCGCTTCTTCGTCTCCCGGAGGTCCAACTATGGGCGCAAAGGTGCGAATCTTCACATCGTGGCCCGCTGTGTCGGGGTCGCGTCTCCACGCTGGCCCTTGCGCGGCGGTAGCTTCCCCAATTTTCCACCTGTCCTCCTCGCTTTGATTCTGCGCGAACTCGTGGGCGGTGGCGGCCCCTGGCGCCGTTCCCGTGATCAATCAGTTCCTGACTGACCTCGTTAATGCCGATGAGCGCTCCAGTTTCCCGCCTGGGCTCTAAGTTCTCGCGCTGTTTCTTGGGTGAAGTCTTGTGGGGAAGCGCGCCTTCCCCCAATTCAGGTAACTGTCCGTTGAACTTTCTGTCCCTTGCATCTCTCGTGGGCCGTCTGTCCGTCGGTGCCAGCCGTGGACTTTCTGGCGGCCGATGGTGCGCTCGACGCTAACCATTTCTATGCGCGCGTGGTTCTCGCCATCTTCAATTTTGTAGTTGTTACCCAGCGCGCTTCTTTGGCGGTTCTAACTCGCCCTTGCACTGTTCTGATGGCCCTTTCGATTTCACCGTTGGCCCTGGGGTCTCCAACCGGGCTGACTTCCCCCGTGTTCAGATCGCGCGAAGCTAACTGCGTCTTCGAGGGAGATTAGTGCTGGTCGACCATCACCCTTGCCTAGTGCTCTTCTGTGGCCTGTGATTGCAACCGTATCGCTCATTGCTTCAACTGGGTATGGGTCCATCCCTTCGTGATGACTACCAAACTCAGCGTTGGTTTTGTTTCACGGCAGTGCATCGCTGCTGTTGGGTTGGCCATCTTTTCGCCCCCGCCGTCTCTTTTCTTGCCTTGTAACCGAATGTAGCCGACTGAAACAATGGGCACTTCCGTTCCCATCTCATTCCCGCGCGTTCGATCATTGCGCCGTCTGGCCTTGTCCCATGCGCGATGGGGGCGCCAGCTTCGGTGAGGTGGGCGGGATGTGCTATGTGGCTCCACGCCTTTCTTGCTCAGTCTCGTGTCGTAATGCGCTGGCTTCGGTATCTCTGCCCCTCCCCATGTAAACGCATCCTCTACGTCGCGCAACGCGCTGCCCCCGTCATCTTCAGGCCTTGCTGAGTGAGCTCCCGGAATGACGGTTGTGTGAATGGGTCTTGCGATGTGGCGAGGGCCCGGTGCTCCCAGTCCTCCGCTGGGGTTCCTTGATGTTGAATTGGGGCGGCCCCCCTTTCTCTTGAACTGCTGTCCTATGCCCGCTTGCTGTGTGCTCCAAGCAACTGCAGGACCTTCCGTGCTCGTCTCTGTCCAGAGCAAGTCGGTTGCCGGCGCCCAAGCGCTCTCTGGCCGAACCAGGGAACTCGCTACCTCTACACCTTCTTCACTTGTGCCCTTGGTCGCTCCCTGGCCGTCGTTGCGCATCGCGGGCCCGTTGGCGGCGCTGAAGCGCTTGCCTGACTAGGGGGCCTCAATGGGTTAAACGGAAAAGTATGAACCAACAAGTGGTGGTGCCCCAATGTGTTGGGCACCCGAATCAAGTGTAACCGCCGCCCTGTCGAACCCATCCTCTTGCTGTCTTTTAGGGGCCGCGTTGACCTCAGGAGTGTTGCCCGGTGTCTCCACTAGCTGCATTGCAGCATGCTTCCCGAACCAGCTTCTTAATTGCTTGATGCACTTTTGAACCGTGGCGTCGAAGTCAGCTTGGAGTACGCAGTTCTCCCAGCACATGTGTTGGTAACTGCTCTTGTCTTCTCTGACGATGCTGTTTTTGCTGGTCGTCGTGGCTGTTCGGAGGGCTCTTGCTTCCTGCTAGTCCAGGAGGATCTTCAGGTACCACGCTGTAGCATTCTGGGGGCTAGGGTTGCCGTCATGAAATGAACGAGATGTTCCGAGCTGTTGAACTCTTTTGTCCGCTCTGCGGTTGTTCGACTTCATTCGCGCCCTTCCTCTTGGGGTAGTTGGCTGCCATGTATGCCGTGTCCCCACGGGCGTAACATTCCCTCTCGGAGGCTGGGGTGTAGCCCCCTTTCTCTAGCCTCCATGTCCTTTGCCTACTCCTTCGCCTCCCTTGCCTCCGTGACATCCTTTGCCTTTGGAGTGCTGGCCGTGCGTGATGCGGTTACCTTCTTGATAGCTGCTTTTCCTTTTGCCTTTGCCCTTTGCCCGACAGCCGACAACGATGTGCCCGAATCCCCCGCGCTCGTGACTTCTGGGGCCTTGTTCCTTTTCACTTGTCGACGGCAAGTGTTCCTGCATCTTCATCTTGTATGTTCAACACGTCCCACTGGCAACGCTGTTCCCCTGGACGCCAGTGGCCGTTGTCGTAGACGTAGCCCGCATCATTCCACTCGCGTTCACCTTCCCATTTGTCGTCGTTAACGTTGTCAACACCTACGCTTCCGATCTCCATGGAGCTGTTGCCCTGCGAGTCCGCGTCTACCCTTTTTTTCGGGCCCAATACGCATATTGCACATGAAGCTTCTGATTGCTCTCCTGCGTCAACGAGTCAGGCATTTTTAAATAGTCCTGGCGCCAACCCTCGCACCAGTCACCAATGATTGTTCGTAAAGCGGTGCTGCGGAACGGCAAATTCCACGAGTGTGCCGGTCCGTACTTCTCCAGCGTTTCCATGAATGCCGTCCACTGCTCTCATTGTGATGCCACGTCTACGATATTTCCCAACCATCCTGTGGTGTTGGGTCCTCGTTTTGAAGAGACGGTGCCCCGCGTTCTCCTTCCTTCCTTCCTCCCGCTGCCTCCTCCCCCCTCCCATCATCATCATCATCATCAACGCCCAATTCGGCACACCCCTCGCACGTTTCGTGGCTCCATAGGGAGCTCCACCGAAGGCCCCAGTGCCCGCGCCCGCATGCGTCACCCACGCCCATTTCGGCACACCCCTCACACGTTTCGAGGCTCCATAGGGAGCTCCACCGAAGGCCCCAGTGCCCGCGGCCGCATGCGTCACCCACACCCTTTCGGCACACCCCTCACACGTTTCGTGGATCCATAGGGAGCTCCACCGAAGGCCCCAGTGGCCGCGGCCGCATGCGTCACCCACACCCATTTCGGCACACCCCTCACACGTTTCGTGGCTCCATAGGGAGCTCCACCGAAGGCCCCAGTGCCCGCGCCCGCATGCGTCACCCACACCCATGTCGGCACACCCCTCACACGTTTCGAGGCTCCATAGGGAGCTCCACCGAAGGCCCCAGTGCCCGCGGCCGCATGCGTCACCCAAACCAATTTCGGCACACCCCTCACACGTTTCGTGGCTCCATAGGGAGCTCCACCGAAGGTCTCAGTGCCGCCGCCCGCATGCGTCACCCCCACCCATTTCGCACCCCCCCCCCGCATTTCTCGCACGGCAGGGTCATCACCACGGTGGCGTGCCAGGGGCGCACCATGCGCGAAGGCGACGGGGCGGGGGAACGGCGCTCCGGGGGCGGCCAGACCTCCGGGGCGCGAGCAGTCCGCGGCCAGACCATCTCTCGGTCCTGTGGACTCTCGCCCTGGGCCGTCGGCTGCCCGGCGCGCTGCTCCCTCGGTCGACGTCGCCCAGGCGTGATCCTGGATTGCGGCCGCCACGAGGTAGGGAACGGCAAGAAGGAGGACGACGACTGGTGGCTGGAGCTCTACGTGCTGCTCTCGCGCGCCACGCGCCACGAGGACCTCCTGCTCATGCGGGCGCCGCGCATCGAGTTCTTCCTGGCAGGGCCGCCGCAGGGCTTGCGGAAGCAGCTGGAGCAGTTTGCGGCGCGCGCGAAGCGGTGCAGGAGGGAAGCGACGGCCCTCGCCAGGGAGCTCGGCTTCACCGAGTTCATCCGCGAGGCCTGACCTGAGGAGCGTCTCCCCCGAGCCGCGCCTTCTCTCGACTGCCCGACTAATTGTTTGGCCTCGCGCCGCGGACGACCCGCGCGCGTCGCTGGGACCCTCTCGGGGCGACCAGCGCGCGTCGCGGGAACTCCGTGCTGCGGGGGGCCCGGCGCCTCGTTCGCCCGTCGTCGCTCTGCCCAGCGGTCAGAGACTTGCCCGCTATCAGCCAGCCAGTTAGCTAGTCAGCTCTCTCTGCTTCGCGCAGCGGACGACCCGCGCGCGTCGCTGGGACCCCGCCCGGGGCGACCAGCGCGCGTCGCGGGGACTCCGCGCTGCGCTGCGCCCGCAGCCTTGGATTTTGGAGTGCGCGGGCAAAGAGGAAGGAAAAGAAGAGCCGAAAGCGGGCGCGATCCTCGCAAGAGGCGTGCCGACATGGGCGTCGCGACGTGCGGACGCTGCCGTCGGGGTTCCCGCGGAAGCTGCCTGCGGCGGCCACGCCCAGTGTCACGTGTGTTCGGACAGGCATGCTCGAACCATTCACATTCATATACACTTACACTAGGCGTTTCCATGATCGCATTCATGCAAATATATATTCACTCGCGCGCAGACCCATTCATACTCAGATTTCCTCGCGCTCTGACTCACCCGCGTTCTTTCTCTCGTAATCAGATCTATCGTATTCCTTTGCGTTGTGTACCCCGCCAGATTTCGGCACACCCCTCATGCGGTTCGTGGCCCCATAGGGAGCGCCACCGAAGAAAATACTCACAATTGCGATACTCACAACTGCATATGGTTGGGTCCTTCGCCAAGATAATTTTGGGATTGTCCGGGTCCATGGCCGAACTCATCTTGGCTAAAAAGGCGAGGTCGGTAACTGCCGATTACCACTTGTATATCCGCCAGCCCCGTCCGGGGGCGCAAGGCTGCGAAGGTGTGTGCGGTCTGCTGTCATGTGTTATGTGTTGTCATTTGTTGTTTGGCCGTTTGCCTCTCCAATCCTGTTTCCTGCCTCAAGTTTACTGTCTGCTAAGGGGCCCCGCCACGCCACCGAACAGCCAACGGGGGGGGATGAACCTCAAATCTAAGCTGCTTTGGGCCACCCCAGGATTCTCATGGTGACGCCACCGCGCGGCCAGAACGGTTCGAGAGGCCTCCAAATTTGCCCGACGAGGCTCCGAACAGAGCCTCAGGAGGCCAAGACGGCCCAAGATGGTCCCCAAATGCCCCACGATGGTTTGCATGGTGCCGCCGCACCCATTTCGGCACACCCTTTACACGTTTCGTGGCCCCATAGGCAACCCCACCGAACGCCTCATTGGCATTTTCGCATGGCGCCACCGCGCCCATTTCGGCACACCACTCATACGTTCCGTGGCCCCATAGGGAGCTCCACCGAAGGCCCCAGTGGCAGGGTTCGCATGGCGCCGCCGCACCCATTTCGGCACACCCCTCACACGTTTCGTGGCCCCACAGGGAGCTCCACCGAAGGCCCAATGGCAGGGTTCGCATGGCGCCACCAAAGGCCCCAGTGGCAGGGTTCGCCTGGCGCCACTGCACCTACCTCGGCACGCCTCTCACACGTTTCGTGGCCCCATAGGGAGCTCCACCGAAGGCTCCGGTGGCAGGGTTCGCGTTGCGCCGCCGCGCCCATTTCGACACACCCGCTCGCGCGTTTCGTGGCCCCATAGGGAGCTCCACCGAAGGCGGGGCTCACAACTGCGGTATTCACAATTGCACATGGTTGGGTCCTTCGCAAAGATAATTCAAGGTTTTTGGCCTTCTCGCCTTTTCGGCTTTCTGGCGCTCCGAAATGAACAAAAAGTTCCCAAGATCGCCCCGCGACGGCCCCAGAACCCCCTATGACGGCCCAAGAGGCCCCCAAGACGGCCGAATTTGGCACCCAAGCGGTCCAGGATGCGCCCCAAACGGCCTAAACGGTCCCTAAGACGGTCCCAAGAGAGGCCCAAAAGGAAATCCACGAACCGAAAACTCAACCTTCCCGCCCCGAGAGGGCCCCAGACGGCCCCAAGAAGGTTCCCAAAGGCCCCAAGAGGCCCCAAGAGGCCCCAACGAGACACCCAAGAGACCCAACATTTGGTTTCAAAGATGCCTCAAGGAGACCCCCAAGAGGCCCCAAGGAGACCCCCCAGAGGCCCACAAGAGGCCCCGAGGAACCCCCCAAGAGGCCCCAAGGATACCCCCGCGCAGCCGCCCGCACTAGTAATGGGGGGCCGGCGGCAGAGGGCGAAGCCCTTGATACATAAGTATGAATGTATGTGCCCCCCCCCCTTCAAGGTCTCAAACGGCCCGGGGACGACCCAAGGGCGCCCCAAGCCGGTCCTAGAGTCCCGACCAGTCCAAGAGAGCCTCCAGACGGCTCCAGATCGCTCCAAGACGCCAAAGATGGCCTCCAGACGGCCCAAGACGCCTCCAAGACGGCCCAAGAGGCCTCCAAGAGCACCCCCAAGAGAGCCCCAACATGTAAAAATCATTGATTTTCCAATGGTTTTTGAAGGATTTTCGCGTTCTCGCCATTTCGGCTTACCCACGCTCCAAGACGGCCCAAGAGGCCCCCAAGATCGCCCCAGGACGGCCCAACAAGAGGCTCCAAGAGAGCCCCAAAAGGCCCCAAAAGGCCCCCAAGAGGCTCACAAGAAGCCCCCAGGAGGCCCTCAAGAGGCCCTAAACTCCCCCGCAGAGGCCCCGAGAGCCCTCTCGAGAGACCCCAAGAAGCGAGGACTCCGACCCCAAACCCAAGCACGGTGGCGGGATGGGCCGCGCCACGTCACGACTTTCGATGCTGCGCGATCTTCGGCAAACTCCCAGGGAGCGGCCGGTGATGCGCCGCCGGCGTCATCGATACATAAGTATGAATGTATTTGTCTTTATATATGTATATAAAGATATACATATGTTCACATACATTGGTATGCCTGCAGTCCGTCTTGATCACTTAACCCCTTCAACTTTCCTCGCGGCTCCACTCCGTCCAACTTGTCATTGCGGATGTACCGCAGATCCTTGTCTAATCTGTTCATGTGGTCGTTCTCACACTGAAGTTCACTTCTGTCGTCATCGTCTTGTTGTTTATATGTTGACGTTTTTGTGCGTTCGGCCGCCGTTAACCGACCACTGAGAATCCTCGCCATGTCGTTTTCGTCCTCGCCTGACACACCGTCCATCGATTCCAGCTTGCTGTTCAGGTTCTTGAGTGCCTTGCGGTAACTCGCATTGACCTGCGAAAAAAAAGGGCTTTGAAGAACTTCTCATTCCATTCCGTCAAATTGCCTCGATCCCCAGCGAATAGCTTTAACTGCTGCGTGGCCTTGTATTCGCTAACCAGTTTGGTACCCAGACGCGGTGGCTTGTGCTTGCTCTCGGCTATGAGCTCCGCTATCTTGGTAGCGCTGTCAAGCGTGTTTCTGTGCGTCCACTTGGTCTTCTAGGTGTTCTTAACTTTCCTCGAGTCTTTGCGACTCGTTCTTGGCGTAAATGTTCCTCTATTCACTGTACTTTATAACAGCGAGGTTATTATTTGGAACATGAGCAGTCGGCAAAAGCTCTATTCATTGGTTCATGCCTGTCGCGGTTTGTCGTTCAATGAACTCTTCATGCCTTCATGATTGGCTCGTAACGCGACACTCACGTAACCATAGTCGCCATTACAGAAGGCAACCTCGCGCAGCTTCGTTACGAACCGGGCCGGGGTAAGGATGGCCCACCTGTCCGTGTGTTGTGGCGTGTTGAAATCATGCCCTGGATCTCCGGGGTCTACAGCGGCCGCGGCAGCGGAAGATGCCGCCATTGATCGCGAGTTAACTACGCTCCGCTACCATGCAAATCCTCGGGAAACATGATCGACCCACGAACCCGGAAAGGAATACAGACATGTAAGGCATGGCAACGTTTCAAAGACACCTGATTGGGCGACGGGCAAACGCAATGCTGAATGTATCGATCTTGATGTACCGTGCCGAGGGCTGTGCTGTGCAGCGATTGTGCTCTATAGCGTTGTGGATCGAGTCCTCCTTCGCATCCGAATCCTGACCGAACTGATCTGGATCTTAAGCTCGAACTGCTTCAGCACATAGTAGATGCCCCACAGCTAATTGACGGGGGAACATGCCAGGAGGACGCGCCGCCGAACGTCCCAAGGGACGCGCCAGGCGACGTGCCAAGGGACGTGCCACTGGGACGCTCCGCGGAACGTGCCGAGGGGACGCGCTACGGAACGTTAAAATGCGTGGTCCTCGCTCGGGGCAACCATGTTAGATATCCCCCCTGGATGGCCTGGACACTTAAAAACACATGGTGCCAGCTCGGGAAACCATGCTATGTACACCCTGGATAGCCTGGACTCGTTACAACACGTGGTCCTTGCTCAGAACAATCATGTTAGATACCCCCCTGGGTGGCCTGGATAAGTAACAACATGTGGTTCAAGCTCGGGACAACCATGTTAGATATCCCCCTGGGTGGCCTGGACACGTAAACACATATGGTTCCAGCTCGGGACCACCATTTTAGATACGCCCCCTGGGTGGCCTGCACACGTAAAAACACATGGTCCAGCCCACTCAGGGGGGATATCTAACATGCGGTCGTCTGGAGCGCAGGAGGGCCCAGGAACGCCCAGAAGCGCCTGGAGGCCAAAACGTAAACGAATCGATGCCAAATACACATCAACTCTCGACGTTCCGTTCCGAGCCCCAAGAAGGATCCAGGAGGCCCATGTTAGATACCCCCTGAGTGGCCTGGACACGTGAAAACACGTGGTTGCAGCTCGGGACCACCATGTAGATACCCCCCCTGGGTGGCGTGGACACGTGCAAACACGCGGTTCCAACTCGGGACCACCATGTTAGGTACTCACCTGGGTGGCCTGCACACGTGAAAACACGTGGTTCCAGCGCGGGACCACCATGTTAGATACCCCCTGGGTGGCCTGGGCACGTGAAAACACCTGGTTCCAGCTTTGAACAACCATGTTAGATACCTCATGGGTGGCTTGGACATGTAAAAGCAAGCGGTTCCAGCTCAGCACCACCATGTTAGATATACCCCCCGGTTGGCGTGGACACGCGAAAACACGCGGTTCGAGCGCGGGGCCACCATGTTAGATACACCCTCTGGGCGACCTGGGCACGTGAAAACACGCGGTTCCAGCTCGGGACCACCATGTTAGATACTCACCTGGGTGGCCTGCACACGTGAAAACACGTGGTTCCAGCTCAGCATCACCATGTTAGATACCCCCCTGGGTGGCGTGGACACGTGAAAACACGTGGTTCCAGCTCGGGACCACCATGTTAGATACCTCATGGGTGGCTTGGACACGTAAAACCAGGCGGTTCCAGCTCAGCACCACCATGTTAGATACCCCCCTGGGTGGCGTGGACACGTGAAAACACGCGGTTCGAGCGCGGGGCCACCATGTTAGATACACCCTCTGGGCGACCTGGGCACGTGAAAACACGTGGTTCCAGCGTGGGACCACCATCTTAGACACCCCCTGGGTGGCCTCGACAGGTGAAACACGTGGTTTCAGCTCGTGACCAACATGTTAGATACCCACCTGGGTGGCCTGTACACGTGAAAACACGTGGCTCCAGCGAGGGACCACCATGTTAGATACCTACCTGTGTGGCCAGGACGTGGGAAAACGTGGTTCCAGCTCGGGACCACCATGTTAGATACCGACCTGGGTGCCCTGGACACGTGAAGCGACGTGGTTCCAGCTCGGGCAGAACATGTTAGAAACCCCCCTGTGTGGCCAAGGAAATCCTGGAACAACCAAACGAATTAGTCGAGACATCCTCGAATTTCCTGCGCGCGGGACGCGGCACGCGCGAGACATCCTCGGAATTCCTGCGAGCGGGACGTGAAAACAAGCATTTCGCCTGAGACATCCTTTGAATTCTGGCTCCTCACGAGGCCCCCGCTCGAGACATCCCCCAACTCTGCAAATCCAGCGTTTCGCTTGAGACATCAACAAATTGTAACAACTAAGCGTTTCGCCTGAGACGTCCTCAAAAATGATTCCGCTGGCCCCCTTCAAACTCGTCATTTATCGCAAAATATTTCCGCCGGCTTCCTTCAAATCGAACCTGGGGGTAACAATACTAAAAAAGAACCCTGGGCCTCTGCCCTTTCCAAGACAGAACATGATCGACCCACGAACCCGGAAAGGAATATAGACATGTAACGCATGGCAACGTTTTCAAAGACACCTGATTGGGTGACGGGCAAGTGCAATGCTGATTGTATCGATCTTGATGTACCGTGCCGAGGGCTGTGCTGTGCTGCACCGTGCTGAATTGCGATGTGCCATGCCGCGGTTGTGCTCTATAGCGTCGTGGATCGAGTCTTCCTTTGCATCCGAGTCCTGACCGAACTGATCTGGATCTGAAGCTCGAGCTGCCTGAACACATAGTAGCTGCCCCAGAGCTAATTGACAGGGGGACATGCCAGGAGGACGCGCCGCGAAACGTCCCAAGGGACGCGCCAGGCGACGTGCCAAGGGACGTGCCATGGGGTCGCACCGTAGGACGTGCCAAGGGGACGCGCTACGGGACATCCTCAAAATTCCTGCGCGCGGGACGTGGCACGCGCGAGACATCCCCGGAATTCCTGCGAGCGGGACGTGAAAACAAACATTTCGCCTGAGACATCCTCTGAATTCTGGCCCCCCACGAGGCCCCCGCTCGAGACATCCCCCAAGTTTGCAAAACCAGCGTTTCGCTCGAGACATCCTCAACAAATTATGAAAAGCAAGCGTTTCGCTCGAGACATCCGGCCAACATCCAAGGACATCCTGGCAAAACAAATTAATTAGTCGAGACATCCTCAAAATTCCTGCGCGCGGGACGCGGCACGCGCGAGACATCCTTGGAATTCCTGCGAGCGGGACACGAAAACAAGCATTTCGCCTAAGACATTCTCTGAATTCTGGCCCCACTCGAAGCTCCCGCTCGAGACATCCCCAAATTTTGCAGAAAACCAGCGTTTCCCTCGAGACATCCTCAACAAACTATGTAAACAAAGCGTTTCGCTCGAGACATCCTGCCAAAATTCTAAGAATTCCTGACAAAACAAGCGAATTAGTCGAGACATCCTCGAAAATCCTGCGCGCGGGACGCGGCACGCGCGAGACATCCTCGGAATTCCTGCGCGCAGGGCGCTTTTCCGCGTCGCGGTCGGGATTCCAGACCCCGTTATTTGTCGATGATTCTGCGAAAAACGCTCCGCACGTTTTTTTTTTACGAGGGAACACGGGGGTCTGCGGACCCCGTTTTTTTTATCGAGGACCCGAGATGGGGGGCGCACTTTCCTCGAGCGGGTACGCACGAAACGCACTTTTTCGACTGAAAATCAGCACTTTACCTCGTTATTTACGTAGAATAATTTCGCCGGCCCCCTTGAATTCGAAACTGGGGGGTAAACCCACTAAAAGAAAACCCTGGGCCTACGTCCTTTCCGGGAAAAACGATAACGAAGTGTTCTCATACCGCTACAGTCAACCAGTATAGTAAGGATGCGCAATCAGGGCCTTGGGCGCCCATTTCGAAGCTTTTCGAGCGGGGCGCGGCCAGCGAAAGCGGCAAAGGATGGACCGAGGAGGCAAGGATGCCAGGGTGCCCCTGGGAAGGTTGCCCATCCTTATTCTGCGGGTTGACTGTGCGTTCAACACGAATATTAACGACCAGTCACTTGAGCCAAACGGCGTCACGATCGCGACGCACGTTGGGTTACAATCGTATTATCATTCCCCTGACCCAATCACCCTCGTAATACTTCACACCTCCTCCCTGCTCCTTTTCCTCCTCCTCCCCCTCTCCCGGGCAGCGAGGACGTCTTCCTCGTCCTCCTCCTCTGGCGCCGCCGCGCCGTCGTCCGCCGGCACCTGCGCGGCGGCCGCGGGTCGTCGCCGTCCGCGTCGGCCGTCGGCCGCCCTCCGCCGGCGGTCGTCCGTCCGTCTGGCCGCGTCGTCGCCGCTAGCCGTCGTGGAGGGAGGCAAGCGAGCATGCACAGCCCGGTCGAATCGAATCGGTCCGCAAGTTGACGTGGGCAGAAAGCTGTGAACTCGTGTGGGCGCTGGGGAAACTGATGGTGCAGCGTTGGGCTCAAGAGTCTGGCGCGTAGCCCTCGACCTGCACACGCCAATTCACCCGGTGCTGAACAGCGGTCCATGCCTGCGCCGTGTGCCCCCCCCGTTGCCCAGGAGGCGGTGGAGGGAGGAGGGAAGGCCCCGTCTCCCCCGCTCCGCCTATGTTCCTTCGCCCCGCGGAGGGAGGAGGCAAGGAACATGGACAGACAGACAAAGGCCATGCGTCAGCCTATGGCGCGGCGCTTGGGCAGGAACGTGCGCACAATTTGAGAGCGGCACGCGCCCTGCGCTCCGCTTCGGCGGGCCTCCGAAACGCCAGCGCGAAGACGAATTGATGCGCCAGCTTGTACACGCACTCGTACACACACTGAGCCCATTCCAGCTTAGAGCGGCAACGCTTCCGGACCAAGCGTCACTGTCTTGGAGCATGTACGGCGAGGATTTTCTGCAACGGGCCACAGCCTGCCGTCAGAAAAGAGAGAGAGAGAGAGAGAAGGCAGCAGGGCGGTGACTGGGATGCCGTGGGAGTGCCAGGCTCAACAAAGACAGACGCACCGCAGGCCAAAGAGGCACGATCAGGCCACACGCAGACTGCTGCGTTAGGCCAGAGGAACGAGGCGGGGCCAGGCCACAGCTACGGGCCGAGGGCGACGGCTGTGTACTGGAGCGGGAAGAACACTTGGAGGAAGAGCGCCAGTGGCGAGAGAACTTTCAGCAAGCAACTTCCTCCAGAGGCTGCAAAAAGGTGCTCCAGCAACAAGGCTGAACAAAAAGGCCTGCAGCGAGCCGTCAATGAGGCCAGTGTGCCTGGGAGGAGCCTGAGGTGGCGGACCGACAGCTGCTTGGTCCCTTCCAGGGATACCTGAAGTTGCGCTCTGGCGGAGAAGAGGCTCCCGCGAGCCACCTCCTCCTGTGTCTCTTTGCCTGCGGCGCCGACCAGACGCCCTGCACAACAGGCAACCCGGCCGAGATCGTTTGAGTGAGGCTCTCGCCGCAGTGCCCGCAGAATCGCGACGCGCTTTCGCTCGTCCCACACCCGCACCTCGTGCACTTCGTCGTGGGGCCGACGGCCTCTCTCCCCCCTTCCTTGCGGCTGTGGCGGCTGGGTGGCCCCTCGTGCCACGTCTCGTCGCCTGCTTGCTACCGTGCTTCCGTACTCGTCGCCATGCACGCGCAAGGGGGGGTCCTGCGGGGCGAAGAAGCGGGCTACGCCGAGCAAGCTGGCCGGTTGAGGCAATGCCACCCTGAAGTTAACTTGACTATCCGCAGGACATCTGAGAGAGACCTGCGTCAGTATAGCTAGGAGGGAAGAGAAAATAGGGAAGTGGAAAGGGGGAGGAGGAGGAGGAGGAGGAGGAGGAGGAGGAGAAGAAGGAGGAGGACAAGTGTAAACCCAAACGTCATCAACGATGTTGGAAGAAACACTCCCTCCAAGCTCCCTCTTCATATGCTCCAGCAGAGGTTCATTTCAGTAGAAGGAACTGCCTCGTTGGAAGGCAACCGTTTGAAGGCCCTGAAACATGCCAAAACATTGCTCTCGGAATTCCAACGCCACGGATCAATCTGACCTTTGCGTCTTGACGACCCTGAATCGTGCCAGAACGCCAGTCTAGGGACAACGCCGCGATTCAACGTAACTGCTGCGCCCGCACAATCCTGAACCCTTCCAAAGCATCATTCCTGGTACGTTGATCAGGAATCTGTGAAACTCTTACGAAATTGTGAAAACGAATGTGCGCGGCGCTAAGGCTATAACCACATTTTGAAAACGGGTCGCCCTCAATCCGTGAAACTCTGGCAACGCCTTACAACGAATGTGCGAGGCGCTAGGCGAGAACCGCACTTTGAAAACGGGTCGCCCTCAATCCGTGCAAGTCTTGCAATTTCTGAAAACGAATGTGCGCGGCGCTACAACGAGAACCGCATTTTGAAATCGGGTCGACCTCAATCCGTGGAGCTCTTGCAATTCCTTAAAACGAATGTGCGCGGCGCTAAGCGAGAACCGCACTTTGAAAACGTGTCGCCCGCAACCCGTGATTATTAAAACGAATGTGCGCGGCGCTACAACGAGAACCGCATTTTGAAACCGGGTCGCCCTCAACCCGTAGAACTCTTGTAAATATCTAAAACGTATGTGCGCAGCGCTATGGCGAGAACCGCACTTTGAAAACGGGTCGCCTTCAATCCGTGAATGTCTTGCAATCTTTAAAAACGAATGTGCGCGGCGCTAAGGCGAGAGCCACATCTTGAAAACGACCTGCCCTCCATCTGTGAAGCTGTTGCCACCTTGTAAAAGCTTCAGAAGCAGAAATGGTGGAGAAGTCTCAGGCGACGGGAACTTCTGGGAGCAGAGGGAGGGTGGAGCAGGAACATGATGGACCCACGAACCCGGAAAGGGATAAAGACATGTGCAGCATGGTCACGTTTTCACGATACCCAACTGGGCGACATCTCACGAAACATCCCACGAGACACCCCGCGAAACATCCCACGAGACACCTCACGAAACATTCCACGAGACACCTCACGAAACATTCCACGAGACACCCTTTGAAACATCCACGAGACACCCCACGAACAGCAACCACTCCACGCCACGAAACATTCCACGGGGGTGCACTGGGTTGGTCGTGCTGGGGTGTGGTCGTGCTGGGGTGTGGTCGTGCTGGGGAGTGGTCGTGCTGGGGGTGGTCGTGCTGGGGGTGTGGTCGTGCTGGGGGGTGGTCGTGCTGGGGGGTGGTCGTGCTGGGGCGTGGTCGTGCTGGGGCGTGGTCGTGCCACCCCGCGCAACCACTCCCACGAGACACCTCACGAAACATGAAACATTCTCACGGGGGTGCGACTGGGTGTGGTCGTGCTGGGGTGTGGTCGTGCTGGGGTGTGGTCGTGCTGGGGAGTGGTCGTGCTGGGGGTTTGTCCGTGCATGGGTGGTTGGTCGGCTGGGGGTGGTCGATAGCTGGGGGGGGTGGGTCGTGCGGGGGTGGTCCGTGCTGGTGGGGTGTCCGTGCTGGGGCGTGTCGTGCCAACCCCGCGAAACATCCCACGAAGATCCCTCACCGAAACATTCCACGAGACACCTCACAAACATTCCACGAGACACCCTTGTGAAACATCCACGAGACATACAACCCCACGAACAGTTCAACCACTCAACCAGACACCCCACGAAACATTCCACGGGGTGCGACTGGGTGTGGTGGTGCTGGGGTGTGGTCGTGCTGGGGCGTGGTCGTGCTGGGGAGTGGTCGTGCTGGGGTGTGGTCGTGCTGGGGAGTGGTCGTGCTGGGGGGTGGTCGTGCTGGGGGGGTGGTCGTGCTGGGGGGTGGTCGTGCTGGGGGGGTGGTCGTGCTGGGGCGTGGTCGTGCTGGGGCGTGGTCGTGCTGGGGCGTGGTCGTGCTGTGGTGAGGTCGTGCTGGGGTGTGGTCGTGCTGGGGTGTGGTCTTGCTGGGGTAGGGTCGAGCTGGGGTCGGGTCGTGCTGGGGTGTGGTCGTGCTGGGGTATGGTCGTGCTGGGGTGGGGTCGTGCTGGGGTGGGGTCGTGCTGGGGTCTGGTCGTGCTGGGGTGTGTCGTGCTGGGGTATGGTCGTGCTAGGGTGGGGTCGTGCATTTCGCTCGAGACATCCTGCCAAAATTCCAGGAAATCGTACAAAAACAAACGAATTAGTCGAGACATCATCGAAATTCCTTCGCGCGGGGCGCTTTTCCGCGTGCGCGGGGGGCGGTCGGCTCTGCAAAACAAGCGTTTCGCTCGAGACATCCTCGGCACACTCTGCGGAGCAAGCGTTTCGCTCGAGACATCCTCAACACACGAAAAAGTGGCCCGCACCCTGTGATTTATCGATCGGGATTTCAAAAACAAGCGTTTCGCTCGAGACATCCTCAAATTTTAATTCGCCGGCCTCCTTCGACCTAGATATTTATCAGGGAAAAAATTCGCCGGCCTCCTTCAAGTTGGCACCGGGGGACAGGTTTACCAACTAAAAGAGAACCCTGGGCTCGAGCCCTTTCCGGGAAAAAGAAGGAGGGTGGGTAGCTGAACGCGCTCTCTTCTCCTCCGCCCTTGTGCCTGAGGGATAAAAGGAATAGGAGTAAGAGGAAGGGGAGGAGGGACACAAAAAGGGAGGAAGACACGGAGGAGGAACGATGGAACGAGGGCGTGCAGATGGAGGCGCAGTCTCGCCTTCCGCCCTGCAACAAGGGCCAACAAACAACCTCCAACAGGCACGCGTAGGGAGGAGGAGGACCAGTGTAAATCTAAGACGCATCAGCGATGGTGCAATAAACCCTCCCTCCAAATTTCCACTTCGTATGTCAAAAAAAAAGATCATTTTTTCATTGGGAGAAATGCCACGTTGGAAGACAACCGTGGCAGACAACCCCTCCTGGGCGCCGCGAATCCACGTGACAACTGCGTCGTGACAGCCCTAAACTGCGCCGGATCATCATTCCGTGGACTTCATCACCGCGAGTGAACGTGACTGTTGTGTCATAAATCTGCCAAATCGTGCCAGACCATTCCTGGGACTTCAGCCGTGCGATTCTTTGCATCCGTTGCACGCTTTCAAAACCAACATGCGCGGCGCTGGGGCGAGAGCCACCTTTTGGAAACGAGCCGCCCTCCATCCTTGAAGCTGAATGTGCGCAACGCTAAGGCGAGAACCATATTGTAAAAACGGCCCGCCCTCCATCCGTGAATCCGTCGCAAACTGTTGAAACGAATGTGCGCGGCGCTAAAAGCCGAACCATATTTTGAAAACGACCCGTCCTCCATCCGTGAAGCTGCTGCGATCTTTTAAAACGAATGTGCGCGGAGCTAAGGCGAGATTTACATTTTGAGAACGACCCGACCTCCATCTGTGAAACTGTTGCAATTTCGCGAATGTGAGCGGGCCAAGGCCAGAACCACATTTTGGAAACGGCCCGCCCTGCATCGTTGAAACTGCTGTAACATTTCAAGACGAATGTGCGCGGAGCTAAAGCGATAACCACATGTTGAAAACCACCCGCCCTCCTTCTGTGAAAACGTTAGAGAGCGCGACAGGGAGGAGTATTTCTCACGGAAAGGGATGGAAGAGGCGGATGATGAGGAGGAGAATATGAGAAGCGAAGGAACCATGAAGAATGAACGTCCGCATCCGCGCGTTCTTGCACTCCTCCTGCTGCTCCTCCGCCGCCCTGCTCCCACTCCTCTACCTCCTACTCTCCCTGCATCGTCGAGAGGGGCGCGGGGGTTGAGGGTGCCGGGGCGGATGACTGGGAAGGGCGGACGGAGGAGGGCGGTGTGAAAGAAGGTGGGATGGAGGGATGCGGAAAAGGAGGGGAGTGAGGGGAATGATGAATAGGAGGGAGGACGTAGAAAGGGAGGACGCGGAAGAACAGGAGTGAGGATAAGGAGGAGTGAGTGGATGAGGAGTAGGAGGAGGACGAGGAGGACTACAACGACGGCCATCTCCTCTCACCCTCCTAGCTCCTTCCCTCCGCCAAGGTGGCAGCGACGACGACCCCGTTTGCCGGAGCCGACGCCGACGAACGCCGACGCAATGTGACGACCACGACCGGCCCCGTCGACAGCGACGAGGACCGTCCCGCCAGCGGGCCGCTGCATAACACAACGGACGCGGCGACGCCGGCGACGAGGCCGGCCGCGCGGAAAGCCAGGGTGCTCCGGTGCGTTGCCGGGCTCCTTCCGGGTCGGGGGGGGGGGGCTGCATGGACCACCCGACGGGGGAGGGGGGAGGTGGGGAGGAAGGGCGATGATGAGTGGTGAGGAATGAGGGGAAGACGAAGGGGAGGGAGGGAGGTGGGGGAGGGAGGGGGAAGGGGAGGGGGAGGGGGGGAGGAGGGGGAGGAGGACGTCCTCGGAGGAGGAGGACAAAGTCTCAAATTGGACTCAAGCAGGGCAGCCGGGGCCCTGCTTCTAAACGCATCGGTCTGCCATTGCCGATCCTTTCCCCTCGCCGTTAATCCTCCCTCCATCCTGCTTCCCCTCTCCTACCTTGGGCAATGTTTGCTTTATCGCGCGGCCAGTGTGAGTCACCGTCAGGGCCTCCACAAGCTCTCCGCGCGGCGCTCTCGCCCGAGTGCCCGCGCGCCCCTGGCTGGGAGTGGTGCCGTCCCCCCCGGGCGTGGGCCGCAGACCTGTAGCAGGAAAGGGCAACAGCAGGGTGGCCAGGCGGCGGTCGAATCCGTCGGGGGGGGGAGGGGACCCAACTCTTGCGCCAGGCGAAATCCGATCGAGCGTGGGGGATGGT
>CAUYUJ010007537.1:0-5000 GCA_963575745.1 Prorocentrum cordatum | reverse complement strand
CCCCCCACTCCTAGCCCTTTCGATCAGGGTCGGCGGCACCGGCCGTCAGGCCTCTCCAATCAACGTGACTGTTGCGTACTGACATTTCGATATCATGCCAGAAAGCTATGTCTGGGATGTCAGCCATGCGAACCCTTGAAACTGTTGTGAACTCTTACGGCGCATGTGCGCGGCGATATTGCGAGAACCACATTCTGAAAAGGAACCGCCCTCCATCCGTAAAGCTATTACGAACATTTGAAACAAATGTGCGCGGCGCTAATGCGAGGCTCACATGTTGAAAGCCGGCCGCCCTCCACCAATGAAACTCTTGCATACAAAAACTCAGCGCGGAGCTAAAGCGATAACCACATTTTCAGAACGGACCGCCCTCCATCCGTGACACCCTCGCGTTTGTCGAAATGAACGTGCGCGGCGCTGAAGCGAGAACCACACTTTCAAAACGGGCCGCTTTCCACCCGTGAAGTCCTTGCAATCCGTTGCGACGAACGTGCGCGGCGCTGGGGTGAGAACTAGATTTTGAAAACGGGCCGCCCTCCAGTCGTGAAGCCCTTACACATTTCGAACTTCAGGATCATAAGCGGTGAGGAAATCTTCGACGAATTGCCCGGCCCGCTCTTTCGACCGGCCGCGGGGTGAGACAGGGAGCGGTTATAGGGACAAGGGATGGAAGAGGAGGGAGGAGGAGGAGGCGGAGGAGGAGGAGAAGGGAGAAAGAGGAGGAGAAGGGAAAAAGAGGAGGATGGAGAATAGAAAACGGGGATAACGGGGAGGGAGGAGGAGGGGGAGGACTGGGACGGGGAGGGAGAAGAAGGGCGGGGGGAGCAGGGAGGAGGGCGAGGAGCGCCAGGGGGAATGCATCAAACCCCACGCGCCCTCTCATCGCCGCTACCTCTTCCCTCTCGCATCCCCCCTCCTGGCCTGGGGTCCTCTTTGGGAGTTCCAGGTCCGCTACGACACGCGTCCACGGATGGAGGAAACATCGGCGACAGTGGGAAGAGGGGGAGGAGGAGGAGGAGGAGGAGGAGGAGGAGGAGGAGGAGGAGGAGGAGGAGGAGGAGGAGGAGGAGGAGCCTAGCTTGCCCAGCTCCCTCTCCCATCCTCCCCCCCCCCCGTCCCCCGCCCCCTCCCTCCAACAGGCTGCTGCCGCAGTGGCCGGAGTTCCGGATCGCGCCCGCAGCGCCCCTCCCCGATCCCCCTCCCCCCCCCGAAATCCCCGCGGAAGCCCCGCAGAAGCCTCGGGAGGTCTCCGGGGACCGAGAGCCTGCCAGAGGCGCGCCACCAAGGGACCCTCGGACCTCGATCCTGGGCCTGCGCTCCCCGAGCCTCGATCCGGGGCCTTCGCGCCTGGGCCCCTCCGTTGCTGCGACGGCCGCGCGCGGAGTGCCGGCAACTCGCCGAGGCGCCTCGTCCAGAGCAGAGGCTTCTGCGAGGGCTGCTGATGCGTAACAACAGAGTGTCGCTCCGCCGGCTCTGGCCTACCATGCTTCGGCGCGACACGCCAGCCACGTCCTGGCTCCCGAACGTCAGCGTCCCGCGCCTTTCGAAGCCTCCCGCCCCGCGGGGCGAAGCGACGCGCTATCCGCTCGCAAGGCACGGCGTGCCGCCAGGGCCGCCGCAGCGACACGCTGAGCCAAAGTCCTGACCGCACTGGGTCTGTAGTAAAAATGTCTGACGACCAAGGCTAGGGGTGGAAACCTGTGCCTCTTCCCGCTTCCTCCCCCCAAGGGGGCCGCCTCCTCGGATGCCTCAGGGGCGCCGCCGACGCCTTTCCTGCGGGCCTTCTGGGCCGCCTTCTTCTCCCGTTCCCTGCGGCCGGGCAGGAGTGGGCTGCGGGGGAGGAAGGGGCTGGGAGGACGATGCTGCTGATGATGATGATGCTGATGATGAAGAGGAGGAGAAATAGGGTAGTGGAGGAGGAGGAATATGGTGGAGGAGGAGAAAAATAGGAAAAGGTGAGGATGAGTAGTAGTAGTAGTAGTAGTAGTAGTAGTAGTAGTAGTAGTAGTAGTAGTCGTAGTAGTAGTAGTAGTAGTAGTAGTAGTAGTAGTAGTAGTAGTTAAGTAGTAGGGCTAGTAGTAGTAGTAGCGGAAGTAGTAGTAGTAGTAGTAGTAGTAGTAGTAGTAGTAGTAGTAGTAGTGGTAGTAGTAGAAAGTAATAATACTAGGAGTAGAGGTAAAGTAGAAGAGTGAAGTACATTAGAAGTGAATTATTAGATGGTAAATAGTAGCAAAAGTAGTAGCATGTCGAACTCGTATAATGGTAAGTAGAAGAAGTACTGGGTAAGTAAAGTAGTAGTAGTAGTATACGTAAAATATAGTAGTCGTAGATAGTCAGTCGGAGAAGTAGTAGTAGTAGTAGTAGTAGTAGTAGTAGTCGTAGTAGTGGTCGTAGTAGTCGTCGTAGTAGTAGTAGTAGTAGTAGTAGTAGTAGTAGTAGTATTAGTGGTAATAGTAGTGGATGTCGTAGTAGCAATAGTAGTAGTCGTGATAAACGTAGAACTAGAATAGAAGTAGAAGTGGAAGTAGAAGTAGAAGTAGAAGTAGTAGTAGTAGTAGTAGTAGTAGTAGTAGTAGTAGTAGTGGTGGTGGTAGTAGTAGTAGTAGTAGTAGTAGTAGTAGTAGTAGTACTAGTAGCAGTAGTATTCGTAGTCGTAGTAGTGGTGGTAATAGTAGCAGTCGTAGTCGTAGTAATAGTCGTAGCCGTAGTAATATTATCAGTAACAGTACTAATGGCAAGCATATTATATATGCTAGTAGTAGCCGTAGTAATAATACTAGTCGTCGTAGTAGAAGAAGTCGCCGTAGTCGTAATTCTAATAATAGTGGTAGTAGAAGTAGTAGTGGTAGTGGTAGTAGTAGTAGTAGTAGTAGTAGTAGTAGTAGTAGTAGTAGTAGTAGTAGTCGTAGTAGCAATAGTAGTAGTAGTAGTAATAACAATAATCGTAGTACCAATAGTCGTCGGCGTCGTAATAGCAGTTAAAGGGTCACACATCGCCTTCGTGCCGGGCCGAACGTCACCTTCGTGTACTCTTCTTGTCGACTGCTTTTATAATGGCTGTATCATGACAAGAAGTCGAAAAGGAACGTTCCACACGTCACCTTCGTGTCTGCAAGATTGATGAGGCCAAGCGTCACCTTCGTGTGCTCTTCTTGCCAACTGCCTGTACAGCCGCTGTATCCGGGGAAAAAACGAAAAAGGGACGTTTCACAAGTCACCTCAGTGTCTGTTAGATTTCGATTGCGACCCAATGTTTTTTTTCTGTTTCCGTTGTATTCTTATTGTGTTCGTGCTGTCTCCTTATTGTTGCGCGTTCCTACTGTATTCCAATTCAATTCGTATTGTAGCGCCTTCCTATTATTCTTACTGTGCTTCTACTATAGCGCATTCCTATTGAGTTCCTGTTGTTTTCCTGTTGTAGCGCATTCACTCTGTATTCTCATTGCGTTCCTACTATAGCGCATTCCTATTGTCTTCTTACTGTTTTTTTCCCCACATCCTGAGTGGGGTTCTTGTTTTCTAATACCTCAAGAATCCGGAAGGAATCCTGAGGAATCCTTCGGAATCCAAAAGGATCCTCAAGAATCCTGAAAGAATCCTCAGGAATCCTGCCTGAGGAATCCTTAGGAATCCTGAGGGAATCCTGAGGACTCCTCAGGAATCCTCACGAATCCAAAGTAATCCTCAGGAGTCCTCAAGAATCCTGAGGGAATCCGCAGGAATCCTGCCAGAAGAATGCCATGCAAAACAATGCTTGGGGAATCTTGAGGAAACCTTAGAATTCCATGGGCACCAAGGACCTCTAAAAGCGGAACATGGACGCCGGCTTCCCCTCGTAGTAGTAGTAGTAGTAGTAGTAGTAGTAGCAGTAGTAATAATAACAGAAGTAGTGGTAGCCGTAGTAGCAGTTGTGCTACTAGTCGTGGCCGTCGTTGTCGTAAAAATAAAAACACTCGTAGCAGTCGGAGTCGTAGTAGTCGTCGCAATACCGATAGGTCGTAGTAGGTCGTAGTAGTAGTGGTAGTAGTGAAAGTAATAGTAGTGGTAATCGTGATACGTAATAGTAGTGGTAGTAATAGTACTCGTCACAATTGTCGTATTAGAGGTTGTAATCGTAGTGGTCGTCGTCGTAGTAGGAGTCGTATTTGTAGTACTGATTGTCGTAGTGTGTAGCAATAGTAGGGGTAGTCAACATAATGGACATAATAGTAACAGTCGTGCTGGTGGTAGTAGTAGTAATAATAATAGTGGTAGTAGTAGCACGCGTAGTCGTCGTCGTCGGCTCTGTAGTATGATGGGTCGCCCTAATAATCGTAGTAGTAGTAGTAGTAGTAGTAGTAATAATCGTATTCGCAGTGCGAATCGTACTCGTAATCGTATTCGCAGCCGTAGTAGTAGTAGTAGCCGCAGGCGCAAAAATAATCGAAATCGTGGTAGTAGTAGCAGTAGTCGTAGTAGTAGTAGTAGTAGTAGTAGTAGTAGTAGTAGTAGAAGTAGTAGTAATAGCCGTAGTAGTGCTAGCAGTCGTAGTAGTAACTGTAGTCGTAGTCGTAATCGTGGTAGTAGTAATCGTAGTAGTAGTCGAAAAACTACTAGTCGTACTAGTAATAGTGGTCGTAGTAGTAGTAGTAGTAGTAGTAGTAGTAGTCGTAGTAGTAGTAGTAGTAGTAGTAGTAGTAGTAGTAGTAGTAGTCGTAGTAGTATTCATGATGGTAATAGTAGTCGTGGTAGTCGTACTCGTAGCAGTAGTCGTAGTCATAAGGGTAGCAAGAATAATAATGCTCTTTGTGCAGTGATGGTAGTAGTAGTCATAGAAGTAGTAGTAGTAGTAGTAGTAGTAGTAGTAGTAGTAGTAATAATAATACTAGTCGTCTGGAAAAATGCTCATTCGTAGTAGTGATCGTAGTAGTAGTAGTAGTAGTAGTAGCAGCAGCAGCAGCAGTAGTAATAGTAATAATAGTAGTAGTAGTAGTAGTAGTAGTAGTAGTAGTAGTACTAGT
>CAUYUJ010007536.1:37500-46061 GCA_963575745.1 Prorocentrum cordatum | reverse complement strand
GGCGTCCCCTGGAGGGCACGGTCGCCGCACTAAACCGCAGCCCAGTCCCTTCCTGGTTTGGTCAGGGTTCCCGTTCCCTGAGTGTCCGAGGCTGGAGGCAAGGGCTACGTGCGAGAGCGCCACCATGATTGCCGCGATGATGGGCCGCACGGATGAAATCTGAGGTACGGAATCGGCAAGCGAGTGGAATACGCGAACTGCAGCCGCAGGCAGCTTGGGCCTTTCGTGTGAATTATGGACTTTCCACCTCCTTTCCCCCAGCACCTATCATCTCTCACCCCCATCCACACTTGCACACCCAGAGTGCAAATGCCCCGCCCTCCCCTGACAACGGCCGTCCCTATCTGGAAACGGGGATAGGGAGGCGAGCTCGACGAGCCACTGATCGAAGTGGGAGGTCGCCGGCGCGGTCCGCTGCCACACGCAGCTCCCGCCAATGGTGACCCAAGCAACAAAGCTTGGAAGTTGCGCCGCCTCGCACAAAGAGTAGCGTCAGCGCCGAGCCCCAGGCGGCGCAGCTGACGCGTCGGCGGCGGTCGCCAGGCCGCCGTCCGAGCTGCCGCCAGGTCGCCGCTGGCTGCTGCGTCGGCGACGGCCCACGGGGCATCTGGCCCGACGGCGGCCGCCACGGCGCCGTCCGAGCGGATCCTCGTGTGCAGCCGGCCCCCGCCGCTAGCCAGCGCCACCTGCGCCCACACGTGCCACGCACGACCGCCGCGGCGGCAGCCGCGCGCCGCTCGTTGCGAGGCCCCTCATGCTCGAGCTCGGCCCGCCGGGCACATCGCTGAACCAGCCTGGCGCCACCGTGAGTTTTCCATGGCAACGCACGAAAGCCTCCCATGCTATCTTGCTGGCTCTTGCGAATCGGCGCCAACCGATTCTAATGGACGCTGACCGACGCTAATCCAAGCCAGATCGGCGCTGGTCGGCGCTAAATCGGTGCTTTATCATCGATTACCATCCACACGTTGGCGCACGCGTGTGCGGTCTGATAGCGGAACGCGGAAGGCATACAAAGCACCCACGGTTTGCTACAGAGCTGCCGCGCATCCGCCGCCCATGCGCTCCCATCGGGCTCGCCCCACGCCCCAGCACAGTGCCAGAATGTCAGTTTTTGACTGGCAAATCCGTGGGGGGCACGTGTTAAAACAATAATTTCCCTGCTCGGGCGAATCGCGGGGTGGCGCCCGCCAAATTAAACATTGACGGCGGCGGCGCCGACGCCCAGCCGCCAGCGGGAAAGCGACAAACAGCAAATACTGGGGGGAGGGGGGTAGAGGCAACGGCGGCGGAAGCAGGGACCGCGAGAGAGGGCGACACCTGCTCGAAATGAAGAAGAATTGCTGTCGGCCCTCGCCCCCGCACTTTCCGTGCTCTTTTGCCCCGGGCGCAGCCAAGGGGGGCGTCAACTGCCTCGCGGGCCCGCGAACAAGGCGGGCTGGACAAAAGAAGGGGGGTGTAGCCAAGCGGGGATTTGCCTCATTGCTGATGTTCCGAACGCCCCCTGGCGCCGAAAGCGGCCATGCATCGAGGACTGGCCCCTCGGCGGGGCGACCGAAAACAGCTGCACGCAGCAGGTTCCGCAACTCCCCCCTTCCTTCCCCGGCCTGTCGTCCGACCCGAGCAAGGCGGGCAGTCCTCCCCCCCCTCTTTCGTGGTCTCTGTAGTCGCCGACGACGATAACGACGACGACGACGACCGACGACGACGACGACGACGACCGACGACGACGACGACGACGACGACAACGATGACGACGAGGACAACGAGGACGAAGAAGAGGAGGACGAGGACGAGAACGATGACGAGGAGGACGGGGACGGGGACGAGGACGAGGACGAAAACGACAAACGGCGGACGGCTGACGACGACGACAACGCACTGCGCATGCCCTATGGGGGGAAAGAAGGGTTGCTGCGCAAGTCCGTAATAGTCGACAGCGACGACAACGATAACGACGAAAATGACGACGACGACGACGACGCACTGCTGCTGTGGAGGATGCCCTATAGGGGGGCGGCGGGCGCTGCACAGGCCCGCTGTACCCGACGACGACGACGACGACGAGGACGACGACGACGACGACGAGGAGGACAACGACGACGACGAAGACGACGACGACGACGCCGACAAGGACGACGAAGAAGCCGACCGCCGACGACGACGACGAGAACGACGACGACGACGACGATAACGACGACGAGGGCGGCGGCGACGACGACGACGCTGACGACGACGCCCGAGAAGGGGAAACAAATTCGCGTCGGATGTGTATGACCCCTACAAAAACGTCTATTCGAAAGGCAATCGTTTTGAGGCTGTCATGCAGGGGGGCACACGATCCCCTCGGCGGCGCCAGCGACGACCTTTTGGCGCGCGTGATTTTAAGAGGGAAAAAAACGGTTTCGCGCCCCGCGGGGTCTAGTCATCAGCCCCGGGGGGTAGCCAGTTGCTATTCCCAAACTGACATTAGCGAGGCCCCAGCCCCATGGCGGCACCCGAAGCCCCAGCGGCTCGCGGAAGTCGCCTGGAGCGCAGCCGCCTGAGCCGGCGCAAAGCAGCACCTGCAACTGTGTCGCAAGCCTCTCCGCCGGCGCCCGTGGTCCGCAGGGGCCGACCGTCCCGGCATTCCTACAGGCTACCACGACAGGCTCTTAGTACCCAGACATGCTACGATGAGAAAGCGACGTTCTTAGAGCATCAAACCGATTGATTCAAACAAGACTGTCTGAGCCACACTCATCCTGATAGCACTTCGTACAAGCCACGAGGGGCTCTTGGAACACTCCCTGGTGGGCCTGTAGGCAGGTCACGACGTTTCGCCACTGCTTGAAACTTGCCTGCCACCTCTTGCAGGCGCATCGCCGCTCTCGCACGCGGCTCCAGGTGGCCCCTGCGCCGGCCCTTTTTTAGCCACCCGGCGCCAGCGAGCCGAAGCTGGTGCAGACGCCGGTCGGCCTCCTCCTCCTCCTCCTCCACCACCTCCTCCCTCTCCTCCTCTTCCTCCTCCTCCTCCTCCTCCCCCTCCTCCTCTTCCTTCTCCTCCTCCAGGTCGGGCGTTGCGCTTGAGACCTCTTCGCCGCTGATGATCCAGAATCTTGACAATTGCTTCACGGATTGAGGGCGGGCCGCTTCCAAAATGCGGATCTCGCCTAAGTGTGCATGCTTGACGCGGATTGAGGGCGGTTCTTCTTCAAAATGTGGCTCTCGCACTGGCACTGCGAACATTCGTTTTAAACATATGCGATAGCTTCAAGCATCGAGGGCGGTTTCTTGTCAACATGTGGCTCTCACAGTTGCGCTGCGCACGTTCCCGCTGAAACTTTGCAAGAGCTTCACGGATGGAGGGCGGTTCCTTTTCATCGAAAGGTGGTTCTCACCTTGGCGCCGCTTGCATTCGTTTTAACAGCGTGCAGCAGATTCAAATATTCGCATGGTGGAAGTCCCAGGACTTGTTTCTGGCACGATTCAGGATGGTCTGGGCTCCACAGTAAGGGTGATTCGCGGTGGTGAAAGCCCAGAGGGGGTCGTTCTGGAGCGAGGCATGATCGTCAGGACGCAACTGCAAAGCTGGTTCCCAACGTTCAAGTCCCAGGTAGGTATTGTGGCACGATGGCGTTCGTCTGCTAATGGGGTACTTCCCGCAACGAAAATACTTCCTTGTTGGCGCCTATGGGGAGGGGGAGGTTAAAGTGCAACATCGGTGGTGCGCCTTGGGATTACCCTGGTCCTCCTTCTCCTCCTCCTCCTCCTCCTCCTCCTTATCCTCCTCCTCCTCCTCCTTCTCCTTCTCCTCCGCATACTCCTCCATATCCTCCTCCTCCTCCTCCTGCCCTTTCCCTCCTCCTCCTTCTCCTCCTCACCCTCCACCTCGACCTCGGGGGGGAAGCAGTGCACCAACCGCGCAGGCCGCTGTATGTGCGTGTGCGTCTTGCGTGCGCGGTAGGGAACGCGATTCGGATACATACGCTTGAGATTCTGCCAGGGTGCACATGCTTTGATCGCCCCTAGTTTGTATGCGTAACAGCATGACTGTAACAACAGAGCATGACTGAAAGTTGACCCATCGAAATCCGCCAATGCCACGCAGCTCAGGAAGCTTGGATCTGCGCACCAATCACGAATGAGATATGACTGGTTATTGAACAGTGGGGGAATGCATAACATGTGGCAGCGGATGACGATGGGATGACGATGGGATGGAGGTGAACGAGAGACATCTGCAGCAGGAGCTGTGGCGTCAGGAGCGGGGGCTATGAGATGGGGCGGAAGAGGATGAGGAGCACGAGCGAGATAAGGAGGACGAGGCAACCCTGGGGCCCCAAGTGATGAGAGGAGAAACAGCCTCCTCGCCGAGCCCTGGAGTGTCAAAGAGCGGGGGATCTCGCCGGGCCACCCCGAGCGTGCCGTCGGCTATCGCGCAGGAGGCGCGTCGACGGGCGGGGCGGACAGGGGATGAGAGCGGAGAGTGGGCGGGGAGGGAGGAGGGCGGAGAGCCGGAGCAGGGGAGCGGAGCCGAGGGGGAGAACGTGAGAGTGCAGGGGAGGGTGCAGGATCAGCAGCAGTGGCAGCGCGAGGAGGCCAAAACACTGGGCAGTCTCAAGTGTCGAAGGGGCAGGTTGGGAGGGGGAGGGGGGTTGGGGAGGATGGGGTGGGCCTGTGCGGGGAGCGGTGGGCAGGCGGGAGGAAGATCAGAGAGAGGAGGGGGAAAGAAAGAAGGGAGGGAAGGAAGGAGTGAAGGCGAGGGGATGGAGGAATGGGAGCGAAGGGGATGAAAGGTGGCGTGGCATCGCGAGGGACGCAGCCATGTCTTGCCGCCCGCTGTAATGAGGCCGCGTCAGCTCGCCATTGAAAGCGATGCTGAACGCTACGCGTTTACTCTGGGAACGGAGGAGGAGGAAGAGGAGGAGGACGAGGAGGAGGAGGAGGAGAATCAGATCAGACACCTATGGGGGCAGATGTCTACTTCGTGACGAAACGAGGCTGCCATAGGACCGACTTGACGGAAGCGAAATCCAGACCTCCTGTCCGCCCTGTGCTTCCAGAGCTTCAAAGCCCTAAGCAATCATTCATACCATAACTCACCCATTGGAAAAAACAGAAAAGGGTGATGATGATGATGATGATGATGATGATGAGGAGGAGGAGGAGGAGGAGGAGGAGGAGGACAAAGAAGAAGGAAAACAAATAAGGAGAAAGGAGAAGGACAAAGGGGGAGGAGGAGGAGGAGGAGGAGGAGGAGGAGGAGGAGGAGGAGGAGGAGGAGGAGGGGGAGGGGGAGGAGGAGGAGCGAGGGCGAGGAGGACAAGCGAGGACGAGGCAGGACGAGCACGAGCACGAGGAGGAGAAAGTAGGGCGAGGAGCGGGCGGGAGGAGGACGAAGAGAAAGGGGCCCAGGGGCACACACGTACATAGACACACATCCAGAGACCCCCCACATGTTCAACATTTCCTTGAGTTCCATCTCCCCCCTCCACCTCCCATCATACTGTCTCACATTTTCGTGGGAAGCGTCGCTTATTGGCGTCTCTGTCTATCCTTCTCAGGCTCGTCAGGAGAAGACCAGGCCCGTCAGGCGCTCAGCCCGGCGCCGGCCCCGCCAGACAGCTCGGCGGTTGGCTCCTGGGGGGGTCCGTTCCCCCAGTCGTTCTTCAAAGGGCGTGGGGCGCGGGGGGAGGGAAGGGGGGAGGAGGAGGAGGAGGAGGAGGAGGAGGAGGAGGAGGAGGAGGAGGAGGATGAGGACGAGGAGAAGGAGGAGGAGGACGAGGAGGAGGGGGAGGAGGATAAGAGGAGGAGGGAGAGGAGGAACGAGGAGGAGGAGGAGGAGGAGGAGGAGGAGGGGGGGAGGGATGTAGAGCGAGGATGGGGGACTAGGAGGGCAGGAAGGAGAAGAAGGAGGCGGAGGTAGCGGCAGAGCGGGAGGAAGCAGAATAATAATACTAATCATGATGAGAACAGGAAGAATAATAATAATCATAATAATAAGAAGAAGAACAGAAACGCGGAGAGAGGAGGAGAGGCGCGCGCGCGACGACGACGACGACGACGACGACGACAACGACGACGGCGACGACGACGACGACGACGGCGACGACGACGACGACGACGACGACGACGACGAGGGGACGACGAGAACGACGAACGCAGCGCCCGCCGACGCCCCGCGGCCTCGCGCCCGCAGCGCGGGCTCGCGCCCCCCGGCGGAGGAGAGGACGAGGAGGCTTGGTCCCGAGGAGGCGAGCGCCTGCAGGCCTGCGGGCACTGTTCGGGTCGGGCGAAAGGGGGGGATAGCAAAGGGGGGGTTCGAGAATCAGCTCACGTAGCGGATTTTCCCGGCGCCGGAGGCGGCTATGCATCGAGGAACGGGCCCCTCGGTGAGGCCGAAACCAGCTGCATGCCGCAAATGTCGTGACCCCCCCTTTCCCAATCCCCCCCGGCGCACCGAACGCACGAGGCAACGCCGCCAGGGATGAGCCTCGCCCCCGAAGGGCCACCCGGCCAGGAGTGGCCCTGACCCCCAGCTCGCCCATCAAGGATCGGGCCGGACGAAAGGGGGGGATTGGGAAAGGGGGGGTTACGAAATTTGCGGCATGCAGCTGGTTTCGGCCTCGCCGAGGGGCCCGTTCCTCGATGCATAGCCGCCTCCGGCGGCGGGAAAATCAGCTACGTGAGCTCATTCTCAAACCCCCCCTTTGCTCTCCCCCCCTTTCGCCCGACCCGAAAGGAGCAGGCAAAAACAGCTGAGCAGTGTGTCGCCGGCGACGGCCGCTCCTGCCCGAAGCCCAGGCCGGAGACCCCGCCCCAGAGACGCTCCCGTGGGGAGGTGCGGAGCATGCGCGGGCCGCCCAAAAGGGAGGCGCTTGAACTGATCCAGCCTGACCTCGGTGCTGCCCCGTGCGAGGGATACCGCAGATCCTCCTCCTCCTCCTCCTCCTCCTCCTCCTCCTCCTCCTCCTCCTCCTCTTTCCTTATAGGGCCGGAAGTCTGGATCCGCCTCCAAGGAAAGAAGAGGGCCCGGACGGGAAGGGAAGCGGGGGGCAGGAGAGTGAGCGCTCTGTCGCGTCCCCCCGGTCCGCCCGGCCCCGCCCCTCCGGCACGGAGGGGGGAAGGGCATGGCCCAGACCCCCGACGTCATGATTTTTTCATGACGTCGACCCCCAGAGGTCTGGACCCATTCCCCAGGACCGGTTTTCCGTCCTGGGTCGTTTTTTGGCGGTCCCGAGGGCCGGCAGGGGCCCCCAGAGGCTGAAAATCATGCAGAACCTGCCGTCGTGATTTTTTTTCATGACTCGAGGGGGTCTGGGGAGGCGCCCAGGAGCCAAAGCAGGCCGACGCGAGGCCTGTACGGAGCAGCAGCGACGGCGACGGCGACGGCGACGGCGACGGCGACGACGACGACGACGACGACGACGACGACGACGCCGACGACGACGACGACGACGACGACGACGACGACGACGACGAGCCGTCCTGTAGCCGACGAATACCACTGGGAATCCCCGACGACCTCCGAGGTCCTCGGGAGACCTGCGGGGGCCACGAGGGGCCCCCGAAGACCTCCCGAGGCCTCCGAGGGGGCCCCAGGGCGGGGGCCCCCCCCGGGCGAGCTCCGAGAGCCTCCACGAGAACGACTGGGGCGCCCGACGCCCTCAGAGACCCGGCGAGGACCTCCTCCTCCTCCTCCTCCTCCTCCTCCTTCACAGAGGCCCCAGAGGAGCCAGGAGTGGGAGTGGGAAAAGAGCCCGGGATAAGGGGGAGGACGGGAAGGGGGAGGGGGGGGGGATGGGGGGGAGAGGGAGTAGGCAGAGGGGGAGTAGGAGGGGAGGAGGAGGGGAGGTGGAGGGGAGGAGGGGAGGAGGGGGGGATTGGGAGGAGGCTGTGTGGGGGGGAGAATGAAGACGAGGACCTGGATATGGGTGAGATAGGGGGAAGACAAGGGGGATCAGATGTAGGAGGTCAGGAGAGGAGGTGGAGGAGGAGGCGGACAAAGAAGAATAGGAGGATAAACCGGGATATGAGGAGGAAGAGGAGGAGGGGGGGAGAAGGTGGCGGTGGAGAGAAGGGGGGGTGACTGAATTTGGTTGCACCTGGCGAGGGTCCTCAGGCTCCGCGGGACAGGGCAACACAGCACCACCGCAGTACCGCACAAAGCAGCCGTCGCACACGTCGTAGGCGTTGGTGTGCATGATAGCGGGAGGCCACTGTACGCATGCCAGTGCTGCCCTCCTTCTTGTCCTCGCCTTCTCTCTCCCCGTCCTCTTTTCTCGTTCCGTGTCCCTCTTCCTATCCCTATCTCGGTGCGCATGCACATTCCCATCTGTGGTTACACGAGTGCTATCTACCCTCCTCTCCCCTGCAGGGGAGGGAAGTGTGAGGGGAGAACAACACGCCCGTGCGCAGACGGACCTGGCCTGAGCACCAGCCATTCTGAGGATGCTAGGCTGCTAGACGGCTGCGAGGAGCCATCCGTCTCCCACAGGAGGAAGAGGAAGGAGAGGAGAGGAGAGGAAGAGGGAGCAAAGGCGTCAAGCGGAGGAGGCAGCGCTGCAAACCGTACAGCG
>CAUYUJ010007536.1:30000-35000 GCA_963575745.1 Prorocentrum cordatum | reverse complement strand
CGACCTCACTACAGAGATCGCACGAGCGATCTCGCGATCGATCCCTTTCGATCTCATTGAATCGATGTCACTCTCGGTCCCCCGATCGACCTTACAAACGCCAACGATCGATTCCACGATCGATATCACTATCGATGTCACAAGTGATCTCAATATCCATGTGACTGATTTTCAAATCATGCACTGATTTGGTTTTCTCAAATGTAATTTAATCAAGGTCGGATCCGTAGCTCACCCAGAAGCTCCCCTCCATCACCAAACACTCGGGCCCCGCAGGCATCCGGTTGGCTAGCGACGGAGCGGCCCCTTTCGGGAGGTCGGGAGCCGAAGACGAGGAAATCCGATCTGTACTCTGACTGATCAGCGGACGCACGCGCCCGCCGGGTCGAGCGAGGCGGGCACGGCCTCATTAAGGCGACGTAGAGCAGCGGACGCGAGATAGCGAACACAACCACGACCATCACCATGCCCGACGAGACGAGGGGCACCCAGTTTAAAGTGGTTACGGTCTGGGAACCTGTCCTTTGTGTCTGCGGAGGTAAGCTGGACGTACTTTGTGAACGCAAACTGCCAGATTATGAAGCGCACGTGTACAATCCATCCCAGGAGAGGTGCCACCCAGGGCCAAGCGTCCAGCAGCGTTGGCGAAGCCCCAAAGGGCCCCGTACTTCATGCGACCGAGAATGCAATTATGGGATAAGTCTTGGCGCTTACAAGTGCCCTGAGATACCAAGGCACGGACGAACCAAGGCCAGGCCTAGGATTTAGCAGCAAACTATCTGGCAGCAACACGAGCCTTTAAAGCCGCCAATCTAGTCTGCCACGTGTCCGTCATTTCTGTTTGCCGTTGCCCTTGCCGCCGAGCTTGCGTTTGTCCAACACCCGCTGTGCCAGGTTCCCCAGATGGCCCTGAGGCGCCGTGCCCTGTTTGAGGGTGCCGCCCATGCCCTTCAAGAGCACCACCGTCGCGTTCTCGATCATCAGCTTGGAATCGGTGGTGGGATCGCTCATGTCGCTGTGGAGCTGCACCCCGTCGACTATGGCGAATTGGAGCCGAGTCGTGTCTTCGTTGTAGCACTTCATGCATCGGAAGTGTCTGCATCCGTCCATTCTGTATGAACTTGCTGTAGGACAGGCGCACCACTTCCAGCGCTTCGCCCCCGATCTTGAGGCTCGACTCCGCTTCCACCAAGCATTTGTACCATGTGCGCGCTATGTGTAAGTGTGGCGGTCCCAGCTTGTCCTTCACGTTGGGGAGTCCAGCAGCCTTGGCGTAGAGTTTTCCAAAGGCCATGGAAGCAACGATAATCGACGCCGTCGTCGGGAGGATCATGCTTAGCCATATTACTGCTGCCATATCTCGTAGAAATTGCGAGGAGGGGGAGAATGAGGAGGAGGAGGAGGACGAGGAGGAGGAGGAGGAGGAGCGGATGGTTTGACGTTGTTTTCAGCCTCTGGGTGCCCTCGCTGGGCCTCGGGACCGTCAAAAACGACTCAGGACGAACACAGGTCCTGGGGAAGTGGTCCAGACCTCCGGGGCTCACGCCTCAGAAAATCTGATGCGGCTGGATGTCTGGGGTCATCTTTTCTTTTCCAGCGGTCCAGACGGGGCGGTGTCATGTGGCACGGGAGTCCCTCGGGCTCTCTGGCACACGCCTGACAGGGGCTCCACCGCCCCGTATCTGCTTGCAGTGTGGTCTGCACTGCGGCCCGCTTCGGCGGCACTCGTTGCGCTCCCCAGACGTCTGGCCGCTCCATTGTTTTCGATGCGTGGGCCCCGGAGGTCTGGACCCCTTCCCTAGGGCCAGTTTTCATCCTGAGTCGTTCTTTGGACGGTCCCGAGGCCAGGCAAAGGCCCCCAGAGGCCGAAAATGGCCCAAACCCGGCCGTCAAACTCTCATTGGAGCGTCGGATCTCTGGGACAGTGCGTGCATTTCCGCGGAGTGGCGGCGCCATGCTGTGCTCCCGGGCCCACGCATCCCCAAAAAATGGAGCAGCTGGACGTCTGGGGATAGAAGAACACTCTTCAAGAACAGGAGACCCCTCGCCGGCCAAACGGAAGAACCTTCGAGTCCCCTTCCCCAGGATGCGCAAGAACGTGCGACAACCACGAAGAACACGAGTTCAACAACATGAGCCCCTCCGCTGGCCAAACTGCGGAACCTTCGAGAGTACCCTTCTCCAGGATGCGCAGGAACGTGCAACAAGCACGACCAACACTAGGGCTCAAGAACACGAGACCCTCCGCTGGTCAAACTGAGTAACCTTTGAGAGTACCCTTCCCTTGGATGCGCAAGCACGTTCAACAAGCACGAAGAACATGAGGGTAGCCTCCCCGAGCCGACCTCGAACTTATACCTCGAGGTCAGACGGTAGTCGAGCGTGTCGCTGGAAACCGCGTCAGCAGGTGAAGCATGTCAGCAGCCCGCGCAACAACGGGCGGGGCTGTGAGGAGGGCTACGGGCGGGGCAGCGAGTCACCGGCAACAAAGCCCCGATGCCCCAAGTTCATGCCACGAGGACGGCGTCACGCCGACAAGTTTTGGGCAAATTCGCCATGGGCGCAGCGCGGAGTGGAGTCTGTGCCTTGAATCCTGGACATCATATCTTCATCTCCTCCTCCTTGTATACTTACGTCTCGCATTCCTCCTCCTCCTTTCCCCTCTCCCCATCCTCCTCCTCCTCCTCCTCCTCCTCATCGTCATCATCATCATCATCATCATCATCATCATCATCATCATCATCATCATCATCATCATCATCATCATCATCATCATCATCATCATCATCATCACATCATGATCATCATCATCATCTTCATCATCATCATCATCATCATCATCATCATCATCATCATCATCATCATCATCATCATCATCATCATCATCATCATCATCATCATCATCATCCGATTCTCCTCCTCACCCTGCCCCTCACCTTCCGCCGTCGAACCCCTTCCCCTTCCCCTTCCCCTCCTGCTTCTCCCCCTCCTCCTCCTCCTTTCCTTCAGGCTCAAAAAGGAGGTGGCGTGAGGAGAGGAAAATGAGGACGAGAGGGAGGAGGAGGAGGAAGAGGAGAAGGAGGAGGAGGAGGAGGAGGAGGAGGCGGACGAGGAGAAGGGGGAGCAGCAAGAGAAATCGGGATGAGGACGAGGAGGGCAAAGAGGAGAGGGCCGAGGAGGGTGGAGGAGGCGGATGAGCCAGCAACGGAGAAGAAGAGCGAGGACGAAGGCGAGGACGAGGAGCAGGAGAAGGAGGCCTGCACATGGAGCACCATCTGTGGGCCCGCTCCCGCGCGGACACGCGCTCCAGCAGCTCCCCGCACACGCACTGCGGCCCGCCCGCCCGCTGCTCCAGCGCGCTGACGGCGGCCAGGCGCGCCGCGGCCGCCGGCCCGCCGGCGAACGAGCCCATCTCCCGCAGCAGCGGCAGGGGCAGGCTGGCGGCCGCGTGCTCGCGCAGCCGCCGCACCTGGTGCGCGGCGACAGCGGCGCCCGCCGCCGCCGCGGCCGCCGCCGCCGCCGCCACCGCCGCCGCCGCCGCCGTCGCCGCCGCCGCGCAGCCGCTGGGCCTGGTCTGCCGCGCCTGCCAGCACGCCGCCGGGCTGCTCCTCCTCGCCGTCGTCGAGCGAGAAGCGCAACCGGCCGCCCTCGGCGTCGAAGCGGGCGCGCACGGGGGCGCGGCACGTCGGGCAGCGGGCCCTGCTGCAGGCCTGCGGGCGCCAGGGCGTCCTCGTGCGCCTCTCTCGCTGGCATTCTCCTCCAGCCCGCTCCCTGGCGTAGCCCTCGCCGTCGTCCCCGCTGTCGACCCAGTCGTGATCGTGCGTCGTCGTGCGCGTGGTCGTGTTCGTGGTCGTGGGCGTCGCCCTCAGCTTTGTCGTCATGGTCGCCGCCCTCCTCCTCCGCCTATTCATTACTGTCGCCTCCACCTCTTCCTGCTGTTCCTGCTGTTCCTGCTGATCCTGGTGCTCCTCGATCTCCTCCTCCTCCTCCTCCTCCTCCTCCTCCTCCTCCTCCTCCTCCTCCTCCGCCTCCTCCTCCTCCTAGATTTTGACGCTGCGCGAACTCAAGCCAGTGTGCTGCAGCGTTCAGTCGAGGGAACAAATTGTTGCCGATTCAAGCGTAGCGCGACAAAGTAACTAAGCGTGGTTTGCGCAACAGGCTAAGGACAAATCCCAACCATCCTGGGGTGTTTGATCCTCGTCTTGAAGAGACAATCCCCGCGTCTCCTTCTTCTTCTCCTCCCCTTCCTCCCTGCCTCTGCCCTCCGCGCGAATCAACAATTTTGGCTCACCCCTCACACGATTCGTGGCCCCACCGGGAGCTCCACCCAAGGCCCAACTGGTGCCGCCCGCATGCGGTCCCGCGCCAACTTCGGCACACCGCTCACACGTTTCGTGGCCTTACCGGGAGCTCCACCCGAGGCCAAAATTGTGCCGCCCACATGCGGTCCCGTATGAATTCCGGCACTCCCCTCCGCACATTGCGGGGCCCCCGAGCGAGCTCCACCCAGGGCCCAAATGGTGCCGCCCGCACGCGGTCCCGCACCCATTCTGGCACACCCCTGACACCACGCTTCTTGGCAAGATGGGGATCTCCACCCGAGACCCAAGTTGTGCCGCCCGCATGTGGTCCCGCACCCATGTCGGCACACGCCTCGCACGCTTCGTGGCCACATGGGGAGCTCCACCCCAGGTAGAAACGGTGCCGCCCGCATGCGGTCCCGCACCCAATTCGGCATACCCCTCACACGAATCGTCACCCAATAAGGAGCCCCACCCAAGGCCCACCAAAATGGTGCCGCCCACATGCGGTCCCGAACCCATTTCGGCACACCCCTCACACGTTCCGTGGCCCCACCGGGAGCTCCACCCAAGGCCCAAATGGTGCCGCCCGCATGCGCTCTCGCAACCACTGTGGCACACCCCTGACATCACGTTTCGTAGCCACATATGGAGCTGCATCCGAGTCCCAAATTGTGCCGGCCGCGTGCGGTCCCGCAC
>CAUYUJ010007536.1:0-25000 GCA_963575745.1 Prorocentrum cordatum | reverse complement strand
TCCTATCCTCCACGGGTGTCGGATACGAGCCAACTTCTCGAGAGCAGCATCCATCGGAGAGTAGAGGAGGGTGGAGGGTCTGTTTTGCCTGAGCGGCATCATGCAACCCCGTGCACCCTCGATTGTGGGCGAGCCTATCGAGCTGCTAAGAGAAACGTTCTAGATACATGAGTACGAGCCGAGACCAGCATCTCACCACCAGAGGAGGACGGAGGAGGAGGAGGAAGAGGAGGAGGAGGAGGAAGAGGAGTTGGAGGAGGAAGGATGAAGGAGGAGGAGGAGAAGGAGGAGGAGGGCTGGAATGTGTGCAAGAATGTGCGCTCTCCATCCGTGAAGCTCATGCAAGTCTGTAAGACGGATGTGCGCGGCGCTACGGCGAGAACCACCTGTTGGAAACGACCCGCCCTCCATCCGTGAAGCTCTTGCAAGCTTGTAAGAATAGTGTGCACGGCGCCAAGGCAAGAACCACATTTTGAAATGGACGCGCCCTCCGTGGGTGAAGCTCTTGCAAATGTTGTAAGTCGAACGTGCGCGGCGCAATTGCGAGAACCACATTTTGAAAACGACATGTCCTCAATCCGTGAAGCTCTTGCACATTGTGTAAACGGATTTGCGTGGCGCGCAAGGGAGATCCACATTTTGAGGACGACCTGTCCTCACGGCGTGAAGCTCGTGCAAATTCTGTAAGACAATGTGCGCGGCGCTGAAGCGAGAACCACATGTTGAAAACGACCTGTCCTCAATCCTTGAAGCTCCAGCAATTTGTTTGAACGAGTGTGCTGAGCGCTGAAGCGAGAACCATATTTTCCAAGCGACCAGCCATCCAGTCATGATGCAGTTGCAAATGTTAAGCTTTAGGGCCATAAATTGTGAGGAAGTCTCGGGCGAAACGCCCGGCCAGCCGTTCCAACTGGCCTCGGGGTGCACCAGGGAAGTGTTATCCAGAAGAAACAGGAATGGAGGAGGGGTGATGAGGAGGATGGAGAAGGTGGTGTTCGATGGCAGCATCCATCGGAGGATCGAGGAGGGTGAAAGAGAAGGACGAGGAAGAGAAGGACCCGGACATCTGGCCGCTCCAAGTTTTCCGATGCGTGGCCCCCCGGAGGTCTGGACCACTTCCCCAGGGTCGGTAGTTCGCTCTGAGTGTTTGTTCACAGTCACGAGGCCCTGCGAGGGCCCCCGGAGGCCGAAAACGAATCAAACCTGCAGCTCCAATTGTTCTGGAGCGTCCGACCTCTGGGGAGGAATAGGAGGAGGAGGGAGTATGGAGGAGGACAAGGAGGAGGAGGAGGAGGAGGAGGAGGAGGACGAGGAGGAGAAGGAGGATGGCGGAGGAGGGATGGCGACGAGGATCGGCACCCCAACAAACGCGGCGCCTGAGGGGGGGCAACGATAGGGGGCAACTGAGGGGCAGAAACATCGACCTGGAATCGGCGATATCGCCGATATATCGATATCCGGATAATCCCCAATAGCACATCCGCAAGTTCCTGGGCAGGTTGGGGCAATCGGGCCCTTATCAGCAATCAATGGGCGATTGGGGGTCGATGATTCCCACCTATGCGATCCTCCATATAGTTATTCCCGAAAGGAGGAGGAGGGAGGAGGGATGGCGAAGAGGATCAGCGCCCTGACAACGCGGCGCCTGAGGGGAGGAGGAGGAGGAGGAGGGGAGGAGGAGGAGGGGAGGAGGAGGAGGAGGAGAGAGGAGGAGGAGGAGAGGAGGAGGAGGAGGAGGAGGAGGAGTAAGAGAAGGAGCAGGAGGAGGAGAGGAGGAGGAGGAGGAGGAGAGGAAAGGGAGGATGGAGGAGGGATAGCGAAGAAGTACCAGCGCCCAAATACCACCGGCGCCTGAGGGAAGAGTGGGAGGAAGGAGGGGAGGAGGAGAGAAGGAGGAGGGGAGGGAGGAGGAAGGAGGAGGAGGAGGAGAGGAGGAGGAGGGGGATGAGGAGGAGGAGGAGGAGGAGGAGGAGGAGGAGGAGGAGGAGGAGGAGGAGGAGGAGGAGGAGGAGGAGGAGCCCACGCCTCGTGGATTACCCCCTCAAAAATAATGGAAGTCACATTGATGCGTCCCTCTCACGGCAACTTTTGTAAAAGGCGAAAGATTGGTACGAGCTGAAATGAAACGCGTGGAGGAGGAGGAGGAGGAGGAGGAGGAGGGGAGGAGGAGCAGGAGGAGGAGGAGGAGGAGAAGGAGGGAGAGGAGAAGGAGGAGGAGGAGGAGGAGGATGGAAGAGGGAGGGGAGGAGGAGGAGGAGGGGAAAGAGGAGGAGGACGAGGAGGATGAGGGAGAAGTAGAAGGAGGAGGAGGAGGAGGAGGAGGAGGAGGAGGAAGGGGGAGAAGGAGAAGGAGGAGAAGAAGGACCAGGATGGAGGAGGGATGGCGAAGAGGATCAGCGCCCCAACCATCGCAGCACCTTTGGGGCAGCGACTCGACAAGAGCAGGGGCCCCGCCCAGCCTCGGCGGCGGGCCCGTGCCCGCGCCCCCAGCGCCCTGCATGGCGCTGTGTGGCGCCAGCCCCGGCGGCGCTTGCGAGGGCCGCGCGCGCGGGGGGGGGCCCGACATCTGGGGACCCGCCAGAACCTGCTCCTCC
This sequence comes from Prorocentrum cordatum, assembly GCA_963575745.1. Lineage (NCBI taxonomy): Eukaryota > Dinophyceae > Prorocentrales > Prorocentraceae > Prorocentrum > Prorocentrum cordatum. The sequence goes on along the minus strand of CAUYUJ010007536.1, from coordinate 22,406 downwards.
TCCTCCTCCTCCTCCGACCTCCTCCTCCTCCTTACTTCCTCCTCCTCCTCCTTCTCCTTCTCGTCCTCCTCCTCCTCCTCCTCCTTCTTCTCCTCCTCCTCCTCAATCCCCTCGTCCTTGTTCTTGTTCTTGTCCTTGTCCTTGTCCTTGTCCTCCTCCTCCTCCTCCTCCTCCTAATCCCCCTCGTCCTCCTCCTTCTCCTCCCCCCGTCCTCGTCCTCCTTCCCCTCGTCCTCCTCCCTCCTCCTTCTCATGATCCCCTTGGGTCATGGAAGATCACGGCTCGGGCGGTGGTCATGAACAAAATCACACCTTGGGCGGGAGGTCGGGGGAGACCCCGACCCAGACCCAGACATGATCGCGTCGTCAAGATCTCGAGACGGAGATGTGTCTGCCTGTTTTCAGCCTCTGGGGGACCGCGCAAGGCCCCGAGACCGTCAACAACAATGCAGGAGGAGAAACCGGTCCCACGGAAGGGGTCCGGGCTTCCAGGGACTGCGCATTGAAAAATCAGGACGTCGCATGTCTGGGGAACCCCCATCGGGTCATACAATCATCACCGCCCGAAAGGGGCCAGGGCCCTTTCCTACATCCCCCATGTAAGTCACCCCCCATGACCACCCGCCCTCGCCGGGCATCGGGGACGCAAGCACTGACCCCGGTCAACGCAAACCCGGGTCAGTCAGGCCTTGCAGAATGCTGCAAGATCCTGCAGGATCCTGCACGCTGACCATGGTTAGTGCAGCCCTGGCTCGGCAGGATCCTGCAAGACCCTGCGCCCTGGCCGACCCCCGCTTGCCTCGACCTCTGTCCACGGAGCCCCGAACCCAGGATGAAAGACTGGTCCCGGGAGACGGGCCTGGACACTTGTTGATTCGCGGGTCGAGAGCGCACCTCTTCCGGTCGAAGCTGAGCGGGCCGCGCGACGCTTGAATTCACCAGGGAAGGGGGAGGAAAAGGGGGGGGGGGCGCAGCCTCAGAACGAGGCCGGGAGGAGGCAACGCCTCGGAACCAGGCGGTGCCGTAGCCGACGTACCGAGACGGGCCTGGACGCTCGGGGTCAACGTCGGGAAAGCACGAGACGTCGGGGCCCCCCGGAGGGGCATGGCGCCGCCTCGGCCGGCGCGGGGCTCGAGCCACGGGAGGCCGGGGAACATCGTCGTCCTTCGCCTCGCCGCCGGCGTGCCGCCGAGGGCAGCGCGCGGGGAGGGGGCCCCCCTGGGGGGCACGGCGCCCCCTCTGGGACGCAGGGACTGCACGTCCTCCTGGGAGGCGCGCGTCCGACCCGAAGGCGTCGTGTACCCATCTTGTAGTAGATCGCTTCCCGAGCGGCGTGGCCAGAAAGCGCCCGCCACGACGCGGACACTAAGAGATTTCTCGGTGCGCGCGTCGCCCCTGGGGGGGGGGGCGTCGCACACATCGTGATGGCGCACCCTCGGCCAGCGCGACTCGAGCCACTGGAGGCAGGATAGTCTAAGATGATCCGGGAATCCGAGGCGGGGTATGTAACCCAAACCACCGCTGGGGGGGGGATCGATCCCCGGATACCACGGCAGGCGGTGGGCATCATATTCGGCCCCCCTGGGCCAACAGATGTCCACACCCACCGCCCGCCGGGGGCCCGCTCGGGCCACGGGAGGCAATATAACCGAATGGAGCGCGGAAGACTATACGGGTACTGTGCGACCCCATTGGAGTCGCACGCCCGAGCCGAACACATGATACACGCGTAGTCGAGCACATCGACTCCCAGGCAGTATGGCCAGACAGCGATCGCCACAGGGCATGCATTAGAAGATTCATGAGCACGCGCGCCGCCTTTTTCTTTTTTTGGGGGGGGGCGACGCAAACGTTGTAGAAGTGTGTGTTGGATGATGACGATTCTAGATTGAGGACGCAATTTCTGCGAGGGTTTCTTAAAAAACTATTGAGAAACAAAGTTGCGCCCGATGAAGGTGCTACTAGGATCAAACCGGATTGAATCTGGGGTGAAGCTTGGGATGAAGCGGGACGAAACGGAACTCAGCAGAACTATGCTGGATTAGGGTCTTGACCACCAATATACCGGGTCTGGGGAGGAGCGGGCGAAGGGGAGGGAGGATGGCAGGGGAAGAGGGGCAGGGAGCGGGGGAGGAGGGGACGGGCGAGGAGGCGGAGCAGGAAGGGTGAGAAAGAGAGCGGGAGCACGACGGCCTTGACGAGGAGCATGCGCGTGGGAACGGAGAGGAAAGGGAGGACGAAGAGGAGGAGGAGGAGGAGGAGGAGGAGGAGGAGGAGGAGGGGGAGGAGGAGGGAGGAGGAGGAGGGAGGAGGAGGAGGAGGAGGGAGAGAAAGAGGAAGAGGGGAAGAGCAGGAGGAGCTCGAAGAGTAGAAGGAAAATGCTACATACTTTCAGCAGCACACGCAAGCCCCAATATAGCTTCAACGACCCGAGGGCAACATATCATCATACTCCTCATCATCATCATCATCATCGTCATCATCATCGTCATAATCATCATCATCATCATCATCATCATCATCATCATCATCGTCATCATCATCATCATCATCATCATCATCATCATCATCAGCAGCATCATCATCATCATCATCATCGTCATCATCATCATCATCATCATCATCGAATCATCATCGAATCATCATCATCATCATCAGCAGCAGCAGCAGCATCATCATCATCACCATCACCATCACCATCACCATCATCAGCATCATCACCAGCATCATCACCATCACCATCATCCTTCCGACCTCGTTCCTTCCCCGTCTCCGTCCTCCCCTCGCTCCTCCCAGTTCCAACCCCCCCCTTCTGTTCCCCTTCCGCTCCGGCGCCCCTTGGGCGCCTTGCGACACGCGCAGCCGGATGCAGGCCTTGCGGCGGAAGGCGCAGAACTCCTCGAGCAACGCTCGCTCGTCGGCGCCCAGCGCGGTGTAGCGCTCCAGGTCACGGGAGATTTGCCTGCCACTGAGGGGGGGGCACGGCTGTCCGGGGCGAGACTCGGGGACGACGGGGTCGCGGGAACGAGAGCATCAGGAGGAGAGGGGTAAAGGGGAAGGTGGAGGGGGCGAGGGCGGATGAGGATGAGATGGGGGAGGGCGAAGAGGAGGTGGAGGAGGGCGGATCAAGATGAAGAGAAAGGGGAAGGCGAGGAGGAAGGGGGGGGAGAAAGTGGGATGACTGATAATGGCATGCCGAAGAGAGGGAGGCGGAAGGAGGAGGGTGAGGAGCACAGAGCAGGCCAAGCAGCGCCAAGAGCATGAGCAGCAGGAGGAGTAAGACCAGGAGGGGTAAGTAGGAGGAGGAGGAGGAGGAGGAGGAGGAGGAGGACGAGGACGAGGACGAGGAGGACGAGGAGGACGAGGAGACTGACTGACTGAACCTGCATCGATGCCGACTGATGATCCATGCTAATCTCATGCACCGCAGAGCCTGATTAGAAAAATCACGTGTCTTTGGAGATAAGGGAAACACCAGGGGGCCTTGTTGCACACTCGGGAACGCTAGGCCGCCATCGGCCCGAATAGCATGTCGACGTGACACAGCAGGGGCGACCTGGCACGGGGGCGTATTGAAACTTATCTGCGGCCCGTGGCTTCCTGTTGCAACATTATCCAGTGAAGCGCCGCGGGTCTCTGAGTGTAAAGGGCGAGAGGCGGAGGACGGAGGCTCAATAGGGGGCGAAGGAGGGAAGATGGGTCCTCTGGTAGACCTCCTGTGCTGCCCTGCTGCTGTTCTGGCCACTGGGCTGCTCTTCTACTTGTTTCGAATCGCATGGGCGAGCCCTCCTACTGGAGCCTTGCCTGGCATCTTCGTCATGCCCGCCGCCCGCATGGAGAGAGCCAGGAGCCTGGCGATCGCACCGTGGATGTGCTTCGTGCTGCAGTGCTACGGTCCAGCTCGAGCGGGTGCGCCCTGACGGTGTCCAGCTAGGCCTCCTCGACCAAACTCCAGCTCACTGGCCAGTGGCCCTCGACCGCAAAGATGATCCTGCACATCGGCTGCGATCCCGTCTTCACGTGGTAGTCGCTGACACGGCACGAATGGTAGAAATCTTCCACCTCCGACGGCTTGCTGTCTTCTCCTGCTACCCTGTGGAGCCGGCGACAGCCCTGAACAGCACGCGCATCTCCTTGGGCTTGTCTTCGACGTTGGTGTCCTTGAGGGACTCGAGCATGCTGGCGAACGCGTGCAGGTGTGGACTACCTAGCTGGTGTCCGCTGCCTTGTCTATTGTCTCCTCGTCGTAGAGAGGTTGCCTTTTTCATGTTCATGGGCGCAGGGTGGCCCGCTAGGGACTTGAAGTGCGTGTCGTTGGCATCTCTCTCTCTCTCTGATCCTCGCCTCGAGGCAGAAGATGAGTTTCTTCTCCAAGCTGGTGGGGTTCGATTTCTTTGTCCTGACACGTTTGTGCTCCACCGCGTCCTGAGGCTCGATATCCTGCACTGCTGCCAGCCAATTCGACATCGAAAATAAGAATGTGTGTCCCCAGATGTTTGTCCAGGTGTTCTCGAACGAAGTGCCGATCTAGTAGAGCAGGCGTCGGAGCAGAACAACTACAGAGAATAGATTGAGTGCACTTGTGCTCCACACGCGCAGGGTTCCGTGCACTGAAATCTGTCATGCGTCGTGTATGTTTGATGGCTGCCGCTAGGTGGCATTGCGCCGTCTCTCTGTCCGCAAAGGTTTTATGGCAGAGCAGGCGGTAATTCGAAAGAGACAACGCGTAAGGCTCACGATTAGTGGTGCAGGCAGGCTCTAGCAGGGAACCTTGTTCAGCCCCTACCTCAGCACAGACCATATTCATGTGAGCTACAGTGGCCTTTCTATGCATGAAACTGTCACCGCAGACCGCACAAGTGCCGACTCGCTGCCGCGCCCCCGCCGCTCCTCTTTCGCCTCCCTGTTCTCCCTCTGCCTCTCCTCTTCTCTGTCTCCCCCCCCCCTCGCTGGTGCCCAGTCCTTTCCCTCCTTTGCCCACCTCCTCCCCCTCCTCCTCTTCCTCGTCCTCCTCCTCACTGGGCCCGCCCTCCCCTTTTGTTTCTTATCCGCCGTTTTCTTTTCCCTTTCCCCCTCTCTCCTTCCGGCCGGCGCCGGAAAATCGAGTTCCGAGGCGGCGCCGAAAAAAGGCCATTCCAATACACATTTGTCTTTTGAAAATGCTGAATTTCTGCTTCTGGCGCCCGGGAGCCTCCCGGGCCGATTCCGGCGTGCTTCCGCTCGTTCCGAATCGTGCTCCCGCTGCAGCGCTGGCCTCATTTCCGCGCTTCCGCTCGTTTCGACTCGTGGCTTCGACAGCGTGGCTTGCATTTCCCGTGCCATTCACGTGCCATGCCACGGCATGCAATGCAATGCTAGGTTGATACTACGCTTCGCGGTGCTCTTCTACGCCATGCCATGCCGTGCTCTACAATGCATCGCGTACCCTTTCGGGATCATTGCCCTGCTCGACATCCGACTGTGCGAGTAGAGAGGGGATCTGCGCCATGGTAAGGGATGGGAGGGAGGGGTAGGATGTCAGATATGACGCGAGCGCACCTAGCTTGCCTCTACCCCCTCTCCGCGTCCCTATTCCCCCGAACTCGCGCGCATCCCGCCCCCTACACCTTACAGGGATGCCGTAAACAGCAAGCATTAAAAGTGGGAAAAACCACGAAAGGTGGAAGAGGCCAGTTACAAGGTGGAAGCATCGGAATCTGAAGGTGGAGCAACAAATGAGGCTCAAAGGAAGTTTCTTACCATGGAGGACTGAAAGCTGGAACATGTTGATATTGTGAGTTTCGTGCGGCACAGCCAATTAAAACCGTACATGTTTTCAAAGCGCGCTGGTCAGCGGCTGACTCGATTCTTGGGACCAGAAAGGGAGGACGAAGAAATGAGGAGAACGAGGAGACGAGGTAGAGGAGGGATGGCGGGGGGGGGGAGGGAGGGAGGGAGGGAGGGAGGGAGGGAGGAAGGAGGGAGGGATGGAGAGACTCGAGAAATCGGATAATGACGAGGAACAACTCTCTGTAATCACTTCTGGGCCCAGCCCACGGGAAGAACCCCCCGAGGCCCCTGGAGGTTGCAGGAAACCCCTTGGAGTACATCCAAAGACCTTTGGAACATTCGGGGAGCACTCTGCAAGCTCCTGGGGTAAGGCGAAGCCAGGACGAAAACAAAATCGGGTGAGGATACATCGAGAATCTCAGAGATTCGGCGGCTCTCGAGGATGTCTCGGGCGCCGCAGCCTTCTCAGAGTGGCGGTCAGGAAAGCTCTGATAGCGTTCTGGAACGCTCTGGGACGGATTTCTCCTCCTCCTAGCTCCGTCCTATGGCGAAAAGGCGCCAAGACAGAGAGGAAATGGAACGGGAGGGACGCCCTTTCAGCCGATGCTGAGCCCGGCGCCGCACTCAGAGCCACTGGGGAACGAGGAGGAGAATCAAGATCACGTGCGCCACTGATGCTGCGATAAACCCTCCCGTCTCAAGACCACCTCTTGAGTCAACGCATTTGTATCTTACTGACGACTACTACTCCTACTACTACTACTACTACTACTACTACTACTACTGCTACTGCTACTGCTACTGCTACTACTACTACTACTACTACTACTACTACTACTACTACGACGACGACTAACTATATAACTCTACTACTTCGAATACTCCTACTACTACTGGACTTATACTTGCGACTATACTACTACTACTACTACTACTACTACTACTACTACTACTACTACTACCTACTACTATACTACTCATACTAGTATTGCTACAACTACTACTGCTTACTATTACTTACAACTACCCCCCGGCGGACGACTTACTACTTATATCTCCTCTACTTACTTATTTAACTTTACCTTATAACTCCCTACTAACTTACGGGCGGCGACCCGACGGACGACGACGACGACGACCGACGGACACGACGATGACGACGAGGACGACCCACACACCAACCACCATACACCCACCAACACCACCACCACCCACCACCCCCACCACACCACCCAACCACCACACCACCCACCAACTACTATAACTTACTACTACTTATATACTTCTACTACTTAATTAACTACTTCTATATACCTACTAACTTACTAACTCCTATCCTATCCTACTCCTAATCCTATAATATACTATACTACTACTACTATTTACTAACTATACTACTACTATACTCCTACTCTACTACGACTTACTTAACTTACCGACTACTATTTACTTACCATACTTACTACCAACTACTACTGCGATATACTACTACTTACTACTACTACCTACTATACTGCTACTACCACTTACTATTCCCCCCCCCCCCCTTCCCCACTATTACTACCTTACTATACTACTCCTATACCTAACTTCTTTACTACTACTACCTACTACTACTACTACTATACTTACTAACTACTATCACATACTTTACTACTACTACTTACTACTACTCTACTACTAAAACTACAACAACAAACTACTACTACTACTACTACTACTACTACTACTACTACCACTAATACTACTACTACTACTACTACTACCACTACTACTACTACTACTACTACTACTACTACTACTACTACTACTACTACTGCTACTACTACTACTACTACTACTACTAAGGAAGAGATCCCACGGACATCCATGGTAGCACGTAGGGCAAACTTTCAATATTCATGTTCGGTCGCAGAATCGCAGCAAACACAATAAATCTCGAAGGCCTCCCTCCGTGTTCGCAGTTGGTTGGCGCGCGGCGCCGTAGAGAGACAATGACGTTCAGAGGAACCGCCCTCCATCGCGCAGACACCAGACTTCCACGATTTAAGAAAGCGCGATTCACGATTCATGGGCGGGCGCTTGGGTGCAAAACATTAGGCGAGAAATTGAAACAAATCCCCCCAAACACAAACACCAAGCGAACCGGACCCCCCCCTAACCCCCGCCCCATTCGCCACCGCCCTCCCCTTGGGGCTGGTCGTCGACGTCGTCGTCCATTTCGTTGTTTGTCAGCGCCGCGAGGCGTTCAGAATGTTTGGGGAAGGGGGAGCCAGTTTCCCCTCCCCCCTCGAACGACCATAGAAGATGCTATTTCCAAGCTTTACGACCATCAGTCACGAAGGTTTTCCAGGCACAACGCCGCGCACTCCGTGCAGTTGCTGGAGAGTCTAGCTGCGTGACCAGAGACGTCAAGATACTACAGGTTCCGTTGGGAGCCGCACTTGCGGACGGACCGCCCTCCATCTCTGCATCACCTGCGTGGATGATTAATAGACGAGCGCGTTCCACCACTCGCAAAGTAACTACTCGCAAATGGCCTGGTTCCCCCGCGGGGGATCTGCGAGAAATTACGTTGAATCAGACGTGTGTTTTTTTCTCGGAAATTTGCGAGTAGGCACTTTGCGAGTATTGGAATGCGCTCGGTGAATTAAGACAAATACAAATGCGCGAGGCGCCAATGCCGGAGCCGCATATTGAAAGTAACCGTTGCTCAGGCCGCGTAAATGTAAGGCTTTGAGGCGCACGCGCGCGGCTTGCATACGAGAGCCAGAGGTTCAAAGAACAGGCTGATATCGCCTCGACTGGTTGCCGGAGACTTGTCAGACGAGGGTGCGCGGCACTCAGACGACAGCCCTACGTTGAAAACTCTTCCCCATCTGTGTAGCCCGCACAGAATGCAAACATGCAGGATGCAGCGTTACAGCGGAAGAAGAGTGAAGGGGCCCCAGGACACACAAATCCATACACACAAATCACAGGACTTCCCTCTATTTCCCGATATTTTCTGGGTTTTTGTCTTCCCCCCCCACTTCCCATATTTTCCCATCTTTCCTGGGGATCGACGATGAATTGTGTCTGTGTGTTTATCCCCCTCCTGGAAGAGATACCTCGCGAAACGCCTGGACTGCCCTACCGACACGTCTGGTGGCGCGACGAAGGACGAGAGTTGCAATCCAGAGGGGTTGGGGACGGGGGCGCGCAAGAGAGTGCGAAGGGGGGAGGAGGTCCAGAAGGGGGAGGAGGTCCAGAGGGCGAAGGATGAAGGTCCAGCGGGAGGAGGTCCAGAGGGAGGAGGTCCAGAGGGAGGAGGTCCAGAAGGGGGAGGAGGTCCAGAGGGAGGAGGTCCAGAGGGAGGAGGTCCAGAGGGGGAGGAGGTCCAGAAGGGCGAAGGATGAATTGCAACCCCCCCTTTAGTAAAACGTGGTTTAGTGAAAACGACCTGAGGCCCAAACCTGGCGGGCGCAAGCCTGGAAAATAACGGCCACAGCGCCCTCTCGAGAACCGAAAACGGACAATTCACTAATCGACGTGTCACTGTTGGGGGTTCTGTCCGCCCCCGAGAGAAGGGGGAGGAGGTCCAGAGCCCGATCGGAGAGAGGGGGAGGACGAGAAGCAGGAGCAGGGGCAAGAGGATGACGAGGCGGACGAGAAGGATGTGCACGAGTGGGCGAAGATGAGGAGAGAGAGAGAGAGAGAGACGACGACGACGACGAAGGCAGTAAGGAAGAGGTGAAGGACGGGCAGGAGAAGGACGGGGAGGGTGGAGGAGGACGAGGAGCAGCAACAGGACGAGCACCAGCAGCATCCGGAGGGGACGAGGACGAGGACCTGGACAGAGGCGAGGAGGCCCAACGCCGCGCTCAGCGCAGCAGGTTCCACGGGTCGCCCGCGCCGCTCCTCAGGAAAAAATCGGGGTACGCCTGGCCTCTCCCGAAGGGCTCCAGCACCTCTCGAGGGGCGCAGGCGCTGCCCCCAGGAGGTTCGACGACGTGTTGTTTCAATAATTACGGGGTCCCCGTCCTCCTCCTGCTCCTCCTGCTCCTCCTGCTCCTCCTGCTCCTCCTCCTCGTCCTCCCCGTCCTCCTCCTCCTCCTTCCTCCTCCTCCTCCACCTTCTCCTCCTCCTCCTGTTCCTTCTCAGGTACGCTCCTCCTCCTCCTCCTGCCCAAGCTCCTCCTCCTCCTCCTCCTCCTTCTCCTCCTTCTCCTCCTCCTGCTCCCCCTTCGCCTCCTCCTCCTGCTCCTCCTCCTCCTTCTTCTGCTCCTCGGCCTCCGCATCGTCCTCTACCTCCTCCTCCTCCTGCTCCTCCTCCTCCTCCTCCTTCTCCTCCTCCTCCTCCTCTTCCTCCTCCTGCCCTCCTCCCCCATCTCTCCCACTGCCTAGAGATCCGATGTCGTAATGCGGGGTCCCCCGATGTCTCGATCCACTTCCCTAGGTCCGGTTGCTCATCCTGAGTCGTTCTCTGACGTCCCCGGGGCCCGGCGAGGGCTTCCAGAGGCCGAAAGCGGCGAACCACCTGTTTTGATTTTTTCAACACGCTGGATCTCTATGTCGAGGGGGGAGGCAGGGACGAGGGGAGGACGGCGGTGGAGCAGGGCAAGGGGCAGCAGGAGGAGCAGCAGGTGGCGCAGCAACAGCAGCAGCAGCAGACACCGCGGAAGGGAGAGACGAGGGGGAGGAGGAAGAGGATGACCCGGAGATCCGATGTCGTGTTTTCTACGACGGCCCCCTCGGAGCCTCGACCAACTCCCCAAGACCAGTTGTTCATCCCTAGGCGTTCTCTTGACGGCCTGCAGGGCCCGGCGAGGGCCTCTAGAGGCCGAAAACGGCGCAAAACCTCCGTCTTGAGTTTTTCAACGCGCTGGTTCTATGCGGGGGCATCTGGCCGCTCCAATTAATTCTACGCGTGGGCCCCGGAATTCTGGACCGGTAGGACAACAACTATACCGACACACTTTTCCTGCTTCGACAGAAATTGACAGCCTTATCGTCTTTCCCGCGCCGCGTGAGTGCATGAGCGTGGCTGCGCGCGCAGACACGCACATGCAAGCCCGCTAGGACTCGCCCATCAAGGATGAGCCGGATTCAACGGATCCCAGCCGCCCCCGCCCACGGCGGCGCAACCCAGACCAGGTGATTGGTGTATGAACCACGTTCGGAGCACGTGTACAAACACTCGTTGCTTACTGGGTACACTGTGCACAACAGATCTGGCGTGCTTGGTGTGTGCTCTTCTCGGTGTGTACGCATGGTCGCGTCCTGATGGGGTCTGGGGTATACACCAGCGTGGCCCCCGGAGTGCCCTGGCATCGTCGCTGGTGGGGGCCGCGGAATCGGCTGGCCATCCCCAAAAGGGGAGCCTGCGCCGTCGTCACCGGGACACTGCCACTGCCGCTGCCAAGTAGTTTGCCACGAACGCCACGCTGCGATACTCTGATTTCGGGGTCCCCAACGGAAAGAAAAGATGTTCACGTATAAATGTTGAGCTCCGATGGACCCATTCCCCAGGACCGGTTTCTCATCCCGAGTCGTTTTTCTGACGGTCCAGGGCCCGGCGAGGGCCCCCAGAGGCCGAAAACGGCCAAAAACACGCCGCTCCATTTTTTCCTGGAGCGTCGGAACTCTGGGGAGGAGGAGAGAATCATGAAGAGCAGCAGCAGGCATCGTCGGCGTCGTCGTCGTAGTCGTCGTCGCCGTCGCCGCTGTCGTCGTCGTCGTCGTCGTCGTCGTCGTCGTCGTCGTCGTCGTCGTCGTCGTGGTCGGCAGTCGTCGTCGGCGTCGTCGTCGTCGCCCTCGCCGCCGTCGTCGTCGTCGTCGGCAGTCGTCGTTGCCGTCGTCGTCGTCGTCGTCGCCTCCGCCGCCGTCGTCGCCGCCGCCGCCGCCGCCGTCGTCTTCGCCGTCGTCCTCGTCCTCGTCGTCGTCGTCGTCGCAGTCGTCGTCGTCGTCGTCGTCATCGTCGTCGTCGTCGTCTTCTTCGCCGTCGTCGTCGGCAATCGTCGTTGCCGTCGTTGTCGCCGCCGCCGTCGTCGTCGCCGTCATCGTCGTCGGCGTCGTGGGCAGCAGCAGCAGGGCGACGTCGAGCTGCAGGCGACGGGCGGCGCCTGGGGCACGGCGCCGCCGCTGGCGGGCGGCGCCGGGGGGACCATCGGCGGCAGCGGCGCGCGGCGCGGGGGCGGCACCTGGCTCGGGTGTTGCCAGAAGCGCCCCTGGCCCAACGCAGAGTTCCAACCTTGTGGGGGGCCGCGGGTAGCGGGGGCGGGCGGGGAGCGGGGAGGGAGCAGGGGGGGGGGGGAGAATGGGGGAGCGGGGGTGGGAGCGGGGGGGGGAACTGGGGTAGCGGGGGGGGGCGCAGGGGCTGCAGGGGGGACGGGCAGAGGAGGAGGAGGACCCAGAGGCCCAGCGCCTTGGCAAAAATCAAGACTGAGGTTTTGCTCCGTTTTCAGTCAGGGCCTCTGGACCGTCAAAAGAAAGACTCAGGATGAAAAACTGTTGCTAGGGAAGGGGTCGAGATTTCAGGGGATCCCGAATTGAAAAAATCACGACACCGGGATCTCTGAGAAGGGGCCTCCAGGATTCCCAATGAGGCCCTCCCCCCCCACGGCCTCCGACCCAAGGTGCCCCCAGGATGACCATGATGTCGCGGGATCTTGTCGATGCCGATCTCGATCATTGTCCATGTCGGCCTTCGCCGATTCGCGAGGCGGGTCCACGAATTGACGCTGACAAAGATGGACGGTCACCAAGATCGGCACGGAAGCTCGGCGTGTAGTCTTGGTCATGGCTGCCGCTTCCTCCCTCGGGTGTTGCCATAATAAAAGAAAAAGAACTATGCACATGCACCGGTGCTGGCAAGGCCCCTCCTGCGCCCAGGATCGGTGCATACGCCCTCCCGCCTTGGCCAGGAAGAAGGCATATGCATACACCGATCCTGGGCCAAGGATGGGCCTTGCAAGGATCGGTGCATGTGCATAGTTCCCTTCGCCCGATAGAACTGCCCCTGGCCCAGGGCGCCCCCCCCCACGGCCTCTGACGGACATCCGGAGCGATCCGAGTGCCCCCCCCTAAACGCTCTCGGCGAGGCGCCGCTGCTCGAGAACACCCCGGGGCTGGAAGGCCGCTGAGGCCCGGCGAAAACCCTGCGTCTTGATTTTTTCAATGCGCTAGATCTCTGGAAACTGCGCTCCCCGCCGCTCCCCCCCGTCCCACCCCCCCGCTCCCACCTCCGCTCTCCCCCTCTCCCCCCGCCCACCGGCCCTGCTCCCGCCCCCCCTGCTTCTCCCCCCCCCTTCCCCCGCCTCTCGCCTCCCCGGCAACTCTCCGCTCCCGCTGGGTCCCCCCCCCACCCCCCCCCTGCAGCCCCAGGAGGCACCAGCAGCGTGTGCGGCGGCGGCGGGGGCCCCGCGGTGCGGCCGCCGCGGGCGGGGGCGGCGCGGCCGCCGCGGGGGGCGGGCGGGCGCCGCCGCCGCGGGGGCGGCCGGGTTGGCGCGGGCGCGGTCCTCGGGCGCCACCTCCGCGGGGACCAGCCTCTGCGGCAGGGGCTGCAAGGGGAGGCAGGAAGGGGGGAGACAGGGGGGGCGCGGGGGGAGGGAGCGGGGGGGGGGGGGGGGGGGGCGTCGGGGAACGAAGGGCGGGGGGGGAGGGCTCGAGGAGGAGGAGGGGAGGAGGAGGAGGAAGAGGACGAGGAGGAGGAGGAGGAGGAGGAGGAGGAGGAGGAGGAGGAAGAGGAGGAAACTGATGAACCCCACATGCTTGTAATATGTCTGGCGTGATGATAGCTGACATGAAACTTGCACGACTGATGTTCTTAATGGTGATGATAGCCCCCCCGCTTGCGTGCCCCTGTGGCCTCGAGAAAATGCCACGCGCGCTAAACCCTGGGAAACCGACCTCCTTCTGCGCACCCCCTCTGAGGTCGAGAAAATGTCACGCTTGTTTTGCCCTGGACCGCCGTCGCGCATAGCGGCCGCGGTGACAAACCACCTCTCCGCGCACCCCCCATGGCGTCGAGAAAGGGGCACGCCTGCTATGCCGTGGACGACCGGCGCGCATAGCGGCCGCGGTGACGAACCACCCCCTGCCCACCCTCTATGCCCTGGAAGGGCGTCGCGCATAGCGGGGCCAGGGTCCACTAACACATGGGATTTGCCACATTGTTGAAATCCGGTGGTGCCCCTCACGCAGACCGGCGGGGTCAGGGTCCCCAAAAACATGGGATTTGCCACATTATTGAAATTCGGTGGCACCCCTCACGCAGATCGGCGAGGTCAAGGTCCAAAAACAACAAGGATTTGCCACATGTCTGAAATTAGCTGGCACCCCTCACGCAGGTCGGCGGGGTCAGGGTCCCAAAAAACACATGGGAGTTGCCGCATTATTGAAATTCGGTGGCACCCCTCACGCAGATCGGCGGGGTCAGGGGCCAAAAACATAAAAGGGATTTGCCGCAGTGGTAAAATTCGGCGGCACCCCTCGCGCAGATCGGCGAAGTCAGGGTTCAAAAACACAGAGGAGTTGCCACATGTCTGACATTCGGTGGCACCCCTCACGCAGATCGGTTGGGTCAGGGTCCAAAAACACAAGGGAGTTGCCACGCTTCTGAAATCCGGTGGCACCCCTCACGCAGATCGGCAGGGCCAGGGTCCAAAAACACATGGGATTTGCCACACTTTTGAAATCCGGCGGCACCCCTCATGTTGATCGGCAAGGCCACGACGCCTTACCAATCGCCGGGTGTGGTAACCCCCCTGGTCATCAATTGGTTTTGCCCATTACGAGTCGGCCTCGCATGAAGTTCCGATGCTGTTTCGCGACAGCGCCCAGGCATCATAACACAGCTCTTGCATAGCGCATTCTCCGAGAGAGGGGGCCGGCGGCAGGGGGCGAAGCCCTTACGGATAAGAAAAAGCGTGGTACCCGTGGACGATGCGATGCGACTCAGCCTGAATGGAGGTGTAACTCCCGCTGGATGGCAGATCTACCTGGGCAAGTGAGAGAGACAGCAGCGATGGAAGAGAGGCGGGCGTGGGCGCGCCTGAGCGCGATCATCGTCGTGACGACCGTCTGAGCCTCCTCTTCAACCAGGCTGTGCGGCTGTCCTGCCACATCTCTGGGTCGGAGGCTAATTCCTGATAGTCTTGACTGATCAGAAACTGAAATTGGTCCTCAAATCTCCAAGGTTTGAAAATGTGGCCGTGGCACTGGGAGCCAACACGTGTGTTCACGTCCGCCAGGAAGCGTTGACCCCTCCACAGCAGGGCCAGGAGTGCAAGCCTGTCTGGGGCATACTTCTGGAACCTACACTCGTGGCCACACCAGTCGAAAACACGGCACAAACAGACTATATCCCATCTCTGGAGACCTAACTTATTCAGATAGTGGGCCCTCAGACGGTTGACGTACGCCAGATGGCCCCCCAAGAAGTCCTCCTCGAAATCCTCGAACTCGTCCAACTTATCTGGGTCCACGTGGCCTGTCTCAGGAACCTCGGGGGCCTTCATCTGGTCATTGTTCGTCGTCGTCGTCGTCGTAGTCGGGGCCGGGCGGGTCGTTTTCGGGGGTGGGGGGGGCAACTTGCGTTTAATAACACGTCTTTCCATAGCAATCTGGACGGCCCGAATTTTCAGAAGATGGTCATGGGTGAGATGCAGGGCCCCGATGTTGTAGGTCAGGGCGGGGAGGACAACTTTGTGCAGCAATCTCAACCTATTGGAGATGGTGCCACACTTCGTGGTCAGCAGTTTCTTATGGCGCGCAAAAGCACTCCAGGCGGCACGTGTGCGCCTGTCCACTTCGACCGACGCATTGTTATCGAAGGTGATCTGATGGCCCAGGACCTTTATCCCCTGCTCTCTCGGAGTGAAAGGGATGTGAAAGACGGGGAGGGCGATGTCTTCGGTTTTCTTCTGGCGCATGGTGGGCCGAGGGGCCACGGCGGACCTCTGGGGGAGGGGCTGGGCCCAGACATCATGCACGGCCAGTCGGGATTGGTGATCCTCAGACGCTGTCCACTGCATATCATTCAAGTCCACCCACCAGCCTGCTAGCCGTATTAGATTATTCCAAGCATCTGTCATGAGGGTCACCATCGACGGCGTGGGACCTAGCAGCCAAAAGTTGTCGGCGAAGATGAGTAACGGGACTCTTCGAATCTGCTGCGAATCCTCGCCCCTCCTGGTGTACGCATAGTACTCGAAGCCCAACGGGCGTGCGTCTTCAAAATCCAGAGGGTAGCCCCAGCCCTTGGACTTGCAAATGGAGAGGAAGGGACGAATGAGAGTATGTTCCATAATGAGGTTACACTTGCGAGGGCCATCTGGATCGCCCTGATATATCGATCGAGTCCGAGATATCGGCTGCGACGGAGGCAGGCAAGGAAGCAAGAGACGGCCTCGTCCGCGTCTAACTTCGCGGATCATGGCGGCGGTAATGACATCGGGCACCGAGGCGAGCTTGAAAGCGTGGCACCAGACACCATGGTCAACACAGTCATAACATTTATATATATATATATATATCCCCAGAAACAATATGCAATGGTATCCGAAATTCGATAGCTTTCTCAACCAGGAGACGAATAATAAAGATGACCTCAGCCGTCTGGTGCGCAGGGCGAAAGGCAAACTGATTCGGCGACAGTGGCCGATCTGCAACGCGGCCTAGCTCGGACAGTATCTGCATATAAGCTTTCCATAGCACCGAGAGAACAGCAATGGGGCGCCATTTCTTAATGTGCAATGGGTTGGTCATTTTCTCGATAAGATGAACATCGTGCTCGTCCCAGCCACAGGGCTCGTCCATCGATGGGTCATTCAGGAGTCTAAGTTCGAAGAGGGAGGCGAGGATCTCGAAGAAATCATCCGAGGCATCCAGGAACATTTCGACGACGAGTATCTCGCTTCGGGGGCATGACTTACCACGTTTCATACGAAGGAATACTTGCCGAACTCGAGCGCCAGAAAGTTGGGCGAGGCCCTCGAGGGCCGAACGGTCCCAGCGTTTCTGGATCAAATCGGGGAGCTGCATGGCGTTTTTGGACCGATGCAAATCTCCGAAGAAGGACTCGGCAAGGTCTAAGATCTCCTGGGGGTCCGTCGTCAGGACGCCTTGCTCGTTAAACATGGCCCCCTGCCAGGTCGGTGGCGGGACGCTTCGGTCTGTGCGACCTTTGGAGAGAAGCCAGTCGCACTCGTACGCGAACTTAGTCTGCTGCAGCTGGCGGCGGTTCAGAGACTCAGCCGTGCAGTAAAAGTGTCGAAGCTGCTGCGTCGAGGCAGCTCGTCGGAGAGATCTGACAGCCTCGAGGTGGGTACGGATGATTTCGTCTTCTTCTTTCTCTGGCTTGGGGGGGGGGGGTCTCCGGTTGCGTCGATGTCCGCGATCGGCGGCGGCGGTCGAAACGGCGCGAGCCAGAAAGCGTAAAGAGGGAAGGGGGCGTCCATGGGCATCCGTACAGGGTCTAAAAGGTTCCTCATCGGGCTCCAGTGGGGGCGTCGCGGGGGCGGGGGCAGGGAGCGGAGAGGGGGCATGTTCGGACCGGCGGTGACGGGATCTCTTGCGGAGGGGGAGGCAGGCGGGGGGCGGGTTAGGGTCGGCCTCCAGCCGACGAGCGAAACACGGTGGAATCTTCCAGGTCGATTCTTCCCCAGGAGGCGGCGTCCAGGAATCCGTCAGCTTGCTCCAGGGTTCTCGCGGCCAGTAGGAAGGCGTGTAATGTCGCACAGTGATTCGGGCGGGGTGCTTGGACCGAGGGTCCGCTCCTTCCTTGGCCAGTAGGTCGACCGCCGTGTTTCCCATATCTTGAGAGTGACCTTTGCGCCACTCTGGCAAGCACACCTGGTAGCGCCTGCAAACGTCCTGCCACAGCGCCAGCATGACGGACACCAGATTCAAATTAGATCGAGGCCGCCATCGTCCCCAGATCAGCTGTTGGCAATATCGAGAGTCGAAGATGACCTTGATTTTGGCCTGGGGGGGATCGCCCTGATGTTGTCGGGGAGGGAGCCCTGGAAAATCAACCACAGAAAGGCCTCAGTGGGTGCCGTCAACTCTGCCGTGTTGTTCGACTCTCTACACGCCCCCACAAAGAGTGGGTCCTCAGGGCCAGTGCATACTGGACCACATGCTGAGGCTAAGGGAGAGGAGCCTGCCGTCGGAGACGCCGAGGGAAATAGTGCAAAGCCCCAGCCAGCACATCCTCGGAGGTGATCACGCGCACGCTTACGATACCTAGGTAGTGTGTCGTAGAAAGAGCCATCCAGGAAGAGTCCGAAAGCCTCGTCGTCCCGAAAGAAACAGTGCACAGTACGATCGACCTCGAGGGCGTCGTCGAGAGCGTTTCGATAAGCCGTGATATCCGAACAAGTCCAGTTTATTGGTTTGGGAGGCGGAGGAGGGGAAGCCGCTGTCAGAGTCCAGTTACTGCTAGGATCGCGTACCCGCAGACGTAGGTGTAGGGGGAGATGATCAGAGGTGGTAGCAGTAGAGAAATCGACCGTACAACTGACCGTGCCCGTAGGGAAGTGCCGTGTGAAAACGTAGTCTATCTGCTTGGGGTCTCTACGCTGTCCAGGATCAGGAATATGTGTGTGAACACCGTACTTACACCAATGGTATGTATTTTCCGCCCGAAGATCTAGATCGCACATGGTAATGAATAACTCCTTGGCCTTCCAAGCTAGCCTATCCAGAACAGGGGGTTCACCAGGAGAACGAGTATAGGGACCTATGTGCTCAGCAAAGAGATCGGAGTCAGCGACCGAACCGAGGTGGGCGTTAGCATCAACGCCGATAATTCGCCGGCCCAACGGGCCAAAGGCGTGCTAAGATCTCCGGTAACTGCTAAACAATACTTCTAGTTCGCGCGCGCGGGGCGGCCCCTGGGGGTCCCCCGGCGAAAAGTACCCCGACCGCCGCCCGACCACTGCTACTCAGAGATGGTTTTCCTCCTGGGCGCGGCTTCTCAGGCCCCCCAGAGCGCGCCAAGAGTGCCCCAAGAGGCCCCCAAGACTGCCCAAAAGGCCCCCGAGACGCCTAAAGAGCGCTCCAAGACGCCGATGATGACCTCAAGACGGCCCAAGAGGCCTCCAAGTGGCCTCCAAGAGGCCTCACAAGAGGGCCCTGAGAGGCCCAAATCAGACATTTTACGATGGTTTTGAAAGAATTTGGGCCTTGTCCCCTTTTCGGCCATCCGATGCTCCAAGACGGCCCAGGAGGCCCCCAAGAGCACCCCAAGACGGGCCAAGAGGCTTCCACGAGGGCCCCAAGAGGGCCCAAGAGGGCCCCGAGACGAGCCAAGAGGCGCCCAAGACGGCCCCAAGACGGCCCCAAGAGGGGCCCAAGAGGGGGACCACGAACCAAAACCTCGAGCCTTCCGCCCCAAGAGGGCCCCAGGAGGCCCCGAGAGGCCCCAAAGAGGCCCCAAGATGCCGCCAAGAGGCCCCCAAGAGGTCCCAGGAGGCCCCCAGGAGGCCCCCCAGAAGACTTCGAAAATGCCTCCCAGGCCCCCTCGAACGGCTTCTGAAAAGACCCCAAGAGGCCTCCCAGAGAAGCATCTTGACGACGACCCTGTTTGGCCCCAAGAGCAACACAAGATGCCAACGAGAGGCTTCCTCCTCCGCCCCTTCCTCTTCCTCCTCCTCCTCCTACTTATCTTCATCCTCCTCATCTCCTTCTCATCCTCTCCTCCTCCTCCTCCCCTCCCCTTCCCCATCCTCATCTTCTTCCTCCTCGGCGGCGCCACAATGGCCCCGGGCCCACGGCGAAGCAGTAGCGATCATGCAACATGGGCCGGCGGAATGAGCGAAGCGATTGAATAACCTTAGTCTCATCCGGGACTGAGGGGACGTGCTGACGAATCTCGCGCAGGCTCCCCATCAAAAGAGCCCTATCCTTTGACGGGTGCAGATGGGCGGAGCCCACCAAGACACGATTGAATTCTGGATGCTCGCACAGCGCGCCGACGTAGCGGGTGCCCTGGACCACGCTCAAAATCTTCCAGCCACAGTCTCGATGGACAACGATCGCACGATCGCATTCTGCCTGTCCTTGCCACTTGGGGGGACCACAATAAGGCGATGTCCGTCGATCTGCTCTGGAGGTTCTGCTCGGCGAAGGGCGAGGCATTCCTGTAAAAGCAACATGCACCATGGGAATTCTTTCTCAAGATCGCGTAGAAAAATTGGCAACCCCTTCAGCGAGATCATTCTGACATTCCAAGAAAGGATACAGGAATGGTCGACCAATCGTCGCTGTCGCCATCTACGCATAGCAAGAGAAGTGCCGCCTCAGGGATCCGCCACAGCGTGGATCTCACTGAGGTGTGTCTGGAGCTTGAGGTCGATGTTCAGGTCCTGCAGCAACGCGTTCGCGGTGGGCGGGATCTTCATCTTGTGGGTGGTCCTGTCGCAGTCGTACACTTTGATGGGGCCTCCCTGGTGGGCGTTCCCTGGCAACGACATCGGCAGGAAGATGACCTCCCCCCTGTCGTTCTTGATATCGAAGGCTGCGTCCCAGTTGTGCTGCGGGCTGTTCGGGAAGATGGCCGCCAGGACTGGTTTGAGCTCCGCCACGGCCTTCACCTGCTGCTTGCTCACGCCGATCTCCCAGCCGACTTTGTCGATGTTGTGCCACGGAGCCGTGCGACCTGCCTGGCGAAGGGAACCACCACTGAACCTTCTGCCTTTCATCTTCTTGAGACAGACCCACATCTGGTCTGAGCTGTGGAAATGCACTTTTACACGTTCACCATAAGAACCAGTACCCACGACACGCTCGTAGAGGATGTTCTCTCTGTCGAGTTCGGTCTTGATCTGTGCCACAAGCTTGTCGCTAGCATCGTATTTGAAGCCGCCAACACATATCGTTTTTCGTCTACCCATGGGAATGAACACTGCTGTGGATGCTGCCGAGATAGCCGCCGAGAGCGTCGTAGACAATGGTGTGTGCACTCCTGAGGCTGGGGAAGCTCCTCCGCCTCTCTGCTGCTGTCCACTCTCGTAGGCGTCCATGCGAGCCTCTAGGGCCTGCTGACGGGAGCTGAGGGAGCGGACCTCCGCGGAGACCGACGTGACGTTCTTCTGAATCTCTTCGATTTTCCCCGTCTGTACCTCAGTGGCGTCCTTGATCATGCCACCCATGGCACGAAGGAGTCGAGCTTGACCCTCATCAAGCCCTTCTTGCACTGCATGACGGGAGGCTGCGGCAGCTGCGTCGAAAGGGGCGGAGAGCCGAGGCCTCTGCGCGGGAGGGGCGCCGAAGATGTCTCCGTCAGTACCTATCGGCTCCATGGGATGATCACCACCACCACCACCAATCATTGCGGACGGCACTAGTTTGGTCAGGATGCAAAAGAGAGGGGCGATGCTCGCCAGTCGGCTGCACTGGGAGCGGGTCAAACGCGCGACTCTCATCATTCAGGACCTATCCTGAAGCACAACTGCTTGAGCCAAAAATGGTACCCGTGGACGAGGAGGAGGAGGAGGGGGAGGAGGAGGAGGAGGAGGAGGAGGAGGAGGAGGAGGAGAGAAGGAGGAGGGCCACCCGAGGAGGAGAAGGAGGAGGCAACAGAGGAAGAGGAACAGGGGAGCAGGAGGAGGAGGAGGAGAGGAGGAGGAGGAGGAGGAGGAGGAGGATACCTAAGAGGAGGAGGAGGAGGGGAAGGAGGAGGAGGAGGAGGAGGCGGAGGAGGAGGAGGAGAAGGGAAGGGGGGCACAGAAGGATCAGCAGGAAGGGGAGGAAGGGGAGGAGGGGTGCATGCGGAGGAGGAGGAAGGTGGAGGAGGAGGAGGAGGCGCAGGGGGAGGAGGAGGTGGGACGGAGGAAAAGGAGGAGGAGGAGGAGGAGGAGGAGGAGGAGGAAGAGGAGGAGGAGGAAGAGGAGGAGGAGGA
Source organism: Prorocentrum cordatum (assembly GCA_963575745.1). Taxonomy (NCBI): domain Eukaryota; class Dinophyceae; order Prorocentrales; family Prorocentraceae; genus Prorocentrum; species Prorocentrum cordatum. The sequence goes on along the minus strand of CAUYUJ010007536.1, from coordinate 753 downwards.
AGAGGAGGAGGAGGAGGAGAGGGGAGGGAGGCGGCGCATGAGCACGGCAGTCACGAGAAGGAGGAGGCGGAGGCGGAGGCGGAGGAGGAGGAGGAGGAGGAGGAGGAGTGCGGAGTGCGGAGGCCGAGGGGCGCAGTGTCCCGATCGCAGGCCGCCGCGGGAGAGAACCAGGCTCACCTCGCTGAGAGCCTCGCGGGCGAGCTCCCCATGTAGAAGCCCTCGCACACGTCGTCGCTCTCGCTGTCGCTCACCTCGGTAAAGGGCGCGAGCCAGCGATCGCGCTGGCGTTGACGTGCGGCTTCCCGTCTGTCATTTGCGCAATGACCTCGCGCGTTCTTGACAATGCGGGTGCCCATCCGCATCGGCGGCGCCGTGGCCGCCAGCATCCAGCTAGGCGGCCTGCGCTCTGCCCCCTCGATTTGATCATCAAGGCACGGCTGGCACCAACACAACGCAGAGTGGCGCATCCCGCGAGGATTCCGGAATGTCCTCCGAGAGCCGTCTGGGAGCGTGGTTGCCATAGCTTGGCCACGCATGACCTCAACCATGGCACTCCAGGACGACTCGTCGAGGGCGTCGGCGATGGCCCCCTCATCGCTCCCATCCGAGGACAGTGTCTCGGGCGGAGTGGCATCTGGATCTCAGGCGTCGATGGCCGCAGCCACCTCATCGCCCCCATCCGAGGACAGCGTCTCGGGCGGGGCGGAAACGGGATTCCAGGCTTCGAAAGCAGCGGGAGCCAGCTCATCCAGG
>CAUYUJ010007535.1:478772-516003 GCA_963575745.1 Prorocentrum cordatum | reverse complement strand
GGTTGGACAGAGCCCCCAACAGTGACACGTCGCTTAGTGGGCTGTCCGCGTCCGGTTCTCGAGAGGGCGCCGCGGCCGTCGTTTTCCAGGCCTGCGCCCGCCAGGTTTGGGCCCGAGGCCGTGTTCACTGAACCACGTTTTACTAAAGGGGGTCTGTCCGTCCCCGAATGTTGGCCCTCCGATGTGGCGAGCCTCACACAGTGAGGTTGTGCTGCATCGTGCTTCGAACATCCCATGAGCCTGCCGATTCTCGAGGGCCCCATACAGGGTACTCCGCCTTGCGGGGTATTCGCTCGGGGTCACCAAGCCGCTTCGGGGTGTCTTGGTTTTGTCTGCTGAGGTGCGGGAGTCGCGTTGGAAGCATGTGGACGCAGGGGGGATCAAGGAGCGGTCGTGGGCCAGTGCCATATTGAGGACCCTTGCTTTGGGGCGCCAAGAGGCGGCGCGGGAGAAGACGGCACGCACCCTACCCACCCGAGATGTTGCAGAGCTCATCATGCCTTGGATGGTTGAACTTCCGAAGTCCGAGGGCATGCGGTTCAAAGCTGAAGTTGCTAGCTACTGGACTGTAAGGTGCAGCATACGCCAAGAAATAAGAGAGGGCCTGACACGCTCACCTCTGCGAAACGCGGTGGCGGGTTTCAATCAGACGTGGCCTGTGATGCTCGAAGAGGTGCTGCGGCCCACGTTCGAAGCCTTGGGCATGGGCTTCCGGGTCGAGAACTTCGGCGCTGGCGGATGGGGCGAGGCGCCCTTCGCGACGGGGTGTCTCGCAGCGAAAACGAACCACGAGGCGGACGCGTTGACGTGGGAGTGGTGGATGTTCCACGACCCGGCGTGCGAAGGGTACCATTTCCTGCAGGAAGCCTCGGGCATGAAGCGCAGGCCTGTCGTGTTCGCCTTCGCCAACACGGGCCTCGAGTTCGAGAATTGGCTCTCCCTCCAGAAAAAAGAGCGCGAGGAGCTGGGGAAGACAGTGATGCGCTGGGGGGAGCTCGGCCCCAGCAAGCCCTGGCGCAATGCCACTTGGTACGCGTCGGAGGAGTACGTGTCTGCGGTTGAGCTCGAGGTGTGGCGGAAGCAGGTGCAGATGAAAAAGTTGGAGAAGCTGCCCATGCCACGCAGGAGAGAGAAGACCAAGCAGTGGCTGCAGGAGACAAGGGTGGCTGACGACTTCGTACAGGCCGGGCTGGGATTCTACCCCGTGCTCGTCAGCGCGCCCACTCCACTCGTCGCTGAAGACGTTTGGTGGCAGTCCCGGGAGAAAGCGTTAAACTTCAATTGGCACCCAGGCCCCCTTGGCCATCTGTTGATCGCGCACATGATCGGGCATTACATCTTGACCCAGCTTGCCGACATCCTGACCGAGCCGGCGAGCGGACCGCCGCGCATCCTGCGTGGCCCCACAGACGACAATCCGCTCGTGGGCAACGCGGTGGCTCAGCAGAAGGGCCGCTCCTGCGGCACGCTCGCGGCCCTGCAGTGCCTCACGGGGTCAGAGCCGCGGCCCGAGGGCATAGACCTGGCGCTGGCCCTGGCGCCAGAGTCGAGCGGCAGCTGGGAGCGCGTCCTGTCTTGGCACGCCAGGGTGCCGGAGGGGACGGGCATCAGGGACCTGCGCCGCGTAATGGGGGGGGGTCAAAAAAGCAGTGGTGGCGAGGGTGGTCCGAAGATGTACCCAAACGGTACCTAAACGAGCCCCCTGGGGCTCCGGAGGGGCCCGAAAGTGGCACGAAAGGGGATCGGTTCTGACCCCCCCATTTTCAGGAAGGAAAAAAAAAACACTGACACAATTAATCGTCGATCCCCAAGAAAATATGGGAAAATATGGAAACTGGGCGGGAAGACAAACACCCAGAAAATATAGGAAAATATGGGGAATCATTTTATTTGTGTGTATTTATTTGTGTGTCCTTGGGCCCCTTGACATTTATGACCCCCCGATCAAGCCACGCCCAAGGACTTGCGCCGCGTGTACCGCGGCACGAGCGCGAGCGGGGAGCTGGTGCTGCAGGCGGACGTGCCCGGGTCCGTGCCCGAGGCCTTCGCGCTGGTCTGCGAGGCACCTTGCGGCTGGGCATGCCAGGGTGCCAAGGGCTACGTCGCCTCCGTCTCGCAGCGCTGGTGGGGCAAGGGCTTCTCGGGCCGAACGAAAGGGGGGCATAGGGAAAGGGGGGGGTAAGTACGAAATCTGCTGCATGCAGCTGGTTTCGGCCCCGCCGCCGGGCCCCTTCCTCGATGCGTGGCCGCCTCCGGCGCCGGGAGGCGCCGGGGAAATCAGCGACGTGAGCCGATTCTCAAACCCGCTTTATGCTATCCCCCCCTTTCGCCCGGCCCGAGCTTCGGCAACAGCATGATCCAGAGGCGCATGCAGTTCGCTCGCAGGGAAAATGGGTCCTGCTGCCTGACCGAGGCTGAGATGGCTAAGAAGCTCGGGTCCGAAAAAGAGGGGACGCGGCCCGAGGTGAGCGACGTGGCTTTCTCTGTGGACGGCAAAGCCGTGCCCCAGGAGCACCTGGTGGAGCTCCACAAACGCCTCTTTGCGCAGGCTAGTGGCTCGTACTGCCCAGGCTGCAAGGGCGCTGGTGACTTGTGCCAGCCCATCGGCCCGCTCGGGCCTGGGCGCCACCTGGTCGGCCTCCGCGTCGAGCCGCGCACTTTCCAGTCCTCCGACATGGCCGTGGAGGTGCTGCAGCTGCTGCTGGTTGCGGAGGCGCGGTGACCCAGCGCCGTGCGGCTCCGAGCCATCGGCTGGCTCCGCGGCCCTGTCTGGATGCTTCAAGCTCCCAGCTCCCGGCTTCCCCCCGAGGGAGCGGCCGCCACCAGACTCGGACAGTTTTCGACCAAGAGCAGCGGAAAGAGAGAAATATCTCCCCCTCCTCCATCGCCTTCGTCCTTCCTCCTCCTCCTCCTCCTCCTCCTCCTCCTCCTCCTCCTCGTCCTCCTCCTCCTCCTTCTCATCATCATCATCAGCAGCAGCATCATCATCATCATCATCATCATCATCATCATCATCATCATCATCATCATCATCATCATCATCATCAGTATCACAATTGTCATCATCATCATCATCATCATCATCAGCAGCAGCAGCATCATCATCACCACTATCAGCATCCCCATCCTCATCCTAATCCTCATCATCACCACCATCATCAGCATCATCATCATCATAATCATCACCACAATCATCATCAGCAGCATCAGCATCATCATCGTCCTCATCATCATCAGCATCATCACCACTACCACCGAAATCATCATCAGCAACATCATCATCTTCATCATGATCAGCATCGTTATCAACATCATCATCTTCATCATCTGCATCATCATCCTCATCATCATCATCATCATCATCATCATCGTCATCATCATCATCATCATCATCATCATTATCATTGTCATCATCATCATCATCATCATCATCATCATCATCATCATCATCATCATCATCATCATCATCATCAGCCGCATCAGCATTATTCAATCGCTTCGCTCATTCCGCGGGCCCATATTGCGCACCGCTGTCGACTGGCTGATAGGTCGTCGGCAGTGCGGAGCTGCAGGGGGCGGTGTTTTTTTTTCTGAGGCGTTGTGTTCGGCATGTTTGTGTTGAAGCGGCCCCCGTAAAACAGCTTCGTGTCGATTCGTGGCGATCCTCTGAGGAGGTGTCGGGGGAATCGTTGTTTTCACGGGGCTTCTAGGTTGTGCCGTCCTGGGGTGTCCCTGGCGCCCTTGTGGGGGGTCGTTGCTCGTGGATGCTCCTGCGGGGGCCATGAAGACAGTGTGATTGGTGCGATAGTTATGCCTCTCGACGAGAGGGAAAAGAGGAAGACAGAGAGAGAGTGTGTGTGTGTCTGGTAGGAAGGGAGGAGAGAGAGTGTGTGTGTGTCTGGTAGGAAGGGAGGAAAAGGGGGTGGTCGCAGTGCACAGGGCGACAGTGCAGTGGTGAGAAAAGGAGGGGGAAAGCGGCGCAGGATGAGGAGGATAAGAAAATGGAGGAGGCGGGGGAGGGAGTGTGCAGCTTCAGGGGGGCGAAAGTGAGCGACTTCGCCGAGAGCTTGGGAGCCTCTTGGGGCCTCTTGGAGGCCTCTTGGAGGCCTCCTGGGGGCCTCTTGGGGGCCTCTTGGGGTTCCTTGGCGGCGTCTTGTGGGCCCCTGCAGCCTCTTGGGGGGGGCTTTTGGTGACCTCTTGGGTCAGGAGGGGGGGTAGTCGATTGCGCCCCTCCCCTCGGAGGCCACGATCCTCGTGAGAGGTGTCGAAAAATGGCCCGGTCTGGCATCTCTAATCCGAGTGTCCCGGGGGTGTCCCAGGGGTCTCCCGGGGGTCTCCCAGGGTACTTTTCGTCCGGGGACCCCCAGGGGCGGCCCCGCGCGCGCGAACTAGAATATTGTTAACCAGTTACTGTAGATCTTAGCACGGCCTTGGCCCGTTGGGCCGGCGAATTATCGTCATCATCGTCAGCGTCATCAGCATCCTCATTACCATGAGCACCGTCAACATTAGCATGAGTACTCATGGGCATCATCATCATCATCATCATCAGCAGCAGCAGCAGCAGCATCGTCAGTATCATCATCACCATCATCATTGTTATCATCATCGTCATCGTCATCATCGTCATCGTCATCATCATCATCATCATCATCATCATCATCATCATCATCATCATCATCATCATCATCATCATCATCCTGCTCGACCTCCGACCCCCGACTCGTCCTCCGACGCCTTCGCGTCAGGAGGATGAAGGCGGAGGAGAGCGGAGGAGAAAGAGGAGGGCCGAGGAGGAGGAAGGAGGACAATGCTTGACGAGGATGGAGTGGAGGAGGAGGTGGAGCGAGAAGCATCGTCGTGAATGGAAGACGACGAGGGGGAGAGCTCTGACGGGAGCGTTTTACAGAACTCGTGGCCTCAGAAGAGCAGAGCCAGCCAGCCCTCCTTACAAGAGATCGCGGCCTCGGGAACGCGATTCCACGTCTTAGCCTTCAAAGGGTTGCCAAAAAAGGTGGACTGTGCGAAACATGATCGACCCACGAACCCGGAAAGGAATATAGAACTGTAACACATGGCAGCGTTTTCAAAGACACTTGATTGGGTGACGGGCAAATGCAATGCTGAGTGTATCGATCTTGATGTACCCTGCCAAGGGCTGTGCTGTGCTGCGCCGTGCTGAATTGCGATGTGCCATGGCGCGACTGCGCTCTATAGCGTCGTGGATCGAGTCCTCCTTTGCATCCGAGTCCTGACCGAACTGATCTGGATCTTAAGCTCGAGCTGCCTGAACACATAGTAGCTGCCCCAGAGCTAATGGACAGGGGAACATGCCAGGAGGACGCGCCGCGAAACGTCCCAAGGGATGCGCCAGGCGACGTGCCAGGGGACGCGCCATGGGGTCGCACCGTAGGACGTGCCAAGGGGACGCGCTACGGAACGTGCCAATGGATGTGCCACGGGATGTGCCAGGGGACGCGCCACGCGACGTGCCAGGGGGACTCGCCAAGGGACGCCCCACGGAACGTGCCAAGGAACGTGCCAAGTTGCAATGCTGAGTGTATCGATCTTGATGTACCGTGCCGAGGGCTGTGCTGTGCTGCACCGTGCTGAATTGCGATGTGCCATGCCGCGGTTGTGCTCTATAGCGTCGTGGATCGAGTCCTCCTTTGCATCCGAGTCCTGACCGAACTGATCTGGATCTTAAGCTCGAGCTGCCTGAACACATAGTAGCTGCCCCAGAGCTAATTGACAAGGGGAACATGCCAGGAGGACGCGCCGCGAAACGTCCCAAGGGATGCGCCAGGCGACGTGCCAGGGGACGTGCCATGGGGTCGCAACGCGGGACGTGCCAAGGGGACGCGCTACTGAACGTGCTGGGGACAAGCGTTTCGCTCGAGACATCCTATCACAATCATCCGAATTCCTACGCGCGGGACGCGGCACGCGCGAGACATCCTCGGAATTCCTGCGAGCGGGACACGAAAACAAACATTGCGCCTGAGATATCCTCTGAATTCTGGCCCCCCACGAGGCCCCCGCTCGAGACATCCCCCAATTTTGCAAAACCAGCGTTTCGCTCGAGACATCCTCAACAAATTATGAAAAACAAGCGTTTCGCTTGAGAAATCCTGTCAAAACCCAAAGAAATCAAAATTCCTGCGTGCGGGACGCGGCACGCGCGAGACATCCTCGGAATTCCTGCGCGAGGAGCGCTTTTCCGTGTCGCGGTCGGCTCTGCAAAACCAGCGTTTCGCTCGAGACATCCTCAACAAATTCTGAAACCAAGCGTTTCGCTCGAGACATCCCCAACTCTGCAAAACCAGCGTTTCGCTCGAGACATCCTCAACAAATTCTGAAAAACAAGCGTTTCGCTCGAGACATCCTCAAAAATAATTTCGCCGGCCCTACTCCGTGCGTGCCCGCTCGCAAAATAATTTCGCCGGCCCAAGTCGCAGGGGGGCCGGGGGGTTAACCAACTAAAAGAGACCTGGGCCCACGCCCTTTCCGGGAAAAAGACACCACAATAATACACTTGCGAAGGCATGACACATTGGAGTTCTCCCTCTCAGCTGCTAACGCCCCGATCGAATGCGGCACCTCCGACCCGACAGCAGCATTGGCATCCGCGAGCAAGAAAACGAGACGCGCGCGCGCAAGTGCGCCCTGCACGACCGATTCAAAATGAGCCCACTTTTCTTGGATCTCCGAGCGCGGACGTTTCGTGCGAGGGGCATGGCCAACGCAGAACGTGAAGGAAGCATCCTTTATGGCGATATTGACAACGAGCATGGCGGGGTTTGCGAGCACCACTGCGACCTTCTGCGCGCCCCCCAACGAAGGGGCAAAAGGAACGTTACGCCGTGTCCACGGCAAGCATCCGCGGGTGGCGCGATCCGCCCTAGGCCCGTGCGAAACGAGATAATCTTTTATGCGCGCCCATCTTTCCCTTGGCATGCGTGACTCAACCGCCCCAACGTGCCCGGTCGTTGCCCGGCGACTTGAACCGCCAGCAGGCGAGGGCGGCTTTTCGCAGAAAGACCGACCCCCTCAGGTGGCCCGTGGCGCGTGGCCTGCAACGGCAGAACGTTAGCAAGCGCAACGCGAAATCGCGCCTCGCAGTCCAGGACAGGGCCCGGCCTGAGCTTATCCGTCGAGAAGGGCATGTCGCGGGCACCTCCCAAGCGTCGCGACCGCGGCGGGGGCCTCCAAGTGGGGTCGGGGGCATCCGTTGCTAAGACGAGCCTGCCGCCATGGCCCGGGGGAAACTGCGCCCCGTCATCGCTGCCAAGTTTTTCGATCCACGCCTACTCAGCAGCACGCGGGCTCTGGGCCCACGCGCCCCGCGGGCGCGCGACAGGGGGTGGCGCGGCGCCGAGGGTCGCCAATGCAGCGAGTGAACCCGCAAACTCATTCACGGGGTCTCCTTCGTGGCACCTGACGCGCGAAAAGACAGCACCGCGCTCAACCTGGGAGAAAAGCACGAGGGGGCGCACGACGCTGGAATATCCATTGAGGCTAGGTGCATTAGTATTCCCCCCCCTGCTGCCTGCGCAACCAGAAGGCTGTCGATGCGAAACTGGCAAGAAGAGACATTCGCTTGACGCGTCCAAGATAGTACGCAGACGAGAGCGACCACCTTTGACCACCGGCTGCGAAGGGAGGAGGGTATAGCACGACCTAGCACATTTAATTGACTTGCCAGGAAGCCTCCAAGGAAACGACCCCCATCCTCGGCTTCCACCACTACAGCAAATGCCCAAGCGGGGGGGATTGAGACGAACCTCCCGACCCATCAGTATGGATAGTAACCTGACAATTGCTGAACGAACGCCTCCCAGGAGGGAGGGGCCCAGGAAACGAAACGGAGGACGGGGGGGGGACCTTTCGAGGGGCTCCCAGTCTTGCTCGCGACGAGGTTCCCGAGGTGCCGCAATGGCCACCGCCGAGGCCCCCCGCATCTGGAAACGACGACCTCAGCGCACGACGCAAAGGTTGCCCGCGCTCGCCTAGGGCATCGATATCCTGATCATCGGGAGCGGGCGGCGACACTACAGTCGGGGCCCTGAAGAAGGAACCCTTTTCGTTGGGGAGGGGCTCCGCGTTCCTCAAGTGTTTCGCAGCCTGCCTCAGGTGTTCCTTATGTTTTCGATCGGAAATCGAAGTTTAACTTTTTAATCGAAGTGTTAGTTTTTTCGATGGAAAACGGGCCTCGTTCCTTATTTTGGGTTCCTTAGGTCAAGGCCTCGACTGTACCTCTGCGGGTCATCTCTGGCGCGCTGCTCCTGCCCCCCCGATGCATCGCAGGCCTCCCCTCCCGCGCGCCCGCCGCGCGGCGACCGGGCGGCCCGCTCTCGGAGAGCCCTCGCCCCGCGCGACAGGGCGGCCCCATCGGCGCCAACGGCGTTGGCCGAGGGCAACTGACATGGGGGCCGGGGGGGACGCTTGCTCATACTTTAAGATATTCGCGTTGATCTGGCCCAAACGGGTTCGATTTCGAGAGAGCTGATGGTTGCTTGTCGCGTTGGTCCTGCCACGGGCGGCACAAGTGTAGAACCGTGAGTACAACGCTGAACCACTCTATCTCGTCCTCGGAGCTCTCGTCGCTGTCGCCCTTCCTTCTGATCGACGTACTCTTGCCTTCTCTTGGCGACGTACTGCCATCTCTCCGTGACAGTCGCCGTGGGCGGTGGGCCCCCTGGATATCTGAAATGGTACCGAACCGTCATGGAATGCGCGGGGTGTATGCCCAAAGGCTGACGGTCCTCGCCCTCTTCCTCGCCCTGTGCAAACGACACGGCAGGGCTGGCTTGACGCCTCGGGCCTCATTGGGGGCGCGTTGCCCCCTCGTGCTGCTCGCCCTGCTGTAGATGAGTCTGACGCACCCATAACTCGCGCACGAAGCCGCCAGCCGATCCCTTGCCACCGCCACGCTTGCCTCCACGACTCTGCTGTGTGCCGCGTGCTCCTGGATGTTCCTGATGCGCAGCAGAGCACGAGCGACACGTAGGTCGTAGTTTTTGCTAGGAAGTTTACAGCACCGTATTATGTGCAGTTCCACGTCTTCAACGGCCGAGCCGAACGATGTTGAGATAGTCTTACCTGAGCAGCGTCTTAACGGGAACGAAGACTCCAGTCCGAATGCCGATCGCTCGCTGTAGTAAGGCGCAGCAGCAGTCTGCCGTCAGCCCGTCGATAACGAGCTCGGCGATGGGCGGTTGTCTCTTCGGGGAGCTCCGCTTCCGTGGTCCGATGGCGCGGCTGGCCGAGCAGCGCTGGGCGCTAGGCTCTAGCTTTCGGAGGCACGAAGGACCGCGGGTGCATGGGCAAGACAAATCATTGCAGTGAAAACGCACCGCCAGGAAATGTCTCCGACGGCCCGAGCCTCGGAGGAGGAGGAGGTAATTAGGAGGAGGTGGAAAAGGACGAGGACCAGTGCAGACCCAAGGGTCATCAACGATGTTGGAATTAACCCTCCTTCCAAGCCCCCTCTTCATAGGCCCCTACAGCGGTTCGCTTCCATAGAGGGAACTGCCTCGTTGGAAGACAACCGCTTGAAGACCTCGAAGCATGCCAAAACATTGTTCTCGGAAGTCCCACGCCACGGATCAGCCTGACTGCGACGTCCCGACGATATGGAATCGTGCCAGAGTGACATTTTTAGGATTTCAGCACCGCGAGCCAACATAATTGTAGCACCCGCATAACCCTGAACCCTTACAAAACATTATTTCTGGTACGTTGACCATGGGAATACCTGAAGCTCTTGGACACGTTTAAGACGAAGGTGCGCGGCGCTAAGGCGAGAACCACATTTTGAACAACGGCACGCCCTCAACCCGTGAAAATTTTGCAGCGTTGAGAACGAATGTGCGCGGCGCTAACGCGAGAGCCACATGTTTGGAGCAGAAAACCAACCCCAAAACGGCCCGCCCTCAATCCGTGATGCGCTTGCACATGTTCAAAACGAATGGGCGCGGCGTTAAGGCGAGAGCCACATTGTGAAAACGACCCGCCCTCCATCTGTGAAACGGTTGCCATGTTTCAAGCCTCGGAGTCATACATGGTGAGGAATTCTCAGGCGAAACGCCCGGCCCGCCCTAAAAAATGGCCCCGTGGTGCGACAGGGAGATGTTATTTATAAGGAAAAGAAATGGAGTTGGAGGAGGAGATGGAGGAGGAGGAGAAGGAGGGAGCGAAAGAGGGAGGGCGGGAGGGAGGGAGCGAGGATTGAAAGAAAAACGAGCTGCGCAGAGGAGGCGGAGGAGAAGGAAGAAGAACAGTGTGAACCCAAGGGCCATCAACGATGTTGGTGTTGGAATAACCGCCCACTCCAATATCCCTCTTCGTAGGTCCCTACAACGATTCGTTTCCACTGAGGGAACTCCCTCGTTGGGATAACCGCCTGAAGAAGCTGAGTCATTCCAAAACATTGTTGGGATTCCAACGCCACGGGACAACTTGATTGTTGCGCCTTGACGCTCCTGAATAGCGCCAGAGCGCAATTGTTGGGACTTCAACTCCGCGAGTCAACGTAAGTGTTGCACCCTCATAATCCTGAGCCGTTATGAACCACCATTCCTGGTACGCTGATCCTGGGAACCCGTGAAGTTTTTTGTATTTTTACAAGCAAAAACGAATGTGCGCGGCGTTCAAGCGAGAGACACATTTTGAAAAAGGAGCCGCCCTCAGTACGTGAAACCCGTGAAAATCTCTGAACACGAATGTGCGCGGTGTTAGGTCAAGAACCACAGATTGAAAGCCATTCGCCCTCAATCCGTGAAGCTCTTGCACATGTTCAATACGAATGCGCGCGGCGCTGAGGCGAGAGGCGCATTGTGAAAACGACCCGCCCTCCACTTGTGTAATTGCTGCCAATGTTTAAGTTTCAGGGTCATAAGCGGGGACCCTAAATACTGGCCTCGTGGTGCCCCGGGGGAAGTTATATATATATATATATATATATATATATATATACACATATATATACATATATATATATAAGGAAAAGGAATAGAGGAGAAGAGCGAGGACGAGGAGGAGGAGGACGAGATGGTGGAGGAGGAGGAAGAGGAGGACGACGAGGAGGAGGGGAATGGGGAGGGCAGTCGGGCGAGGAGGAGGAGGAAAAAGTAGCAGCAGCAGAAAACAGGCTCTTCGCTTATCATTCAGAGGGAATAAGGAAAGGGGGGAGCCACAAGATCAGCTAACAAACAAGAGCAGCCGCAACACCCGAAAGAAAGCAGCAGCTGAAACCGGGGACGAAGATGCCAGTCGGAAGAGGACGACGAGAAGGACATGGGCCGAAGACGGGGATGTGAAGTGTCGCGAGGAGCAGGTGGACGACGAGGAAGAGCAGCAGCAGAATACAGCAGCAGCAAAAACAAACAAAGCAACACACACACACACAAAAAAAAAAAAAAAAAAAAAAAAACATCCCGCCCTTCCTCCTACAATCCCTCCCTCCCTCCTTGTTTTTTCTTCTCCTGTAATTTCTAGGATCTGCCTGAGCTCTCGATACGGTAGAGGCTCGACCTCCACCGTCCCCCCAGCCCACCTAATCCACCCCACTTGCCCTTCCCAGAACAGAGCAGCAACTCCCCTCGCCCCCCTCACTCCTCCCTATCGGTCCTTCCCTCGTCCCCCTCGTTTGCATGCTTATCCCTCATTCCTCGTACTCCTCCTCACTCTACTCATCTCTCTTCGCCTCCCCATCCCCCCCTCATCCTCTCATCAGAGTCGCTTCCACTTGGCCTCCTCCCCCTTCCTCCACCCCTCTTGTCTTCGCCGATCGGAGCAGGGGCGCGTTCCTCACCCGAGCCTGGATACATAGTTCCTTCTTCTCACTGCAGGAAGAAGACGGGAGAGGAAGCTTTGCACCCAGAGTCCGCTCAATGCAAAAAGGAGAAAAGAAGAATCATAATAGCAGAATAAGAGGACAGGGAAGACGATGACGAGGATCAGATGAAAACGAGGAGGAGGAGGAGACGGAGGAGGAGGAGGAGGGGACGGAGGAGGAGGAGGAGGAGGAGGAGGAGGAGGAGGAGGAGGAGTGATGAGGAGGGGGAGTATCACTCCCTCCCCCATGGAGCAGCCGCCGTAAAAGGCAGCAGCAGAGAGGGGAAGCCACCTGCAGCGGCGGCAGAGGGCGGGTGGCCGGGAGGATGCGGCGGCGTCGGCACCGCGCCGCCGCCGGCGCAGGCGGGCGCGGCCGGCAGGAAGTCCCGAGAGGGGCGTCCCCCCCCCCTCGCCGCCCCTGGCGCACTTGGCGTCGCTCGGACGTGTGTATGTCTCCTTCGGCGAGGACCATCGAGGAGCATCCTTGATCATTTGGCGAAAAAGCCACTCACGAAGCCGAAAAAAGCACAGGGAGTGGACGTCCGAGCGATGGCCAGAGCGACGCAAGAAAACGGTGTCGTTTGCGCAAGTTCAGGCCTCCCAAGTTCAGGAGGGGAAAGAACACACAGGCACAATTAATCGTCGACCCCCCAAGAAAGTATAGGAAACTATGGGAATCGGGCGGAAAGGCAAAAGCCCAGAAAATATATGAAAATATAGGGAATATTTCTATTTGTGTATATTTGTTTGTGTGTCCTTGGGCCCCTTGACAAGTGAGCGACGCAAGAAAACGGAGTCGTTTGCGCCGACATTAGCGCGCAAGCAGCTCGCGTAAGGTCGCGAATAATCGCCGTCGTCTCCAATGTGGCGTGCCGCGCTGACGGCCCGCGCAATCCACCGCGTAAGGTCGCTGTGGCATCTCACGTAAGACCTGGTTCTGATCGTCGCTTAGATCGGGTGCTTGAACATGGGGTCGGGGGATCGCGCCGCAGCGCCGATACATCGGCGGTGGGGCTTGGTGTGGGGCCCGGTTTTCTTCACGCCAATGGCGCTGATGCGTCGCCGACGTCACCGATTCATCGCCGATGCATCGGCGATGCATTGTCGATGCGGCGCGGTCCTCCGAGCCCATCTGTTCGGACACTAATTGGGAGGCCCCCAGCAAGTTGCGAGGGGGCAGCCACACGCCAACCCACCCAAGAAGAGAAATAGGGAAAGCAAGGGTATGAATCCTGTCAGGCGCACAAGTTTGGAGCACAACGCGTCTCGAATCTAACCTCCGATGTCGCGGTCGCCTAACAGGGCGAATAGCATGTTAACCTGTTGTGTTTGCGTCTTCCCCCGTAGCCTTCAGGCCAAGCGGTGCTAGTCACTTTGAGGTTGGCCGAGGGCCGATGACCTCTTCTGGAATCAAGCGGTATCCCCACATCACCAGTTGCCCAATGTGTTACTCCTGCTCCTCCTCCCTCCCTCGATCCCTCTCTTTCATCCCCCTTGTTCCCCCTCCCCTCTCCCCGTCTCTCCTCCTCCTGCTGTCTCTCATATATTTTTTTGTTTGACCTCCTCCGTCCTCCTCCTTCCTCTTTATCCACCAGCGCCTCCTTCCCCTCCGTCCTTCTGCCTCGTCCTCTTCGCTTCCCCTGCATCTTCCTCCTCGCTTCTCTCCCCTCCTCCTCGCTTCGCTCCTCCTAGCTTCTGCCTCTTCCTCCTCCTCCGTTTCACCGATTCTTGTATCTGGGAGGACTGGTTCGGATGAAAACCATCAGGCAAGAACCCCGTCAACGACAATTGTTTCACCAACCTTCGCGTCTCCATCCCCCGTTTCACCCATGATTCCATTCCTATCAGGACTGATAAGCAGGACCGTTCACAATCCCACAGGTCTGAATATGTTCGCCTCCTTCCTGAGACTCAATCTGATCTTCAGTTTCATGGGCAAGGATTTCTGGCATATCCGCGTAAACGCCACACTTCTTCGGACGTTCCGCTACAACGACTTCTCGCCGGAGGGGGTGGAGGAGGCAGATATGATCACATCCACGGAGACATACCTCTTTTTTTTCGCGCAGCCAGTCGTTCTGGCGACGGCACTGTCGCCGCACGTACTTCGACAGGAGCCCGCACAGGTGCGACGAATCAGGCATGCAGTTTCGGCGATGTTCCATCATCGACTTCGGCACCTTACTCCGATTCCTGCAACCACCAACGCCGACGGCTGGACGATGAACAGCAATACAAGCAGGGAAGCGAGACGCGCCACCACGATGATTTCCACGTGCTGCACTAGAATGTGAGAGGAGTGGCCACGGATGACAGACTTGGCGAGTTGCTGTCGGAGGTGTCTGGCAGACAATGGGATGTTTTACTCTTCAACGAGACGATTAGGAGCATCAAGACGGAAACGTTTCTTACCACATATGGTCATCTATGTTGTTCGTCAGGGCATGACAAAAGCACGCATGCACGGAGTTGTTATTATCTTGAACACTCGTTGGCGTCATCACGTCGCGAAGTTTGAGCCAATGGACGAAAGGCTTGCTTACATGAGTATCAAGGTGCATCAAGTACGAATCCGATTGGCCGCAGCTTGTTTTCCTGGCAGTGGTTATGAGGAGTACCACGAGCAGCGCATTTAAGACGATCCCGGCGAAAAACTATATACATGAAGCGCGGCAAAATAGACGACATCTCATTTTAGGTGTCACTGCAATGCCAAAACGGATATTTGCGAAGATGGGGACAACCCCAAAACAGTTGGAGATTATGGAATTGGACCCAGTAGTGCGCGGGGCCGTTGTTTGAGGAACTGGGCATCTGCTCAAAGGTTGGCGCTGGCGAGCACGAGGTTCAAGAAACCACCAAGTCATTACGCAACACATGTTGGGCCCAGCAAGTTGCCCAGACAGGTCGACTACGTCATGGTTGATGCACGCTGTTGGCGAACGGTCCGCGATAGCAGTGTAGACACATGTTTGGACATGGGGTCTGACCACAGGCGCGTGTACATACGAAGCTCCATTACTCGACAAACCACGCCGCCAGCTACTACGACTACAACCACAGCAAGAAGGACGAAGCATGTTTCTACCTCATGGCCAACTCCGGTCAAGCAGGACTTCGCTCATGTTGTCGAAGACGAGATTTTGCGCACTACTCTGTTTGATGACTTGGGTGCGCGGCGCAAGCAGCTCGCGGACATGCTGAACGCTATCCTCGCTAAGTGTCACGGGCATTCAACGACGGCGAGTGGCCAGGGCGCGCGGCACCGTGGCCAAGCCGATCTCCAAGCCATGCTCAACGAACGACGTTACATACCACGTGAAGTTACCGCCCAGAGAAATGCCAAGACAAACAGGATCCGCAGAGAGGTACGAGCAGTGAGACGAGCAGCGAGGCATGATCAAATCGATAAAGTTCTTAGTGCTTTCAAGAGCTTACAGAAGATCAATTTCATCCAGAACAATGGACGTAATAACCCGATTCCGAACATGACCATGACCGACGGCACCAAGGAGCACGGAAGGAAGGGCATTGCAGACATCTTTGCTGATTTTTACGAATGGCTGCATGAATAGAAAAGACCACGCACCCCCAAAGAGGACACGAACCAGCACCACAGCAACGCGCAGGTCCCCAATTTTACGCTCGAGGAGCTCAAGTTGGCACGCAAGCAGCTCAAAAACGGCAAGGCTCCCGACAAGATGGGCGCATTGGCAGAGATGCTGAAGACCGGCGGGCCGGCGCTGGAGCAGACGCTGCTAAAGTTGCATAACGACGTGCTGAAATTTGATGCGGATCCGCAGGAGCAGCGGTGACGAGCGAATCTCACGGTCGCGCGCAAAGCTGGCGACCCGTCTCAGCCTCGGAACCACCGTCCTATCACAAGTATCCCTTTATTGCACAGGGTCTGCAGTAGACTGATATATAACGGGCTCGAGAAGGACGTCGACTTACACCAACCCCCAGACCATGCTGGACTCCGCCATAATTTCTTTACGGACGACCACCCCTTTACATTATCAACGGCGCAGGAAAATGCTCGCGAATGGCAAGTGCAAACATGGCTGGCAACGGCGGATGCCATCGCACTGCGAGCTATGGAAGGGCAAGGGATAGTTGAAGGATATATTTCAAGTTTGCGCCGTTTGCGCGCCAAACAGACGGCAACTGTTTCGATGAACAGGGGGAGCTGTGAATTTCCGATCCAGCGCGGGGCAAAGCAAGTAGGCCCATTGAGTTCCTTGCTCTCCAACTCGTTGCCAGACGCCGTTTTCCGGAGGATGCAGAGCAAGTGGTTGCGACGTGGGCGCGGTATCCGTGTAAATTTCGCAGACGCACGGCTCGCGAATCTACAATTTGCCGACGACGTGCTACTCCATGGGACCTCTTTGAAGCAAGTTCATCTCGCGTTGCGGGAGGCGCGAGACGAGGCCGCCGAGGTTGAGTTCGAGCTCCATCCTGATAAAACAAGGATCTTGCAGTGCGAATTCCAGCGACGCCCCCGCGCGAACCCAGAGTTCGCGTCCGACCCTGAGACGAAGGTCGAAATCTTGCCACCTGGAGCCGCGCAGAAGTATATTGGCCGGACATTAATGTTCCAGGGCCCGCATGCAAGCGAAGTTGAAAGGATAATTTCAGCAGGATGGCGACAATTTCATTCCTTCATACACGAACGCACTACCCGCGCGCATTCATTGCGTGGCAGAGTACGTTTATTCAACGGCACGGTTACACCAACAGCGCCTGGTGGCCGTGCGTCTGAGGCCCCCACGAACGAGTTGGAGAACCGGTTGCGCCAGGCGCGGCGCCGCTCGACGCGGGGCGACGGGAAGACACTGACGGAGAACGCTCAACAGAACAAGTTTGCCAAGATACAGACCGCCCCCTAGCGCCGACGACAGACAATGCCTCGAGCGACGCAGGGTCGCAAAAGACAGCGCTGTTCGTCGACGACCACCGGGGCGGAGATGACCGCTCCGAGCCGCGGGTCGACAGGATAAAACGACCCACACATGAAGTGCAACATGCGTTAGGGAAGTTGGGCACCATGCGACTGGATAGCTACCCAGCGACGGAGGGAACGGAGATGGGCATCTCAAGTCGCCCCCGACCGTCGCGAGTGGACCCACGCAGCATTGGCGCGGGAGCCCGCTCTGCACGCGGAGCCCCGGCCATTTGTTCGCAGACAAGCGAGGCCGAAGACGCGATGGGTAGATGATATGCGCGATCATGCGGAGATGGCCTTGGGAATTGCCGCCAGGACAGATGAGTGGATCGACGCGGCCACAACGCCATTGCCGAATGAGTTGGAACATTATGTTGCGAATCGCGAGCGAGCCAGATACTCGCGACCCTTGCCAGCAGCGCGCGGCATATGCTTTTTTGGTTCGAGCGATCCGGCCCCGCCCCGCTCTGCCCCCTCGCGCGGGCGCACTCGCGCGCGCCGCCATCGCCGTCGCCGCCCGCCCGCCCCCGCACCCCTGCCCCGACCACTGACCCGTTCGAAGCTCAAGCATATCTGCTTGGACTGCGCCAGGCTTGGGGGCGGCATTTTCAAAACCTGACAGTCTCGCGGCGCTCGCGGCTGAGAGGGCGCTGCCGACTACAGATGCGGCGCGCCCTGTGCCCGAATATATATGTATATATACATATATATATATATATATATATATATTATACATATATACATATATATATATATATACAAATATATATATATATATATATATATATGTACTCGTTCGCCCCCCCAGTCCGCGCAGGGCTGGCCGCCGCTTCTAGGGCGCGCGCAGACATTGGCTTTCGACGCAGGCGGGAGAGTTTGACGCCCAAGCGTTGTATAGAAGAGAGAGCGCCCGCCGCGGCCTGCGCGGCGAACGCTCGACATACAAGCGCGCAACACAAAGTGGCGAGCTGCAGAGCGCGCCGCCGACGCCAGCCGCCGAGCGCCGCCGGGGGGCGCCCAGGAAATGACGCGTACACGCGCGAACCGCAGCAGAGAGGCGCACCGCTGCAACCAATTTCGGCTCTTCGAGCACGCGCAAGGCCTGGTTTGCAAATGCGGTCGTTTGAGAGTCGCGCACAGCCGCAATCTACGCAATGGTTGCCCAAACCGGCTGCGGCGAGCCAGGTTTGAGGCCGCGCCAAAGATTTACAATAAAGTGGCACGACCCCGAATGCTAAACAAATGGCCGCGACTCGCTGCGCTTGGCTTAGCCGCCGTCTACTCCTCCTCCTCCCCCCACTCCTCCTCCCACCCCCCTTCCTCCTCCTCGTCCTCCTCCTCCTCCCCGTAGCCACTGCGTCTCAAGTCCGCCCCCCCCTCGGGGGTCTCGGACTTGGCCGAGATGGTCGCCGTTGCCGTTTCACCCGAGGCCTCCTGGCCAAGCGCTGCGCAGCCCGCTCTCGGCCGCGGCCCTCCATGCCCGCCGCCGGGACGCCACGGCAGCGGCTTCCGAGCCTGCCGCTCGGCCTGCCGACCGCGCTCAACGCGACGCCGCGCACCAGGTCCGTCGCGGCCAAGCACGCGCGATGACTTCGAGCTGCCCAGCGAGGTCTTCTACCGCGCACTGGAGCTCGGGCGGCGCCGCAGCTGGACTTGCCCCATACATCTCGCGGGCGGGCGCGGCGGGCCCGCCCCAGCGCAAGCCCAAAATGCTGCCGCCCATCCCCGTTGACAGAGGCGCCGGCGGGGAGCCGCGCCTCGTCGCCGATTCCCCGCGCCGCCCTCGCGACGCTCATGCCGTTGATGAGGGTGGCCTGCCCGTTTCTTCGCGCGACGCCCACGGCGTCGTTGCGGCGGAAGCTCCTGTCGGCGCCGCCTTGCGCGCGCGGCGCGTCCGAAGATCCGAAGTTCGCCGCCGTGCTGGTGGCATGCATGTGCAGCCTGCCCAATGCCGCCCTCCTGCCGCGCATGCTGTTGCTGATGATGGTCTGGATAAACCCGCATGTAATTTTCCCTCTTCGCCCCTCTCTTCTTGCCGTCGCTGGTGGAAGTCGTGCCAGCGCTGCCGATGGAGTCTTGCATGCCCTTCCCGTCCAAGGTCACGTTGTCTGCGCGCTTCACGGCCTTCCTTCCCGACGCGACGGCGCTAGCCACCTGCCACCGCCGCCCGCTGGAGGCCATGTTGCAGCTGCTCTCTCTCTCTCTCTCTCTCTCTCTCTCTCTCTCCCTCTCTCTCTCTTTCTCTCTGTTTGTTTGTTCTCTCTCTCTCTCTCTCTCTCCAGGTCGCGGAGGCGCTGGGCCCCCCCTCCAACAGTTGCAGCCGTTGCCCCCGAAGGGCTTCATGATGAAGCTGATCCTCTGCATGAGCTGCCTACTGCTGCCGCTGGTGGTGATCTGCACGCCCCCGAAGAGCTTTCCAGCGAGGGCGCTCCTCTGCACGCACCTTTCGATGCCGCCGCCGGCGTTCCGCGTGCCCCCGATCCGCCTCGCGGCGAAGCCGCCCTGCGCGAGCCTCGCGACGCCGCCGGCGGCGGCGACCTTCGTGCCCCTGAAGAGCTCCACGGTCACGACGCCCCTCTGCGCGGACCCTCTGATGCCGCCGCTGGCAGCGACCCGCGAGCCCCCGATCAGTTACGCGGCGAAGGCGCTCTTCTGCGCGAACCTCCCGCTGCTGCCTCTGGCGGCGTCCTGCGCGCTCCCGGAGTGCCGCGCGGCGAAGACGCCCCTCGGCGCGATCCTCCCGGCGCGGCCGACGGTGGCGAGCGCATCGCCCCCGAAGATCTTCAAGGTGTAGGCGCTCGTTCGCCCGGGCCCCCCGACGTTGCCGCCGGCGGCGCCCTGCATGCCCCCGAACAGCCTCGTGGGGAACACGGTCCAATTCACGCACCCCACGACATTGCCGCTGGCGGCAACCTACATGCCCCCGAAGAACTTCAAGGCGAAGCCGCTCATCCGCACGGACCTCCTGGCACTGTCGCCGGCGGCGCCCTGCGTGCTCCCGAACAGCCACATGGAGAAGACGCCCCTCTGCACGCGCCTCTTGATGCTGCCGCTGGCGGCGCTCGGCTCGCTCCCGAAGAGCCCCGAGATGAAGGCGTTCATCTGCACGAACCTCCTGACGCTGCCGCTGGTGGCGAACACCATCTCCAGTCCTCGCGGCGCCGTCGCTGCTCCGTTTCGTCCACACACGCCGCTTTTTGACCGGGGGGTCGCAGCCGCGGCCGCAGCTAAGAGCGCGCTGTTGCGGGGGCGGCGGCGGGTCAAGCGGCGCGGCGTTCTGAAGAACAACCGCCCCTACCACCGGTGCTTCGACGCCCGGGTGGCCCTCGCGTTTGCCGAGGTCGCGAACGGCGCTGGCGAGCCCGCCTCTGTCCTGCAAGCTGCCCCCGCTGAAGGCACGGCTGCGCCCGACGACATCCTTCGCGCGCCGCGGCGCGCTGCGATATCACGCGGCGCCCCAGGTCGCCGCTTCTCTTCCGAGGTGGCCCGCTCGGGGCTGGGGGAGAAGTCAGCGGTCCAGGACGCCCCTTTCTCTCGATGCCTCCTCCGCCCCTCGCCAGCGTTGCCCTCCGTGCACGACAGATGCGGCAACCGTGCCTGGAAGCCGCCCGTGCCCCACTCGCCCCCGACCCCGCCTGTTCCCGTCTTTTCGGCTTCCCCGAGTCACGACATGAAGTTATGTACTGACGACTGCGCGCGCTCCTCACGCGCCCGTGCAGCGAGAAGCGCTGCACATTGCATCCAGACAAGTTAGGTGCACGGCAGGGGCGCGCGGAGAGACGTCACTTTGTTGGCCTCTTCTCGCGTCGTTCCCGCTGGCCCTCTTCTCGTCCTCCTCGGGCTACTTGCACTCCTCCTCCTCCACCTCCATGTTTTCCGATCGAGTGGTGGACCTGCGGTTCCGGGAAGGCACCCCTCCTTCCGTTTGCGCGGCGCGGCGTCAAGTCTCAAGAAACGACACGCACGGCTACACGTGACGCCCGTTAGGGGTTGTTTAATCCAAATGCTTATGATGCGATGTTGAACACGAATCGTCGATGGGACCAGTGGCGAGGAGGAGAGACGTAGTCTACTGCGGGGGGATATGCGTTCAGTCTGCTCACCTTTTCTAGGCCTCGGGTTTCCAAAACCATATGTAAAGTAAAAGGAATGAGTGGCAAATGTGAACAGACACGCTCAACTCCTGCTTTTGCTCCTCTACTCATTCTTCTTCTGGCCCGCATGGCGTCTTCCCCAATCAGAAGCCCGACAGGTTTTGTGAAAGTTCTGAGGAGGATGAGGAGTAGCAGGGAAGACGGGCGAGAAGGAAGGTGGGAACGTGGAGGAGGAGGAAGAGGAGGAGGAGGAGGAGGACGACGACGACGATGGCGAGGAAGAGCGGGCACAGAACAAACAACATGATGAGTAGAGGGGGAAAGAGTCGGATGTGGAGGCCGGAGGGTAGCGAAGAGCTGAGAGTGAGCTGGAGGGCGGACGGAGGAGTGGAGCGAGGAGTGGAGTGGAGAACGGGGCGGAGAGCGGAGTGGAGTGGAGTGAAGCGGAATGGGCTGTCGCGCTGGCGGCGGCAGCAGCGAGCCGCCGCCGGTGCAGGTGGCCAGCGGCGCCTTCGCCCGCAGGCTGCGGGGCGGCTGGAGCTCCGGGACCCTGGAGCTGACGTCGGGCGACGAGGCTCGCCACGAAGGAAGGATGTCTTGAGGGGAACGGGTCATACATCCAGGGCTCTCCCCAGGACCAGTTCTTCATCGCGTCGTTCGGGGGCGGCGAAGATGGGGTAATGGCTAGGGCGGTTGGATATCATGAATGTCTTGAGGGGAAGGGGTCATGCATCCAGGGCTCTCCCCAGGACCAGTTCTTTATTCTAGGCCTCCTAGATGGGTCGGAATAGATGGGGTCGGAGGATCGCGCCGCATCGCCGATGCATCGGCGATGCATCGCCGATGCGGCTCGATGTGCAGCCCGAGCTGCTTCCCGTCAACGTCGCCGATGCATCGCCGACGTCGACGCTGCATCGCCAGAGCATCGCAGATGCATCGCCGATGCATCGCCGATGCGGCGCGAGTCTCCGACACCATCTGCTCGGACCCTACCTGGGAGGCCTGGATTCATCGCGTCGTTCGGGGGCGGCGAAGATGAGATAATGGCTAGGGCGGTTGGATATCATGGCTGGGGCCATGAGACCTCCTCGGAATTCATGGCCCATGTTCTCATTCCCCGAACAGCGCTTGGATGGCGGTATGGCGCTTGGATTATCATTTTACTTCTGATCTAAGGCATTGGGCCTGGATGGCGGTCTGGCGGCAATGTTGTCGCCGTCGCCGCCGTTCGCTGCCGTCCGTCGTCGCTGCTTCTGGGCCTGGCTGGCGGTTGCCGCGCTTGTTGTCGCCGTCGCCGCCCGTCGCCGCTGCCGCATACTTTGCACTACATTGCACAATTTATTTTGCACCACGAAGTTTACAATGCATTGATTTTCCTTTCTTTTTTTATTTTTTATGTAAAAAAAAAAGGATCTGCACCCCCGGGGTTAACTGTACACCTTTTTCGTATTGCCATTTACGTATGAGTATGTTCTATCGTCCGTGCTACTTATGAATTCTTTCCATCGCAGACAAGCCAGTATCGGTTCCCCCCCTCGTCCGCTGCAGCGAATATAATGCGCGCGCACTCGTTTATCAAAAACCATCCATTTTCAAAATACCTTGCAAAACATTGTGACGAAATGCCCACGCGCGCGTCGTCGAGCGCGCATACCGCAATCTTTCAAAAACGACCGGTTTCGTAAGGATGTCAAGATCGAGCGCCCCGAAAACATATAAAAACACATGTTTTCGCAACAAGGGTTTTCAAGAACGGCATGCGCCCTCGCTCTTGCGAAGTGTTAACAAAACCATAGGTTGTTCAACATGTTGCAAAAATGCTACCCATCGGGCCTCTCGCGCGCGCATGTCGAAATTGTTCGAATGCCTTTTGCGCGCGTGCTGTCGCAAGAACTCCTTGCAAAACAATTGGACGGAGTGCACGCGCGCGTCGTCGCGCGCGCATGCCGAAGTCTCCCAAAAACCTCAGGTTTCATCCTGATCTCAGAATCGAGCGTTCTGAAACATATTAAAGCACGCGAGTTCCCAACATCAGTTTTAAAACAAATGCTTGCGCGCGCGGTCGGGAGAATTCTTAAGGAAGCCATCGATTTTTCAACATCGCCATCACATTCTGCCAAACGGGCCTCGCGCCGCATGTCGAACTCATCCGAACGCCCTTGCGCGCGTGCTGGGTGATCCGATCCGTGTCAAGTACCACCACGCGGGCCACTCGCACGCGTCGGCCGCGCGCTCATGTCGAACTCCTTCCAAAACTTTCACCACCGACGCGAGGACATCGTCATCGTTATCGGCGGGCGTGATCAACATCGGCGCAGTCATTGGCCTTGCCGTCGTCATCGCCACCATCGTCACCATCATCGCTACTCTTATCATCGTGTCTACCGCTGTCGGCGTCGCCATGATACCGCGCCCGCCCACGTCACCGACTCGCACTGAAATGGCCGCTGGAAGTGCCCAGCGGTCAGCGCCACCCCGGCCGCGTCGGTCGCGCCGCACTAGCTGGCGCGAGCATGCGTGGGCTAGCGCGGCCGCAGAGATGTAGCAGCCAACGCAAAACACTGATCGCACTCGTCGTCGCATGGGTTTTGCAAACCGAGTTGCAGGTGGGTAGGTGGGATGTGTTGGCGAGCAGTGGAGTTGACAACTTCAAGTTCGGCAGGGCGAATTGCACAAGATAGGCGGCACTGCATATAACTATTCTTAGGCTTACGCCACACCGCCGACCCCTCGGGTGACTGGCGGTTGTGCGTGTTGGTCCTGAGGGTTTCTTGGACACTTTTTTGGGGGGTTCTTGGAGCTCTTCTGATTATCGAATGGACTCCAGCACTTGGGCTGCGGGTCGGACGCCACGCGGATGGTAGATGGGGTATTGCGGGAGGCGTCTCGGGAGCGTTTGGGAGGCCGTTGTTGCACCTTCGTGGGGCATCCTGGGATTTTTTGATGGATATGTGGGGGCTCTTGGAGCTCCTCGGGGGCCTATTGGAGACTTCTTGGGGCAACTGGGAAGCGTTTTTTGGGTCGAAGGCTCGAAATGTCCGTTCGGGTTCTCATTCTGGTCACCCTCTTGGGGCTGTCCTGGGGCCCCCCTGGGCTGCTTCGGGGGCTTCCTGAGCGGTCTTGGGGGTCTTGTGGGTCGTCTTGGAGCAATCTAGGAGGCTTGTTCGGCCACCTTGGACGCTCTGAGCGCGCAAGAGGCGAATGTGTTAAAAACAAACACAAATCCCTTCTGGAAATATGTTTTTTTGTTTTGCATGCCGTCTTGGGGCGCCTCTTGGGTTTTTGGGGGGACGTCTTGGGGACCTCCTGTTTTGGACCGTCTGGAGGCCAGCGCAAGCGCTTTGGATCGTTCTTTCGGTGGCTTGTGGCTCTCGTGGACCGTCGCGAAGGCCTCTGAGGCCCTTGGCTTGTTTGAGGGCCTTCAGTCCCCACCCCGACGTGTTCCAGCGGTCCCAGGGGTACCCCCCCTCCAAATCGACCGGACTGGGCTGCTGGGGGAGGGGGTTATGGAGGGGGAGCATCTCTTACGCCGATTAACCCCAAGCATCTTTTCTGGTCCATCGTCCATCCGAAATATGAACTCACATCACCCCAGCCAAACTGGTAACAGTTGCCCCCCTCATCCTCTGGAAAACAACCATGCGCGCATACTCGCTCATCACAAATCATCAGTCTCCAAGACTCCCTTGCAAGAAAACGGGAACGAAGTGCAAAAACGCGCGTCGTCGCGCGCGTATGCCTAAATCACTTTAAAATCTCAGGTGCCGCAAGGATTTCAAAATCGAGTGTCACGAAAGCATATGAAAGCACATGGCTCCGCAACGTGGAATTCCAAAACAAACCTGCA
The DNA here is from genome assembly GCA_963575745.1 of Prorocentrum cordatum. NCBI lineage: Eukaryota > Dinophyceae > Prorocentrales > Prorocentraceae > Prorocentrum > Prorocentrum cordatum. Next base: position 491,279 of record CAUYUJ010007535.1, on the reverse strand, counting down.
CTCGCGCTCTTGCAGATCCATGAAACAACCATCGGTCTTTCAACTCTGTTGCGAAATAATACTGAACAGGCCTCTCGCGCGCGCATGTCGAAGTCTCTCGAACGCCCTTGCGCGCGTGGTGCCGCAAGGATTCGCTACAAAAAATGGGGGCGAAGTGCACACGAACGCATCGTCACGCGCGCATGCCGGAATCATTCAAAACCTTACGTTTCGTCCGGATGTCGAAGACGATTGCCCCGAAAACATGCAAAACATAATACATGGTTGTGCAACGTCAATTGTCAAAACAGTCTGCGCGCGCCCTTGCGAGTTCTTAACGAAACCATACTTGTTTCAACATTGTCACCACATTCTGCCAAACTGGCCTTTTCGCGCCGCATGTCGAGATCATCCGAGCGCCCTTGCGCGCGTGCTGGGGGGGCACGACCCGTGCCAACTAATACCACGACTCGCGCGCGTCGGCCGCGCGCGCATGTCGAACTCCTTCCAAAACCTTCATCACCGACGCGAGGACATCGTCATCGTTATCGGCGGGCGTGATCCGCATCGGGCCGTATTCGCCATGATACCGTTGTCGGCGTCGCCATGATACCGCGCCCTGCCAACTCACGGACTCGCACTGAAGTGCCTGCTGGAAGTGCCCAGCGGTCAGCGCCACCGCGGCCGCGTCGGTCGCGCCGCACTAGCTGTCCGCTGCGCGCGCGAACATGCGCGGGTTTGCGCGTCCGCAGAGATACACCAGCCAACGCCAAGCACTCATCGCAATCGCCGTCGCATGGGTTTTGCTAACCAGGTTGCGGGTGGGTGGGGTGGGATGATTGCGCGAGCAGTGGAGTAGGCAATTCACTGCGAGCACAAGTGACTTGCACCACGTAGATTGCACCACCTACAATGCACCATATATATATATATATATATTATAATATATATATATATATATATATATATATATATATATATATATATATATATACATATACATCTACCCGGGGAAGGAAATCCGGGCCCGGAAACCACGGCCTCGAACCCCCAATCTGGGTCCACCCCCCCCTGGGGCCTCCTCGGCCGCTCCCCGGCCGCTCAAGGCAGCCCTTGGGACGCTCCAAGAGCGCCCACGATGGCTTCCAGACTGCCCAAGAGGTTGCCAAGAGCACCCGAAAGCGCCACAAAGGGCCCCCAGGACTGGTCAAGATGACTTCCCAGTGCCCTAGATGGTTTCAAGACGGCCCAAGAGGCCCCGAAAACGCCCCAAGAGGCCCCAACGAGGACCCCCACGAAGCAAAAATCGGCACATTCCCTTCGGAAAACGTACATTTTTAGCATATTCGCTTGTTTGATCTCGAGAGCGTCCAAGACGTCCCAAGAAGCCCCCTAGATCCTCCCAAGTCGGCCCCGGAGGCCCCAAGAGGGCCCCAAAACGGCCCAAGAGAGCACCAAGACGGCCCAAGAGAGCCATGACGGCCCAAGAGCGGCCTCAAAGGGCCCAAAAGGCTCCCAAGAGAGTCCTGCGCGAGCCACAGGAGACCCCCAAGAGGGCCCAACAGGGCCCCAAGAGAGCCCCAAGACGGCCCCGGCCTCCCAAGTCTGCCCAATAGCGCTCCGGGACGGCCTTCGAGGGCCCCATACGAGCCCCTTCCGGGACACCACTGGGACACCGACGGGAAACCGCCGGGACACGACGGCGGGACAACCTTGGCCAACGCTGGACCACCAGGTGGGTGGGGCGGTCAACGGCTCTTGACCCGCCCTAGCCACAGCCTAACTATTCTTCTCGCCCGCCCACGCAGCTTCGCCTCGCCCGCACGCACGACACGAACCCGAAACCGAAACCCATTTCCTGGTGGGGGGCTCTCCGTTCCACTGCGATCTCACCCCCTCACTTCCGACCTCTTCGGTGCTTCTTGGGGCCGTCTTGGAGGCCGCTTGGAGGCGGAGAACAGGGTGGAGGATCCCAATATGTTGTAATTCTTCCCTGGCCTGCGCTAGAACCTAGGCGCGCGCGTGGTTCTAGTATATATATATATATATATGTATATGTATATACACATATATATATATATATATATATATATACATATATATATATATATACATATAGGTTGCATTTCGTAGTGCATTGCGTCGATTGTACCACATATGTTGCACCGCACAGATTGCGCCACGTAGATTGCACCGCATACAGCGCATTGCATAATATGCTAGAACGCAGCGTTCGGGGTCCATGCTGGCTCACATGTCCATACGTTTCTTGGGACCCCCCCCCCCCAGGTCCGCGCACATGCCTCAGATGCCATGCCTTGCGATCCCCCCTCCTCGATGCCCCCGAAGCGCACCGCCAGCGGCACGAGAGCTGCCTAAAAGCATCGCGGGGCGCACTCGCTGATCGTGGAAAGTTCCGGGCCTGATTCCTTCCAGGGGACCCGCTCCCCTCCTTCTGTCGCAGGCCCAGAGGTTGACACCAACACCAAGATCGGCGGTGTGCCTCCACCGAGGGATGAAGATCCCAATCTCGGTGATGGTGGTAATATTATGGCTTCCAAGGTGACCGAAATATTACCACCAACACCGAAATCCAGGATCATTTTCCCCCCGTGGAGGCACCTCCCTGTTTTGGTGTTGGTGCCCATTTCCAGGCCTCCAATTCTGAGAGGCGAGCAGCGCCAGCAGCAGCCAGCCCTGCGCCAAGCGCGCCAGGCGGGGCGCGCCGCCCGCGCTGACGCCCGTGCGTCCGCTGGACCAGGCCGGCTGCGCGCGGGAGGGGGCAGGGCGGCGATGGCTACATCGCAGACCACGTCGTCGATCGCCTGGTTTCTCCTCCTCCTCCGCCTCCTCCTCCTCCTCCTCCTCCTCCTGCTCCTCCTGCTCCTCCTCTTGGTCTCTCTTCGCCTCGGGTGGCGAGGGCGGATCCAGCCACCGCCCCTCTCTGGGCGGCGGGCGGCGCGCGCTGCACCCGAGGGCCCCGCCCCCCCCCCCCCCTTGGTATCGCAGACCAGGGTGGGCTTTGTAGAAAGCCCACAGGCCTTCCAGAAAACCCTCCTATGAAGGGAAGCCTCCGATCCCTTCCAGGAAGCCCCCTGCCTCTTCAGAAGGCCGTACCCTGGGGCAAAGTATCCGCTCGAAGCCAGCCCCCGGACCCCTGCCGAAGTCCACCTTGGCCAGCTTTCCGAGCCGTGCGCAACGGCGGCGACGAGACCCAACAGAAACGCCCGAAGAGCTTCCCAAGTCGGACGACGTCGTCGCCGCCTCTGTCGCAGTATCGTTTAACATGTGCCCAGCTCCACCAGACCATGGTATCACAGCTTCACCATCCCACCCCTCACTTCGGGGACGGGCCCTTCGAAGACCGCAGAGAACAGCCTGTGTCCCCATCGAGGGGGTTACATCGGCCAGTGGGGCCCAGGCCACGCCAATGGGGATACGGCCAGGAAAGTTGGGTTACCGTTTCGAGCCGCCGGTTCTTGCCCACCACGCTGGGGCGCGACGAGCTGTCCACGTCACCAGTCCCTGGCGTCACTGTCCCGAGCCTTTCCGAGCCTCCCGCCTCGCGGAGCGGAGCGAGACGCTGTCCGCTCCCAGGGCACAGCGTGCCGCCCGGGCCGCGACACACTAGAAAGCTCCCGACCGTAGGGATCGGCTCAACGACAACCCCCCCTTGGCCCGTGCGCCGCCGCAGGCTGGCCCCGCCGCGGCGAGGCCTGGCAGCAGCGGCGGCAAGGCGTCGGCACCGCCGCAGCCCAGCGGCGGCGCGAGCAGCGGGCGGGGCCTGAAGCCCGAGGGCTCCAAGCCGGTGCCGGGGTTCGAGGCCCAAGGCCTCACCGTCGCGAGGCGCGCGGAGCGCCCGGGAGGACAAGGGACAGGCTCGTCAGGAGCGAAAGAAGGACGTACACGTACATGAGTCCACGCTGGTTTCGAGAGTCCGCATTGCGCGAATGTTCGTATCATGCGGCCGGTCTCGCGGGTCAAGGGGCCGTGTTCATGTACATAGTTGGGCGCGTTTGTGGGCTCCCTAGCTCGGCCAGGCTGAGTTTCGCCTGGGCGAGCTTTTCTTGGCCGAGAGTAGTTGCTGCCGGAGGGGGAGGGGGGGAACACATGGAGGGGGGACAGGCCCGTGACAGGACACCGGTTCTCTCCCCAAGGCCGCCGCCCATGAGGTGAGCTAGGCTCGTCCCTGGAGCCCCGAAGGGCCCTCTGGGCGGGCGCGCGATAGCCAACCCTCGTGAGCCTGATGCTCAGCTGGGGAGGCGGGGGAAGAGGAGGAGGGGGGGTGGCAGGCGAGGGCGACGGCGACGATGAGGAGGGGGGGGCAGAGGAGGAGGAGGAGGAGGAGAAGGAGGAGGGGGAGGAGGAGGGGGAGGAGGAGGAGGAAGCTGCTGCCTCGCGGGGCAAACCCTTCCGCCCAACCCCTTCCAACAAACAAAAACTTAAGCGCAGGCGGATGGCCGTGCGCGGTGCCCGCCAGCCTTGCGCATTGTCCACGCGGCGAGGCGCCCGCGAAATCCACCAAGACTTCGCGGGCCACCACGACTCCAGCGCAATCAAGACCAGTATGAACTAAGAGTCCACCGAGTCCAGCCATGAAGTCGAGACCTATTTACCGCGTCATCTACCACATGGTGAGAAAGCATACCGAGCCGCCACCCAGAAAGTCGCATACGCGATCGGGCAGCGCATCGAGACAATCAGGAACGACATCATGAGCATAGTTGCCCAGAACCGCAAGAGCCAGACGGACAGGGACCAGCAGCGCGCCTGCAGGAACCACCCGCGCGCCAATTGGAACCAGCAACGCCCAAACGCCGACCAGAAGCGCTACAACCACAAACAGCAGCTCTTCGACCGGGGACCAGGACCAGAAGCATTCCAGCAACCAGCAAGGATACCATTGGGGTGCAGCAGCGCTTCGACTGGAACCAGCAGCGCCCCAACGAGAACCAGGAGAACTCCTACGACCACCAGCAGCGCAACGAGGAGCAGGCCGGGGCTGGCTCCGCAGCTCAGACCACAGTGGGCACCCCAAGACAGGGGGACCCATGGCTCCCGTGGCTCCCCCCAGGGTGTTAGCGCCGAGAGACCAGTGGACCCGAAGACGGGGGAGGACCCGGCGCAAGCCAAAAGAGTGCCGTGGTTCACGGGACGAAGGAAACAACGCCAGCCGACGGGCTAGAGACAAACAGCTTCCGCAAAGAGGCGCTAGCGTTCTTGCCGACCTTTGTTGCCACGGCAGAAATCACGGATATTCTCAACGCTAAGATAGTTGCCCTCAAAAGTGAGATGCAGCAAGTGTTCCGGGCTTGATGGGCCCACGTCGCCACCAATCCAATCGCTTGTGCTTGCGGTGCCGTCGTCTTCCCTGGGGTCGCGTGGCCGCCGCAGCAGACAGGCCAGCAGCCCGAGGCCGGCGAGGACCAGCAGAGCGATTGCAGCCGGGCGCTCCAGGACGACGCCCAGAGCGAGCAGAGCTCCCCGGAGTGCCAGCACAGCCACGGCCAGACCCGGCAGCGCGGCACCGGAGGCCAGCGTGGCAGGACCGCCGGGGCGGCGACCAGGACAGGCAGGCCGACCCAGAGCGCCAGGCAGCGCGAGCGCCGCCGGGCCTGCTCCGCGTGCACAGGTCCGTCCGCAGCGGGCACCCCCCCGAGAGGAGGACCCTGGGCACCCGCCAGGGCGCTGGCCCCGAGAGGCCGGTGGACCTGACGAAGGGGGAGGGCCCAGCACAAGCCTAAAGAACGCGACCTGCGGGCCAGCCCGACGGCCCATGGGGCCAGAGGACCAACAGGGCGACCTCAGCCAGGCTCCTTTCCAGTACAGCCCGAAGAACGCGCGCTGCTACCCCGAGCGCCAGCCGAACTGCGGCCGGGGCCAGCAGAGCAGGAAGAGGAGGAGGAGGTGGAGGAGGTGGGAGGACGAGGAGGAGGAGGAGAAGGAGGAGGAGGAGGAGGAGGAGGAGGAGGAGATGGAGGGTGGAGGGAGGAGCAGGTGGAGGAGGAGGAGGAGGAGGAGGAGGAGGTGGAGGGTGGAGGGAGGAGCAGGTGGAGGAGGAGGAGGGTGGAGGAGGAGGAGGAGAAGGAGGAGGTGGAGGAGGAGGAGGAGACCATCGGAGCTGCGAGCCAGGGCAGGCAGAGCGGCCCGGAGCGCCAGCAGCACGCCCCGAGCCGGGTCCAGGCTGCCCCATCGGCTCCGTCCACGGCAGGCACCTCGGAGGGGGGCGGCCCCCAGGGCGCTGGGCCCGGGAGGCCAGTGCACCCGGAGACTGGGGTCGGGGGTGGACCGACCTCCCAGCCTGACACGTCGATTAGCGAATTGGCCGCCCCATCAGCTCCGCCCACAGCAGGCACCTCGGCGGAGGGCGGCCCCCAGGGCGCCGCTGGGCCCGGGAGGCCAGTGCACCCGAAGACTGGGGTCGGGGGTGTCGGGGGCGGCAAAGAGGGGGGTGATGACTAGGGGGGGGGCGGATCTCATGGCGGGGGCCATGATAGTTCCCCAGATTTCATGGCGCCCCTTCTTGTTGCATTACGTCCCTGGCCCCCCCGAAGATTGGGTCCGGGAGGCCAGTTCACCCGAAGAGGGAGGCCAGTTCACCCGAAGATTGGGTCCGGGAGGCCAGTTGGCCCTCCCGCGGCCCCCCAAAGAAGCCGCGCACCCAGGGTCACTCTTTCCCAGGGTCACTCCTCGCGTGTCGCCGAGTCACCACCGCCTGCCTTCCCGCCAGGACGATGCAGCTGGCGGGGGGATCGCGTGAAAGGGGGGAACGGGGGGGTCCGCTGGCCTGCTCTCGGGGGTGGGCAGACCTCCCATCCTGACACGTCGATTAGCGAATTGGCCGTTTTCGGTTCGCGAGAGGGCGTCGTGGCCGTCGTTTTTGCGGGCCCAGGCCCGTCGGTTTCGGTCCCAGGCCGTTCTCACTACAGGGCGGTTTACTCAAGGGAGGTTTGTCCACCGCCGATGGGGGACCCAGCATGAGCCAAAAGAACGCGGCCAACGGGCCAGCAGAAGGCGCGACGGCCCACGGGTCGGAATGCGACGCCTGCCAAGATCAGGCCCCGCCGCTCACAGGCCAACGCCCTATCACCCCGACCACGACGGCTTCTTGGCGGGGGGGCCAGACCTGGCCAACCTCGAGAAGCTCTTCTATGAGGCTCTCGCAGAGATCGCGAGGCTGGGGCGCGCTGAAAAGGCGCACCGGCAGGGCCCCGGGGGCATGCAGCTCCGTGGCGCGCGATGCTCGCGAGTTGGAGGTCTGCCCCGACGACCTGTGCAAAGCGCGCGCGGAAGCTGTGCTGGAAGCGCTCGGCGAGTTCGGTTTGATGTCGCTTCCCCTCAGCCATGCGAGCGGGCGTCGTGGGTCGCCCGCAGCCTGGCGGCCAGCACGGACGGGCTGCGAGCGGGGCTCGCGCGCTCAGAAGCCATTTTGGCAGTAGAGCGGATGTGTTGGACAACGTTGTGCAAAGCCAGGAACAGGGCCATTTCCAGAGCTCGGTCGCGCAAGCCTGGTTATCGCGGCTCGGACGTGCGTCTGCTGACCCAGGCTCTCGTCGAAGGGCCCCGGCAGCAGGTGCCATACCCAGTTCCAATATGGAAGTGGGAGGTGGTGCGAAGGTATGCTTGGCGAGGCGCCCAACGCATCAACGTCCTCGAATCCATTGCATTCCTGACTTACGTCCGGGCGCGCGTGGCCAACCCAGACAGGCATGGAGAACGTTGTTTTTTCACGCATTCGATGCCCGCGTCGCATTTTGCGTGGCGGCTAAGGGTCGTTCGAGCGCGAGGGTGCTCAATCGGCCCCTTCGGCGGTTCGCGGCGGTGACTTTGGCAGCTGATTTGCACGTGCTGTGCTTGTGGGCCATCAGTTGGTGGAGCGCGTCGGACGCAGCCAGTAGGCTGCTGGAGGTGCCCAGCTTGCCAGCGATGCCGGGTAGCAAGCGTGCGGCTCCAGGTCCACGCATAGCGCACACAAAGTACGTCAATATTCAGCCGCCTACTGTCATTCGCTACCGCCGCGCCGTTCACCGTTTATTCTGCTATCTGACCTCTCGTGGAATTCGTATGTCAATCCGTTTTGATGAGCTGGACGATGTCATTGGAGAGTACACCGACCACCTGTACCAGGACGATTTGCCGCAGTCGTGGGGCAACGATGTGGTATGTGGGATCAAGCGCATCTACCCGCGGTCATGGCGAAAGTTCGACACATCCACACTTTACTACATGTCCAACTGGACTCGGTCGTCCCGTCGTCGCCGTGCGCTGGCGTTGTCCGGAGATCTAGTCCAAGGGACGGCTGCAGTGGCGCTACTCCAGGGCTGGGATCGCACGGCGGCCGCTTTGCTGATCGGCTTCGTATGCTTGCTCCGGTCAGGCGAGGTCGTCAGCATCATCAAGCGGCAATTCACCGTCCTAGGTGGGGGCGCCGCTGTGCTGCTAACGCTCCCAGACAGCAAGGGGACAAAACGGCATGGGCAGGTGGAGCACGTGACGTCGTACGACCCGTTGTTAATTAAGTTCCTCATGCAAGTTTTGGCCCCTCTCGGGGACTTCGACCCTCTCTTCTTGAGTGGTTTCGCCGCCCTCAAGCAGCGAATCGCTGATCTAGTTCATTTTTTTGTGGCTACAGAGCCCCAACCTCACGCCATATTACCTCAGACGCGGAGGTGCCACGTGGCATTTCACACCGTTTGGCAATTATGATGCCAGACAAGCTCTGGGTCGATGGGGGGGGGTCCTTCGAGTGCCGAGTGGCTCTTGGCTGATGTCGGATCGTGGTCCTTGCCAGAGCGTGGCCGAATGCGACTTCAGCGGGCCTTCCGGTGTTGCCCTCCCTGCTCCGCCCTCCTGAAAAGGGTCCTTGGCCGTGGCTGTGCCGCAGTGCCGGTTGCTCCGTGGAGCGTGCCGGCAGTGCACGGGTCCTTTCAAGTGCCCTTCGGCGGCCGGTTCACGCGCTCCCTTGAAGGTAGGGGCTTGGCATCGCTCGGACGTGTGCATTGTTCTTTCGGCGAGGGCCCTCGAGGAGCATCCTGGATTATTCGGCGACAAAACCACGCACGAAACCGAAAAAAACACAGGGAATGGACGTCCGAGCGATGACGAGGGGGGGGGGGGGGGCGCGTGCGTGGGAGGCTCTTTTGAGGTCTTCCCAGGCCCGCGCGGGCGGCCGTTGCCCACGGGGGCGCGGTGGAACCCAGGGGCCCCTTGCCCCAATTGGCCCAGCAGATGCCGTGGCCAAGGCCTGCGGCCCGGCGCGCGCGGCGCGGCGGCACACGCACAAAGCCTCACGGGTGGAGGGGAAAACAGCACGATGAATATAGAGCGGGCATCTTCTCGACCCCTCCATCGTTGACATTTGCAGCATCTGGCAGCCTAGGGCTTCTTACTCCATCGCGCGTCGACTGGCTGTGTCCAGCGAGTGCCGAGTGGCTCTTGCGGTGAGTTTCTCCCTCATTCCCGCCGTCCCACTTTCACGTTTTGAGGTCGAGGGTTGTAGTCACTCCATTCAGAATGGATACCTTGTCTCCTCCTCCTCCTCCTCCTCGTCGTCCTCCTCCGCCTTCTCCTCCTCCTCCTCCTGCTCCTCCTCCTCCTCCTCCTCCTCCTCCTCCTCCTCCTCCTCCTCCTCCTCCTCCTCCTCCTCCTCCTCCTCCTCCTCCTCCTCCTCCTCCTCCTCCTCCTCCTCCTCCTCCCTCCTCCTCCTCCTCCTCCTCCTCCTCCTCCTCCTCTCTCTCCCCCTCAGGGTATCCATGCTCCTCTCTCTCCTCCTCCTCGTCTTCGTCCTCCTCTCCTCCGCCTTCTCCTCCTCCTCCTCCTCCTCCTCACTTCCTCCTCCTCCTCCTCCTCCTCCTTTTTTAAAGCGACTAATCCTTCGTCGTACCTCCATCCCTCACTTATTCCTTGCCTCCCCCCCTGCTCCACTTCCTCATCAGCATCACCATCATCAGCAGCATCACCATCACCAGCATCATCATCATCATCATCATCATCATCATCATCATCATCATCATCATCATCATCATCATCACCATCACCATCATCATCACCACCACCATCACCACCACCATCATCACCATCAACATCATCCCTGCTGACCTTCCCATTCACTCCTGCATCCTCCCTCCCTCCTCCCCTCGCTGCCTCCTTCGGTGGGTGGACTAAACGTGTCCACACGTGTCTCGCCAAGACCTTGAGTCATCATAGTACGTCGGACCGACATGCATATCCCCCTTCCCCTAGATTCAAAGTTGACGGGTTTAGGCGGCAGGCCAAAGGCCAGGGACAAAATGTGGACATTTCAACTTTGGGTTGGGGGGAGGGGTGCGAACCAGGGGCATTTCGGAGTTGTGGTTGTTCTCATGTTGCATCGCCCTGCCGCCATGGGTGTGTACACTTTTTGTCCGGGCACCGTTCCCCCACCCTCTCCCATATGTTCCCCCTCCTCCCGATGAGTGGCGGCTGCAGGTGCCGCAAGAAGCTCCCCAAGACGCAGTCCTGGTGCTTCGTGCCCCTCATTTTCAGCGCCCTCGGACGTGTGCCAGAAAGGCTGCGTCACGAGGCGTGAGGGCGAGAGCGGGAGAGAACAAGGTTTAAGGGAGTGGAGAGGAGCGGATGGCAGAAGAGGGGCAATGTAGGAGAACACGGAGGGAGAACGGAAGGAAGGGAGAGAGAGAGAGAGAAGGAGAGAGGACGAGGAGAACGAGGAGGAGGAGGAGGAGGAAGAAGAAGAAGAGAAAGCGGAGGAGGCCGCCGACGACGACGGTGTGGACGAGGTGGAAGAGGTGAAAAGGGGTGGAGAGGGCAGGAGGTCCATAGCCATGTTGGCTCCAGCTGCCACTTGATCCAGGCAGCTGGGCAGGACAGCGGAGGCGCACGTGGGCAGGGAGGTGGCATAGCCTCGCCCATCAGTTTTGTCCTCGTCCTTCTGGGCGTCACGACACGTCAGGTCACGACTTTGGACCCGCTGTTCCCGAAGGCATGGCGGCGTGTTCCTCGGCGCGATCATGGTTCGGCGTCCGACGGCGGCGAGGAGAGATCCGTCTCCAGGAGCGGCGGCAGCGCTCACAGCCGTCAGCAGCGTCGTCGGGCTCAGCGGCAGGACCGCGGTGGTCGATTTCGGAGGAGGCATTTCTCATGTGCGAGGGCAAGCGGGTCCAGCCACCTTGGAGCAGGTCGACGCCAGTGAGCCTGCTCAGCTGCTGGCCGACGTCGATGTCGCCCCGACGTTCCCGACTCAGCCTACGCCTGCCCCGGGCACCCCTGGACAACATGACTCTTTGGGCGGCGGCTGCGGCAGTATCTGATGTTCGGCCCTCCCCTCACGCTCGGCCTGCTGGTGCAAGTCTCAACGATCTGCATTTCATCGGCGACAGCTCCGACCAGGAGATTCGCCAGTACGTGGTCCGCACGCGTAATGAGAGCTTCAATCTGGTCTCCAATCTGCAGCGCACCGTCCACCAGCTCGCCATTCAGGTCTCCAACTCCCACGACGGGCTCGGCAGGCATATGGAGACCAGTCTCGACGCGGCGGAGTCCACGCAAGGCGCCTAAGGGCGAGGGGTGGCCGAGATGCGCGACAAGGTGCGGCAACTCTGTGGCAATTTCAACCAGTAACGGGACAAGGACCTTCAGAAACGGCCCGTACAGGTCCCCAGCTTCAACAGAAAGATCGACCCAATGGTGTTTGTTATCACGTCCAATGAGTTGGTGGCACAAGAAAGATCGCAGGCGGCGCTCACACCCTGCCTGGAGTCGTGAAGCTTGACAGCGGATGCTGACGACAAGTGGGAGGGATATCCCAGTGGGAAACCCGTCGTTGACCTCTTCAACGGCGGCGTCAACTACGCGAACCGCAAAGTAGGGCAGTGCATCAGAGGTCTTCGGAAGAATTTTCCTACGTGAGCATTGGCGGCGAGTTCGCCCCCATCCTCTTCATCGGCGACAGAAGTCAAAGCACCATCAAAAGGGAAATGGCCCTCCATCGCGCGTCGCGAGGTGGAGCGGTGGACAAGAACAAGGGCATAATCAGCGCGAGCCGGCTGCCCTTCGCCCACATCGCACCAGTCCCGGACGGCGGCCAGCCGACAATGGAGTGGAGCGCGGAGGACATGCAGACGTTCTGGCCCCTTTGCCAGACGATGCGCTGGCGGGCGCGGAGGCCGGGCCTACTGAGTGGTCGGTTTGGCACGCCTCTTGTTTTCCTGGTGGCCGACAAGCGGGCGAGAGGGCGAGTTTCGATGTCTCTCTGTTGCGAGTTGGAACGCACGTGCGTTATCTCACCATGCTTGTGACACTAGGTTGAAGAAGCTGCGATATCCTTCGCGGCTGCTCGATGGAGCAGCTGTTGTGGTGCAAGAGACGCACGGCACACGAGAGGAGGCCCAGGATTTCCTCCATTGCATGCACAAGACGGACTACCACGGCGTTGCCTCTCTGGTGAGGGATGGGCGGCACGCAGGCGGTGTAATGACTGTTTGCAGGCTGCATCGCTGGGGATTGGAGGCTGCGGCTGTACTCTTTGGGGGC
>CAUYUJ010007535.1:418772-473772 GCA_963575745.1 Prorocentrum cordatum | reverse complement strand
GCCGAAATGAGGGTGGAACTGCATGCGAACGCTGCCACTGTACGGTAGGGCCTTCGGTGGAGCTCCCTATGGGGCCACGAACCCTGTGAGGGGTGCACCGAAATGATGGTCGAACTGAATGCGAACGCTGCCACTGGGGCCTTCGGTGGAGCTCCCTATGGGGCCACGAACCTTGTGATGGGTGCGCCGAAGTGAGCGTGGAACTGCATGGGAACGCTGCCACTGAGGCCTTCGGTGGAGCTCCCTTTGGGGCCACGAGCGACGAACCCTGTGAGGGGTGCGCCGAAATGAGGGTGGAACTGCATGCGCACGCTGCCACTGGGGCCTTCGGTGAAGCTCCCTATGGGGCCACGAGCCCTGTGAGGGGTGCGCCGAACTGAAGGTGGAGCTGCATGCGAACGCTGCCACTGGGGCCTTCGGTGGAGCTCCCTATGGGGCCACGAACATTGTGAGGCGAAATGAGGGTGGAACTGAATGCGAACGCTGCCACTGGGGCCTTCGGTGGAGCTCCCTATGGAGCCACGAACCCTGTGAGGGGTGCGCCGAAATGAGGGTGGAACTGCATGCGAACGCTGCCACTGGGGCCTTCGGTGGAGCTCCCTATGGGGCCACGAACCCTGTGAGTGGTGCGTTCGGTGGAGCTCCCTATGGGGCCACGAACCCTGTGAGGGGTGTGCCGAAATGAGGGGGGAACTGCATGCGAACGCTGCCACTGGGGCCTTCGGTGGAGCTCCCTATGGGGCCACGAACCCTGTGAGGGGTGCACCGAAATGATGGTTGAACTGAATGCGAACGCCGCCACTGGGGCCTTCGGTGGAGCTCCCTATGGGGCCACGAATCTTGTGAGGGGTGCGCCGAAATGGGATGGGCATGTGGAGAGCAGAGGCAAGGATGTGAAGAAGGAAGGAGGAGGAGGAGGAGGAGGAGGAAGGAGGAAGGAGGAGAACGCGGGGCACCGTCCCTTCAAAACGAGGACCCAACACCACAGGATGGTTGGGAAAAATGCTGGACTGTGAGACCCAACCCAACGGAAGTTTCTGCGGTGCTCAAGACAGTGAGGGAAGCCGCGGAGGAAGAGAGACGGGCTTGCATCGTAGAAGAAATCTGGCAAGCAGATGAGGCTAACAACTACAATGTAATGCACCGACGGAGAATGGAATACCAAAGAAACGGGAGGGGCCCAAAAAGCGCTACTATTTCTCCCGAAGTGTTTGGCGGGACCGCGCTGAGCGGGAAAGCAAGGTTCAGAAGCGCCCCCGCGATGGGGGACTGGCTGCCGAACCACTGGACCTCGAGGCTTACTTTGCAGTCCACGAGGAACTTGCAGAGCATGTCCCGTACCCACTAGACCGTCGTAGAGATATCGTTGATTTCTGGATCTGGGCGAAATCATGTTGCTGCTTGCGTAGCTAAAAACTTGTCAAAGCGGCTGGGTCCAAACGATAGCAGAAGCGTGCTTGCTGCAAAACATGCTGCCTACACAATTGACCACTCACGCTCCTCCGAAATGTACGCTGCACATTTCCCTGATCTAAACGCTGCTGAAATCATCGGAGAATCGGCCGGTCGCTGACGGCTCGGCTGCTACAAACTCGGGCCCAGGGTTCCTACAAGTTTGGTTGGCTTGCTAGATTAGCTCGCAGTTCAAGGCAGTAAAACAAAAAACTCGCTAGCGTAAAACTCAGTCGTCAATTCAGGGAGGTAAGACGAGGACGAGGTGGGGATGGTTTCGCACGCTGCCCAGTGTGGCAGCCATCGTACAACAGCCCAGCAGGGCCCACGGCCTAAAAGGGGCCTCATACGGAAATCGGAGTGTACCCCAGGCTCGAACGAGAAAAAGTGGAGCTCACAGGGGTGCCCGTGGTCGGTGGCGCACAGCACGATGAGTGCTCACACAGCTGTAGATTCCGTCGGTGGAGCACAGCACAATCACGGAGTGCTCACACGATCGCACGGCTGCCCACAAAGCGCGTCACCCTCGAAGTTGTGAATGGGGTTGCGACGTCTCGTGCCTGTGACCTGGACCCTACCGTAGCCCATATCCTTCTTGTGCTTGGGCTTGGTCCTGATCTCCGTCTGCTGGTCAACCTGCTGCGCCTTGAGCTGCATGGTCGGCTTGATCATCATCTCCAACTGCTGGTCGACCTCCTACGTCCTAGTCTGCATGGGCGTTACCTTCTGAACCACAACATACACCAGTAGACAGAAGAGAGTCAACATGGTTCCAAAGTCTACACCCTGCAAATAATATCACCAGCTCACTGCATATCCTTCACGACTGCATGACTGCATGATGGTCAGGTCCTGGCTGCACCGACCACTGCTCGTCCTCTCGATCGGCCAGAGTTCAAAGCTGGCTCCTGGCATGGCCGTCGCTGCCATCGCCAGTACTTGGACGAGCTTCTTCGACTTGGGAACTGGGGCTGAGAACCTTACGTCGCGACCGGACATGAATGCCATCAGCATACCCGCGCGCATCAAATTGGTGAGGGCGTCCGCGACCATATGGCCACAATCCTCGGACGTTTGTCCTGCGCGACTCCGGCGTCCTTCTCCACCGTCTTCTCTAGATTCTTGCTGTCCGTGAAGGTCGTCATCTTGATGCTATCCGCTTGCCGCTCCACGTCCTTCAATTTTGGTGGGCCTCCAAGTTTCGGCGCCATCTTCAGTTCCGTCAGCACCTGGCGATACCACTCTGCGCAATCGGAGGCCTCGCTGATAGCTTAGGCCTCTGCGCTGAGGGTGCTTCTCACCACCCTCCGGACACGTCCTGAGTACCAGGTAAGCGGAATCAGCCCACTGAATCTCCCTTGGAAGACCTCCTCGGGCTTGTTAGTCAAGCCCCCGACGTGCCCGCACTGCGACCGCTCGCCCTCGGCATCGGCGAAGGCGGAGTCCCCGTAGAACACCAGCTGCGCCAACAGAACACGAACTCGACTTCGGACGAGCCGAACTCCCAGCGTCAGGCTCTGCTTGAGCTCGGCGACCAACTGGTCGAGGTTGTTCAGGTCCTGGATCGTGAGCTTGCTGATGCGCTGGGCCGCCAATTTCTGCTTGCAAGCCGCATCTGGACGGGGCCTCGTAGCAACCCACTGCGCCTGCCCGTTGACCCTCCTGAAGCTACTGACCTCCTCAGGTGTCGCCTCTAACTCGGGAATGTTTCGTTTTGATCGCCTTCTCCTGGGTCACGTTGATGAACCCCGGCGTCATCTGCACCCCCGTGCCCAGGTAGTCGACGTCACCGACCTTCTTGGCAAGGTGCAGGCGCTTCTCGAGCTCCAGCATGATCTTGTGGACGTAGGGGTTGTCCACATGGGAGCGGATGACCAGTAAGATCTCCCCTGGTGAGCCAAGTCGTACCAGCCTCGCTCCAGCTTGATTTCACTGATCTGGTATTCACTGAGAGTTGACTTCAAATGCAAATACCAGGCGCTGCCAGCATCCTTCGCGCCGTAGATGCTGCCCGTCGCGAAGAAGATCTGTCCTGGAACGGTGCCCGGAGGAGGGTTCTCCAGCGGCATTTTGATCGTCAGAATTCGGTCGATGCCTTCTGCCTGCAAGTAGGCGCTCTTGGCATCGAAGAAAGCGCCATCCCAGCCATGCTGAGCTGCAAACCCCGCCGCAAGCCAGAATGCGCCTCGGCCCCCGCTCGGAGCGTCGGCACAAATGCCCAACTCATTCTCCTGACACCCTTGCACCACCAGCCTCGCCTGGAAGGTATCCGCATCCTTCTCAGTCAAAACCCACTTGGTGCCGACGACCTTGAGCTGTGGCCGCTTGCGCTTGAGATGGGCGAGCTCCTCCTTGGAACAGCACCGCGCTGCGTGGAACGCCAGCCACTTGTCCCACTCTGAAGCCATAGCCTTCCGCAACTTGACATGGTTGCCGCCCGTCAGGTTCCTGAAGATCAGCTCCTTGCCCCTCGACTTGCCCACGAGGTCCACGCGCCTGAACCTGGTCGAGTAAAGGATAGAGCAATCGAAGTCGACCGACTCCTTCAGTGAGAGCCCCATGATCAGGTGCTCGTCAACCCTGGGCTTCTTGGTGATCTGTCGGTCTTGAAGCGATCTTCGGATGCTGTGCGGCACGTCGTCGAGGGGGTCGTAGGTCGTGGAGCTCCCCCTCGCCTGGAGGTTCTGCCGAATGCTGGTAGGTACGTCGTCGAGTGGGTCGCAGCGAAGTCGCCGCAGCCGACGAAGCTCCTCCACGACGGGAGTCTCTGGCTCCGGTGCGGACGCCTGATGTTGTTCCGCGCGCGGCGTCTCCTGCTCCTCGTCTGCGTCGAGGTCCTCGACAAGGTCGGGAACGCCCCGATGAGCCCATGGGGTCTGGAACTGCTCTCGGTCGAACATCGGCTGCTCGAGAGGCGTCTCGGGCCCCACCGAGATTGGGTCGGGATTTTGCTGCCGTGGCTGCGCTGGCCGCGTCTCCACTGGAATCTCAACCTCGGGCTCTGAAGCAAAGCGCGGTCGCTTCGCCTCTGGATCGGCCGACTCGTCGGGGCCCGAAGCGTCAAAATCGGGCTGGGGCCCCGGGGTCTCCTCCTCGGCCGAGCCCTCGGGGCGATAGCCAAGACGTCCACTGCGCTTCCCAGTCTGACGCCGCCCTGTAGTGGGGTGAGTGTTGGCAGGACCGGGGGCCTGCTCGTCGTCGAGGGTCATGCCGTAGGAATCGGCGTCGGTCCCCAGGGGGTCCCCCATGTAGTGCGCGCCCCCCTCGAACTCGGGCTCGTCGCCGTGGGCCGGAGCGTCGAAGATCTCGTTCCAGGGCACGCGCTCCTTTGGAGGCGCAGGCCGCAGATGCAGCGGGGAGCACTTGAGGGTAGCGCTCCCATGCGAAACCCACACGCCGCGCCCCTCGCGTCCGACGACAACTCCAGGGCCATGCCATTTGAAACTCCACATCTTCTTGGCCTTGTTCAGACCACGCCAGTAGAAGACCTGGTCGCAAATGCTAAAGATGAGGCTCGATGGCCGAGAAGCCTGCCCGCGACTCTTGGCCAGGAAGGCTGCTGAGAGACGACGGTCGTACTCGACTGCCTGGGCCGCACGCTGAGCTGCAGCAAGCATGCCCACGCGCTGCTGGATTGTCTGGTCGTCCCGGGCGCGCTGGTGGAGCGAGAGCCTCGCGTGGTTAGAGAATATGCTGTAGGGCAGGCGGTAGCCGCGTCCGAGCACCCATTGCGCCGGGTTATACCCTGATGGCCCCACCTTGTTGTTCTTCGCCCAGCTAACCACGGCGCAGAGCCACTCCGCGGCACCTGGCACGGTAAAATCGATCTGGCACTCATCGACGATGGCCTTCGCGATGGACTTCCATTCGCCGTTGCGCCGCTCGCAGATGCTGTTCTGCGTGGGGCTCAGGGCGGCGGTGGCAATGGGCTCGACGCCCATGCCTTCGAGCTCGCTGCGGAACTCCCTCTCGAACTCACCTCCAAGGTCTGCAAAGCTCGCCCAGGGCGGACCAGCCCAACCCATCCACATCCAAGAGCAGCATACTCTGCTCCCCATCCTGGCCCGTCCCGCAGGTGTGAGCTTGGCCAGGTCCGACACGTTGATCGAGGAGGTGTGGCCGACGACGCACGAATAACCCGCGTGGACCATGGGCTTGTCTCCTGCCCGCAACGCGCATGGCGTCGCCGAGCACAGATGCACCAGGCCAATCCCCTCGTCATCTCGCGTAGCCTCCAGGTCAGTCTTGAGGTGCCGGCGCGAGCTGCCCTTGACCTCCTTGAAGCGATGGACGCACCCGTGGCGGGTAATGCGGCTGCCCTTGATGGGCCCCTGCTCCAGCCTCGCCACCGCCCCGCCCGAATTGATGATGAGGTCGTTGGACATCATGTTCTCAGAGCTGCCTCCCCTCGCTCTCACTTCATCCTTGACGTAGTCTGCGTCGACGGCTTCAGCTTCGTCTGGACCACGCCAGGTCAGGGCAGTGCTCGGCTTACCATCCAGGGCGACTTCGCGGCCACGCGTAGTCACGAAGACGAACGAACAGTACATCCAGGCCGTGCGCAGGACCCAGGAGACAAGGCTGATCATGGAGCCGAGGAGGGCGATCACCCCTGCTGCGGCCACGCTCAGGGCGACATTGGAGCCGTACCCAGTTGCGGCCACAAAGGTGCTCCCCCATAGCGTTCATCATGCCCATGAGGAAAGCTATCACCTGGTGGAGCATAGCGCCCAGCGCGTGCCCGGCCTTCTCGCCCAGCCATTTGAGCGCCGCTTCGGACCACGCGCTGGCTACTGCAGGCCCGCCTGGCTCGGCGCTAGCCTTCTCTGGTACGGCTTCGGGAGGACGGTCTGGAGGTGGGGGCGCCTCCTCAGCGGCCACGCGCTCGCCTCCTCCGGCTGGCGGCCTCCCCGGCGGCGGCGGTGGCGCCTGCGCCCGCTGCGAGCGAGCGGCGTCGCCCGCCGACCGAGGCCCCGCCGCAGCTGGACGCCTCCGCGGGGCGGGCGGCTGCTGCTCGCCCGCCCGAGGTCGCTCCGACGCTCTCGGCATCGCCTTCTCCTCCGGCAGCAGACTGGGCACAGCTGGCGCCGCGGGCTGCATCTCCGGGGGCGGGCTCAGCACCACCCCGACCTCGCAGTAGCGCGCGAGGTAGCAGCACTCCTCGCGGCCGGTGGCGCGCCCACCCGAACCGGCCATGGCTGGCGGCGGGCTCGCGGTCGAGGGCGCCTCAAGCTGGGGCGCCGCCGCCTCCTCCGGCTGCTTCGTCTCCACGGGCCGCACGGGGTCGGCTGGCTCAGCCTCCTTTTGCGCAGCTACTCGCCGCGCCTGGCTCCTCCCGCGCGTGGCCCTCACTCGGTCCTGGCGCATAGCTGGCAGAGGCCGAGGAGGCAGTCGACAGCCCTACGCCCAGGGAAGCATTTAGCCACCCGAGCGTGGCCACCAGCGGCACCTCCCCGCTGCCACTGCCCCTTCGGGCCGCGGGCGCCTGGAAGCGTGCGCCGCGAACCGCGGGGTTCCCCTCCGGAGCCCCCGCCCGCACTGGAGGGGGGACCTGGCCCAGCCACTACCCAGCTCTCCTCGGACTGCTCGGCTGCGCCTCTGGCTAGGCCAGCGAGCTATGGCCCAAGGCTCACAGCGAGCCCTGAGCAAACGGCAGCAGAAGAGGGAAACAGAGGACAGAGAGGAGAGGCTGCGAGAGGAGGAGAAACCTGCTGTTCTAACGAACGTCTAAATGATGGTGGAAATGATGATATGATATGATATGATATGATATGATATGATATGATGAGATATGGTATGGTATGGTATGGTATGGCTTGACATGATAGGATATGATATGATATGATATGGTATGAGGTGATATGATGTGATGATATGATGATATATGATATGATATGATGGATGATGGAGGAGGTATGGAGGATAGGATATGATGATATGAGGAGGAGGATGGAGATGAGGAGGAGGAGGAGGAGGAGGAGGAGGAGGAGGGGAGGAGGAGGAGGAGGAGGAGGAGGAAGAAGAGGAGGGGGGGCAGGAAGAGGAGGAGGACCTGGAGCAGCAGCCCTACGCCTCCTCCTTCTCCTCCTCCTTCTCCTCCTCCTCCTCCTCCTCCTCGGAAGCATCTCCGAGGAATTCCTCGGAGGTACCACTGCAGCCGTACCACCCAAACGCTGCGAACAATCCGTCAATCCAGGCGTCGGAAGGCGGTTGCATCAGGTGTGTGTGTGTGTGTTGGTTGTGTGTGTGTGCTGTGTGTTGTGTGTTGTGTGTTGTGTGTTGTGTGTTGTGTCTTGTGTCTTGTGTCTTGTGTCTTGTGTCTTGTGTCTTGTGTCTTGTGTCTTGTGTCTTGTGTCTTGTGTCTTGTGTCTTGTGTCTTGTGTCTTGTGTGTTGTGTGTTGTGTGTTGTGTGTTGTGTGTTGTGTGTTGTGTGTTGTGTTGTGTGTTGTGTGTTGTGTGTTGTGTGTTGTGTGTTGTGTGTTGTGTGTTGTGTGTTGTGTGTTGTGTGTTGTGTGTTGTGTGTTGTGTGTTGTGTGTTGTGTGTTGTGTGTTGTGTGTTGTGTGTGGTGTGTGGTGTGTGGTGTGTGGTGTGTGTGGTGTGTGTGTGGTGTGTGTGGTGTGTGTGGGGTGTGTGGTGTGTGTATGTGTGGTGTGTGTGTGGTGTGTGGTGTGGTGTGTGGGGGGTTGTGCGCGTGCGTGTGTGTGTGTGTGTGTTCGTGCGTGCGTGCGTGTGTGTGTGTGTGCGTGCGCGAATGATCGTGTGTGCGTGCGTGCGTGCGTGCTTGCGTGTGTGCGTGAGTGCGTGCGTGTGTGCGTGAGTGCGTGCGTGCGTGCGTGCGTGCGGGCGGGCGGGCGGGCGAGGCGGGCAGGCGGGAGGGCGGGGGTCGGTCGGGCGGGCGGGCGGGCGGGCTGGGCGGGGGTGCGGGCGCGGCGGGCGGGCGGGCGGGGGGGCGGGCGGGCGCGCGCGCGCGCGCGCGGTGTGTTGTGCGTGTGTGTGTGTGTGTGGCCCAGTGTGGCTCAGCCTCGCTTTCGCTGGCTCCGTAGATCGATTCCCGAACCGTCGGACCAGGATGCCCCCGACTGCCTCCAAGCGCGCCCAGCAGAGCAAGAAGTCTCTGGAGGAGCCACGGAGGCACGAGGTGGCCAACAGCCTCCTCCTCGCTACAGCCCGCGCGCGCGCAGTGGCCCGCCCCCGCCCGCCCGCGGCCCCGCAGGCTGTTCTCCCACTGGCCCGCGTGGCGCGGCGAGCTGCGAGAGGCGGCGCGGCGACGGGGAGCGGGATGCCTGAGGGCCGAGAGAGGACGGGGCGGGGGGGGGGGCGGAGGAGAGGAAGGGGGGGGGAGGCAGAGAGGAGGACGAGGATGAGGACGAAGATTGGGGTAAAGACGAGGGCTAGAGCAGAGACGAGGACCAGAAGAAAGACTTGCTGAGCTGCGCTCCACTTGTGCTGCTTTCTCTGCCTCTCCTTGCCCTCTTCCCCCTCTCTCTCCTCCCCCCTGGGCCCGAGTCCGGAGCTCTCGGCGTTGCGTTTGGGCTACGTCGTGTGCATGATATACGTGGCTGGCCAGCCATCGGGGTCGCACACGCGGCGCATTTGTTCAGTCTCCTTACGTGGATGTATCAGTTATGATTCTCTGAGCCATATGGGCTGTATAAGTCTACTCCGCCGCCCCCCACCATTTCCCTGAATCTCATTGGCGCAATGCGGCTCATCTGTTGCAGGTTTGCCGGCAGCTGCCCCAGCTTTGTGCATCGTCTCTTCCTCTGGGGCCTCTGCTCCCCTCCACACCTCCCTGCGGCCCGAGTTTCGGCCACGTTCGCAGGACAGCCGTTTGGTTGGATGCCTACTGGTCTCTCGCATGAGTTGTTATGGTACATCGCTGTCCGCTCGTGTTGTTCCCCTCCAACTAAAAACGAGGAGGAGGAGGAGGAGGAGGAGGAGGAGGGCGGAGCAGGAAGGAGTAGGGGGAGGGGGGCGAGGGCGAAGGAGATTGCAGAGGAGGCTTTGGCGGAGGAAAGAGGATGAGGAGGAGAGGGGAGGGGGCGGAAGTCATTATTGTCACTCCCAGTGCCTGTATTATGCGCGAGCCCGCGCGCGCGTTTCTGCGCGTTCGGCTCAAAACAGAAATCGAGGGATCTCTTACCAACGCAAAAGGAGATACACGCGCCTCTCTCACTCTCCCTGGCTCTCTTTCTCTCTTTCTCTGCTTCTCAATCTCTCTGTCTATCTCTCTCTCTCTCTCTCTCTCTCTCTCTTTCTTTCTCTCTATCTATCTCTGTCCCGAATGTTATATTCATTTGTTCTCTATCTCTCTATGTCTCTCTCTCTCTCTCTCCCTCTCTCTATGTATATTGCTTGCGCCCGCGTATCATATATGTTCTTACGTCTACGTAAAAAAATAGCCATGACGCAAACAAAATTTCGTGAAGGAAACATATGTCAACAATATCCGGTTTAAGGGAACCTCTGAGGGATGAGATCCGAAAATTGACACGACCCGATTGTCATAATGTAGAGGTTGTTTGGCAAATAACTTGGCGACCAACCGGAATTATGATTAAAACCATTTTGGTGACGAGCGTCATGAAGAACGCCATGACGGTTGCAACGTCTCGGCCCAGAAGCAAAGTGATGACGACACCCCGTGGGGGAGCTTGGCTACCCCCCCGTCTTGAGGAGGGGATACGGTGTCAAGTTGAACAGAAGCCATCTACAGTGGCGCGGTGGATGGCCTCGCCTCGTGAAGAATTCCATGCAGTATCTCAGCGGACAATCAACGCGCACGTGACAGCATCAACGGAGAATCCTTACGTCGACGTCGAGACGGTCGCAGCCACTGGCATCGACGCCCTCTTCCAGCATATCTGTTCCCCCCTCGCTGCCGACGTGGCTCCTGAGTCGGTCGAGACAGCGAAGAATCATCACAGTGGAACAGATTCCGAAACGCATGGCAGCAGTCGACCAGAGTTGGCACCGAAGAAAAGGCCAGTGCTCCCAGGCGCAGTTAGGAACATCCGCCATCAAGCGCCAACTCCAGCGCGTCAAGCAAAAACCGTGCGGATGACCAAGAGAGTGACAGACCAGTGGGTGCGAAGAGGCTCCGCCTTGTAGTACCATCTTAGTCTCTGGCACCTGCTATTCAAGTCTCCGATGGTGGATCGATGCACGGTAGCCCTGGGCCGCACGTTGGTCCCAGCGGCTTTGCCGCTGGCCCATGGTTTCCGCCGATAGGTACATGCCCATCTGGCCCTGAGACTCCCGTGGCACCGACGCCGCTCGAAAGGAAAAGGGCAGTTCACCGGCAGTCGCCCACTCCGTCACGCATGAGCTCTGACAAAGACAGGTCCTGGAGCGATCGCCCCGACCCCGATACGGCGAGGGACAGGGGGCCCAGAAGTCCCAGCACTGCGATGGACAGGAGGCAGGGATTTCCAATTCGATCCGCCATGTCGTCGACAAGCGCAGTCTCGACGGCCGAAAGACGCAGGGAGCCAACCCCCGAGTGCGCCGCGAATGCAGAGAGTCGCTGCCAGGGCAGATCGGGCCGACGTCAGAGATCCGACTGCTTCGCGCGCTCGCAGGTCTGCGAGAATTGCAGCGTCAGTTCTCTCTGCGTCGAGCGCACCCCGCAAGAACAGCCAAATTGCCTCCAGCTCAGACAGGCCGAGTTGGGGTCTGCGCAGCAGCAACAAGCGGCGCGAATTATGAAACAGAGGGAAGAGATGCCCGAATATTAGATCCACCAGGTTGCCGTCGATCGCGAAGAGAGAAAGCGCCGGGGCCCGCGAGACGGAGCTGCCTGCCGAGGACCGCGAGAGACGCCGCGCCGCCGAATAGGCCGCGAGGAGTCGGGTGATATTGAGGACGCGAGAGGCCGAAGGAATCGCCCGCGTCGCCGAAGAAGCCGACTCGAAGGCGACAAGCAGGATTGGCCGAGACGCGCGAGAAGGCCAAGATGAGATTTCACGCTAAGAGAGTCTCCAGAGTCCAAGAAGCGACGACGATGACCACGACGGCCGACCGCGGCGCAAAGAAAAGCCCAGGGCAAAGCGCCGCACAAGCGCCGAGGGCCAGCCCGCTCCAAGCCGAGGGCGGGGCGGCCGCCGCTCGGGCGTCGGCGGCCGCCATTCTCGCTCAGGGGCCGACCGCGGCGACGGCATTTCCTAGAGGCGGCGTCGTGACGGGCGCAGGTGGCGGGCTGACTAGTCGGTGCCGCGCGCGCGATGCGCGAGGATTTACCGACTGCATCGACAGCCGGAGACCTCGTTGGAAAGACCATTGCGACGCACGGCCATTGCCACGGAAGCGCCCAGGGGGTAGGCGAAGAAGAAGAAGAGGCTAGATATAGGTGGCAAAACGAGCATTGCGAACGTTTACATGCTGAGATGCATGCGGAGCTATTAGCGAGTCAGGCAAGCCCGCCGCTGAACGACCGCCGACGCCGAAGTCCAGGCGCGCAGGCCCGAGGAAGCGAGCGCCACGGCCTTGGAGGGTTGAGATCATCGACGCGCTGGAATGCTCGAGAGGACCGAGAGATTGGAGGAGAAGCTCGTGTCCGAACGGCTGAGAAGCGGGAAGACTTAGCAATCGCCAAAATCAGGCGAAGAAAGGACCGAGCGCCTGGAAGAGATGGCCGAAGCCGCCGCCGCCCAGCAAGCTGCCGAGGCGACCCCCATCAAGTCGGCGCTGGGGGGAAGTCGCAGGGCGCCGAGGTCTCTGAGGACCAGCCACTCCGCGCAGGCGGTGAGCCTCCGAAGGCGGGCCCATGTCGGGCACTCCCCCGAACGGGGGAGGGGCCTGGCGGCCCCGGGGGCCACGGCCCCGGAGACGGAGGCGATTGGGCCCTGGACGATGGCAACCCTCAGCGGGACCTTTCAGCGCGGCCCAGAAGATGGGCGTCGCCCTGGGGGCCCGGCGGCGCTGGAGGCCCGCCCGATGGGCGCGGCCCCGGGCGCCGCGGAAGGGGCGATGATCTCGGCGGAGACGCGCAGGGCCGCCTGGGGGCGGAGGCCGACGGGCGCGGCCCGCCTGGAGGCGGCGGCCCGCGAGGAGTCGGCGGCGCCGAACCTGCAGCCCCGGGACACGGGCGAGGGGTTCAAAATCGCTTGACCAGATGCCTGGACGCCGCGCATCGCACCGCGCGGAAACGGGGGGGCTCTGCGGCGCGCGATGGCGACACCGCGCTGGCGCGGTTCCACGAGGCACTTGAGAACGCGGCGCCGATTGAAACGTCGGGGCCCCGTGCCTTTCACGCAGCTAGACTGCGCAACTGCATCAGACCATCGGTTGGCGGAAGACAAATTGTCGAAGACAAAAGGACTGCACGAGACCACGCTGCAACCTCTGGCCGAAATCGGCAGGGCCGACGAGGAACGCCTCAAGCCCCGACAAAAAATGTTGAGGGGGCGAGAAGCCGCCGGGCAGGTTGCCTCCCGCGCGGCTGCATGGGCTGCCCATTGGGACATCGTCAACTACGACGACTTCATATATGCACGCGCCAAAGGAATTTGGCACAAGGCCGACGATGAACAGCTTCGCTTCGCATCAGCAGAAGATGGCACTGAGCAGCATAGAACCACCCAACGGCCAGATGCGACGCCCGAATCGCGAGCGCGATTGCAGACAGCCAGGCAGATTCGAGCGCTTCAATCAGACACTACAGGCGCATGGCTGGGAGGGAGGGGGGGGGGGGGGGCGACGTGGACCGCCACTCATGCCATTCCACAAAAGGGTGGCTATTCAGAATGCGGGGGCCATGACTAAACGGCGCCTGGAGCCCAGCGGATCGAAGAGAGTGGGAGATCTGAAACACGGAACGAACAGTGTTGCCCCAGCACGAAGCGAACAGGTGAGCCCGCGCATGATGAGCGGGGCCCCTAAGAAGGAGATCCCGCGCAGGGCGCTCGCCGCTGTGCGCCGACGGGGGGGGATCTCGTTCAAACACAGCACGGCAGCGCCGGCTTGGAGCGAGAAGCCAGACGCCCCGCCCTCGCGAATTGCAATGGTGAGAAACAAAAGAATTGAAGCAAAAATGCGAAAGACAAAACTGATGCCCGCGCCAGGGACGCCACCTCTTGCCCTCAGAGGGGCGGCGGGGCGCCCGACATCCGGAGAGAGACGCGGCCCTGGCGTCGCCCGTTTGGGGCAAGCGCGGTGGGCCAGGAAAGAACGTCGAGCCTCGACGGCGTCGCTGACGCCGCGCCCGCAGGGATGGAAGCGCGCGCGATGGAAAATCTTCTCCTCGAGTTAACGGGGGGCCTTTTTTCCGAAGGAAGGCCATGGAGCTGATGATATCTCCGACGCCGGAAGGATCTGCTTTCCCCTGAAATGGAGCAGGAGGCCGTCGGCGAAGCAGATCTGTTCAAATCGGGCCGATTTCTTATCTGGGTCGGGAACCCAGGTCGGGCGGGCATAGAGGGCGCCGCAAGCACGCCACGAAGATATCGACGACCACCGACGCAGATCGGCGCGTGTTCATGTCTTCTGGCGGGGGCGTCAGGAGCGCAAGAATCGCATCGTTGCTCAAGCAGCCGTAAGAACGAGAACATGAGGCGCGGGGCCTCTGGGCGGATTGGAAAAATCGAGCTGCGACTCCTGGGAAACCCTGCCTGGTGAGACTAGGGTCGATGAGTTTCGTTGTCGATGCCGGGCGCGATTGCAACCGGATTGATCGAATGTTCGTTCCAACGGCAGGTGCCATGAATCGCGCGGTCGCTGTGTCGACACAGACGATTGAAGCACAGCGCGGGATCAGAGCAGCCTTCGGGGCCGCGAGCATCGCTTGCGACAAGTCCCAAGGATGAAAGGATGAGTCCATCGTGATGTCTGAGGCACCATTGCCCTGTCGGTGGGCGAAAGCGCAAGTTACTTCGGATGCAGCTTCGTGTGGGAGCATCGACGGTTACCGCATGCTTTTGCCCATTGGAGAGAGGGTATATCTCATCGCGGATGGCAAGACCCCGTCCCTGACCATGCCGCTAGCGAAAGCATTATTGCACAATGGGCTTGTGGTGTCAGGCGCCAAGACTGATTTGAAGGATCCCGGCCCAGCGGGGGGGCCACCGCCCCAGTCCGTTCTGAGTTGCATCAGCCGCAGCCGTGAGTTGCACACGAATGAAACGATAGCGCTGCACCCACTTGAGGATGGAAAGCCGAAGCTTGTGGACGGCTCCGAAGAGATCGAGGGGCCCATGAACGGTGTTGTTAATACCTGATCTGTGCCGAAAGTGGTGGAGGAGGAAGTGGAGAGGAGGAGGAAGAGGAGGAGGAGGAAGAGGAGGAGGAGGAGGGGAGGAGGACGAGGACGAAGACGGCGGGGCGGCGATGGCGATCCAGCTTGTGGGGCGTTGGGGGCTCACCCAGGCCCCCCCTGGATGCCAATGGACACGTCCGAAAGCCTCCGGGGACCTCCGTGGACCTCCAGAGGCCAGAGGCTACGGGGAGAAATTTTGACTCCGCGTGTCGCTCCGCCGATTCTGGGCCACTGCGATGCGGCGCGACATGCTATCCATTTTCCGGTCCCCATGCGTCAACGTCCCAGGCGTTTCCCCGCCTCCCGCCTCGCGGAGCGGAGCGACACGCTAGCCGCTCGCAAGGCGTTGCGCATCACCGGGCCGCTGCCGCAACACGCTGAGAAGAAGTTCATGACCATAGGCCTGTGGGGGCCCCATGGCGGGACACCGTATCACCAGCCTCGAACGTATCCCTATCCCTAAGATTGACACGCCAAAAGGCGATGACAATCTTAGGGAGTCGCCCTGAAAAACTAAGGGAATCCCTAAGATTGGCATTGTGTTGAGGCGATGCCCAGCTTAGGGATTGGGATATGTTCCAGGCTGGACACCGTAGGCAAGTCCCCAGACACCTTCGCGGCGGGACGTCGTGGAGGCTCGACGCTTGCAGCCGTGTTCGGCACACCGGGAGCGCCCGCGCCGAATCGCCGGGGGGTCCCAGGCCATCGCCGCGTACGGCGAGGCCCGGTTCGAGCTCGACTTCCTGCCGCGCGGCAGTGGCCGCGGCCCCGGCCCGGGCCAAGTTGGCCACCAGCATGGGGAGTGCCAGGTAGGGCGCGGGGAGGAGCTTTCGCCCGCCCATTCCATCGTCGCCGCCCCGCCCCCTCTGCCCCGATCCAGCCTACCCTCTTCCCACCGTGTGCAGCCTACGTGGAGCAATCCACTCTGCTGAACTTGAAGTCGTCATCTCCACTGCTCGCGCAAACATCCCACCCACCCACCCGCAACTTGGTTTGCAAAACCTGTTAAGACCGACTACGACGACACCGACGACAACGACTAGGACGACACCGACGACGTCTCCGACGACTTCGACGACGACAACGACGCCGACGCGACGACGACGAAGACGACGACGACGACGCCAACGAACGCGACGACGATGGAGGAGGAAGGACGACGACGGCGACAACGACGACAACGACGAGGGAGGAGGGAGGACGGCGACGACGCGAACGACGACGAAGGAGGAAGGACGGCGACGCCGACGACGACGACTAGGACGACACCGACGACGTCTCCGACGACTTCGACGACGACAACGACGCCGACGCCGACGACGAAGACGACGACGACGACGCCAACGAACGCGGCGACGATGGAGGAGGAAGGACGACGACGGCGACAACGACGACAACGACGAGGGAGGAGGGAGGACGGCGACGACGCGAACGACGGCGAAGGAGGAAGGACGGCGACGCCGACGACGACAACGACGAGGGAGGAGGGAAGACGACGACGACGACGACGACGACGACGACGACGGCGACGAAATAGGAGGGACGACGACGAGACGCCGACGACGAGACGCCGACGACGGACGACGACGACGACGTGGGAGGAGGAGGAAGGACGACCACGGCGACAACGACGACGGAAACGACCACGACGCCAAAGAGGACGACGACGACGAACACGAGAAAAGAAAAGACAGAGGACGACGTAGGCGACGACGACGACGACGACGACGCGGGAGGAGGGAGGACGGCGACGACGACGACGACGACGACGACGACAACGCAAGAGCGCGCGCGCACGCTTTTGTTGAAAATTAGTGTTGCGAAACCTTAGGCTTTTGTACGTTTCTTGGACGCACGATTTTGAAACCCTATCGAAACCGATGGGTTTTGAAGGTTTTCGGCATACGCCCTCGACGACGCGCGCGTGCGCACTTCGTCCCGTTTTTTTGCAGAAGATTCTCGCGACGGCACACGCGCAAGGGCGTTCGACAGATTTCGACATGCGCGCGCGAAGCCCGTTTGGTAGCATTTTCTGAAAATCGTGGAAACCCATGGTTTTCTTAAGACTTAGCAAGAGCTCGCGCGGAAGCTTTTGAGCAAATCAGTGATGCGAAACCATGTGTTTTTGTATGTTGTTTGGAAACTCGATTGCGAAATCCTTCCGGCACCGAAGGTTTTTGAAGGATTTCGGCATGCGCGCGCGACGACGCGCGCGTGTGCACTTCGTCCCATTTGTTGTAAGGGATTCGCGAAAAAGTGTTATGTTAGAACAACAAATGTCACCGCATAGTGTTTTTTCACCAGGGAACCTCAGGGGGGGAACCCGGCCTGGCAGGGATGATATGATTTCATATTTAGGATGGACGAGTGTGCAGAATATATATATATATATGAAATTATACTATCCCAGGGGGAAGCGATAAGTCCGGGGGGGTCGAGTCTGTTCTGTTTTTAAAAAGGAGAACCAATTCCTGTTCGCAGTGAGTTATCATCAACTGCTCGCGCAACCATCCCACCCACCCACCCGCAATTTGGTTTGCAAAACCTCTTAAGACCGTGACGGTGGGTACCAAATGGCACTTGGCAACGACACCGACGCCGACAGCGACAACGACGACGACGACGACGACAACGACGACGATGCCGCCGAAAACGATTACGACGAGACCAACGACGTCTCCAACGACTTCGACGGCGCCGACAGAAACGACGACACCGACGACGACGACGAAAACGACGCCGACGACGACGCCGACACCGACGACGATGACGACGACGACGACGACGACGACGACGACACCGACGACGACGACGACGCCGACGACGCCGACGACGACGACGACGAAGGCGACGACGACGACGACGTCGCCAACGAAGACGACGACGACGACGAGGGAGGAGGGGGACGACGACGGCGGCAACGACGACAACGACGACAACGACGAGGCAGGAGGGAGGACGGCGACGACGCGAACGACGAAGAAGGAGGGAGGACGGCGACGCCGACAACTTCAACGACGAGGGAGGAGGGAAGACGACGACGACGACGACGGCGACGAAATAGGAGGGACGACGACGAAACGCAGACGAAGACGACGAGGGAGGAAGGACGACCACGGCGATAACGACGACGGAAACGACGACGACGCCAAGACGACGACGACGGCGAGGAAAGACAGAGGACGACGACGGCGACGACGACGACGACGACGCAAGAGCGCGCACGCACGCTTTTGTTGAAAATGAGTGTGGAGAAACCCGGTGTTTTTGTATGTTCTTTGGACGCTCGACTTGGAAATGTTTCCGAAACCGAAGGTTTTTGAAGGATTGCGGCATGCGCGCGCGACGACGCGCGCGTGCGCCCTTCGTCCCGGCGTTTACAGAAAATTCTCGCGACGGCACGCGCGCAAGGGCGTTCGAAAGATTTCGACATGCCCGCGCGAAGCCCGTTTGGTAGCACTTTTGAAAATCTTGCAACAGCTACGATTTTCTTCAGATTTCGCAAGAGCGTTCGCGGAAGTTGTTTTAGCAAATCAGTGTTGCGAAACCTTGTGTTTGTGTCTGTTGTTTGCAAACTCGATTACGAGACCCTTCCGAAACCCAGAGTTTGTGAGGGATTCCGGCATGCGCGCTCGACCAGGCGCGCGTGCGCACTTCGTCCCATTTGTTGTAAGGGATTCTTGAAATTCATGGTATTTGATAGACGAGAGCGCGCGCATAGTATTTTTGCAGAGGATGGCGGGGGGGGGCGATATTGGTTTGGCTGGGATAGTACGAATTCACAGCCAGGATGCACAATGGGGCAGAACCACTTGTAAATTTCAATACGAAAAGGTGACGGGTTAATTCCTGGGGGGGTAGAATCTATTTTCTTTTAGAAAGGAGAATACATGTGGTGCAATTAATTTCTGCCCGCAGTGAGTTGTCAATTCCATTGCTCGCATGACCATCTCACCCACCCACCCACAATTTGGTTTGCAAAACCCATGCGGCGGTGATTGCGGTGAATGCTAGGCGTAGCGGTGTTGGTGGCGATGTTGGCAATGACGAAGGCAAGGCCTCTGACGGCGCCGATGCTGTTCACGCCGACGACGGCGACGACGACGGCGCCCTCGCGGCGGCGATGAAGGTTTTGGATGAAGTGATGAAGTTCGACATGAGCCCGCGGCCGACGCGCGCGAGTGGCCCGCATGATTTCACTTGGCAAGGATTTTGCCCCCCCCTCCGCTCCCAGCACGCGCGCAATGTTACTCGAACGATTTTGACATGCGCGCTAGGGGCCCTTTTTGCACGTAGAGTGTGATGAAAATGTTGAAAACCGTCGTTGTTGTTGTTTCGGGGCGCGCGCATGTTTTCCCGAAAACTGATGTTGCAAAGCCATGTGTTTATATGTTGTTGGGCTGCTCGATGACGAAGCCCCTCCGGCACCCAAAAAAACTGTGAATGATTTCGGCATGCGCGCGCGCCGACGCGCGCGTGCGCACAGCGTCCCGTGTTTAGCAAGGGATTTTTGAAAATTGATGAGTGTTGATAAACGGGTGCGCATGCATAGATTTGGCGAGGATGGCGTCCTCGCGTCGGTGATGAAGGTTTTGGACGGAGTTCGACATGTGCCCGCGGCCGACGCGCGAGAGTGGACCGCATGATGTTATTGGACAAGGGTCCTGCCACTCCCCCCCTTTCCCCCCCCCCCAACACGCGCGCAATGGCGTTCGAATGATTTCGACATGCGGCGCGAGAGGCCCGTCTGGCTGAATTGAATGAGAAATGTTGGACAATTTGCCCCTACCTAGGCTCTGCCTAGAAGGGTTCTTACTCGGTGTGCTTAAAGGGCCGGGCAGTGCAACTCGCCCCGGGCGGTTCCCCCAGTATCCGCCCCGCGGTTCCCCCAGTTACGTTCCTTTAGCTTAGCGTTGCCTATCTCGTCTTAGCTTAGCTTATTTCATCTTAGCGTAGCTTAGCTTCATCCTTGCTCAGACTTATCTTAGCCAGCTTACCTTCATCTTAGCTTCGCTGAGTTAGCAGAGCACAGCATAGCATAGCGTAGCATACCATAGCGCCGCATCGCATATCATAGCATGGCCCAGCATAGCATAGCATAGCGCAGCATAGCATAGCATAGCATAGCGCAGCACAGCACCGCACAGCATAGCACAGTGCCGCATAGCATAGCATAGCATAGCAGAGCATAGCATAGCATATCAGAGCGCAGCTTAGCATAGCATAGCATAGCATAACATAGCACATAATAGCATAGCATAGCATATCATAGCATAGCGCAGCATGGCATAGCATAGCATAGCATAGCAAGTAATGCTGCTTTCCTAGGGGCTCCAACTTCTAGGTAGGGTCGCACTGGGGTAATTTCGTTAAGAATCCGCAGGTGCGCGAGCGCAGGCACTTATAGCAAGAAATTGCTGTTGCACATCCATGTGGGTTAGATGTGTGTCGGGACATTTGTTTGTGAACCCCAAGTACGAAACAGAAGGTTGTTACATAGTTTCCGCATGCACGCGTGACGACGCGCGCGCGCACTTCGTCACATTTGTTGCAAGGGATTGTTGTGACAGCCCGCGCGCAAGGGCGTTCGAGCGTTTTCGACACGCGCGCGCGACAGACACGTGTGGTAGCAGTGAATGAACATGTTGAACATTCTTTTTCTTGACATTATGCAAAAGCGCGAGCTCTGGCTGTTTTGACAGCTCCTGTTTTGAAACCCGCGCGAAGCTGCAACTTGTTGCCAGATTTCGGCATGCGCCCGCGACGACGCGCACGTGCCAACTTCGTTACATATGTTATAAGAGAGTATTGGAAATTGTCGGGTCATTATACACGAGTGCTCGCGCATATACTTTTGACAGTGGGGAGGGGGGGAACCAGCCTGCCTGGGATGTTTTGAATTGACGGTTAAGATGGACGATGGGCAAAAACACATGCAAGTTGCAAGACGAAAAGTCGGACCGTTAATTCCAGGGGGGCCGATCTCGTTATTGGTTGAAGGGGGAATATACGTGGTGCAATACGTGTGGTGCAGCATACGTCGTGCAATCTGTGTTGTGCAATTTGAGCGGTGCTGTAAATGTGGTGCAACGAACATCTGTTCGCAACGATTGTCAATCCCACTGTTCGCGCAACCATCCCACCCACTCACCCGCAACTTGGTTTGCTAAACCAATGCGACGGCGATTGCGATGAGTGCTTGGAGTTGGCTGGGGCATCTCTGCGGCCACGCTAGCCCGCGCATGCTCGCGCGCGCAGCGGCCAGCTAGTTTGGCGCGACCGACGCGGCCGCGGTGGCGCTGACCGCTGGGCGCTTCCCTGGGAGCACTGCAGTGCGAATCGGCGACTTGGGCGGGCACGGCATCATGGCAACCTCGACCACGGTAGATGCGGTGATGATGGTAGCGGTTTTAATGACGATGATGACAATGACGAAGGCAAGGCCAGTGACGTTTCCGATGCTGATCGCGCCGACGACGATGATGGCACCCACGCGTCGGCAATGAAACTTTCGGAGGGATTTCGGCATGCGCGCGCGGCCGATGCGCGAGAGCGCTTCAGTGGAAAGTTGGAGAAAATTGGCGGAAGTGAAACGGGGCCGGCTGCGTCGGCGGCAAGCCAGCGGAAATAACAGATGCACCCACGAGAGAAGACAGCATGCGTGTTTTCCGATTACCCGGCGTGGCGCACACATTTTTGTACCGTTCACATGACGTTTTTGCACAATCCGCGTATTTTTCCCCGTTTATCACGAAAGAAACGGGTGTTGGAGGAAAAGGGTTTTTGAAGGTTTTCGCCGTCCTCGGACCTTGCGTGCCCTCCACAGTCGAGCGACCCTCTTCCCACCCCCGCTCCCGAGTACCATCAACCCGAGCCCGTGTTTCCACTGCGATCGCAGTTGTGCGCCCTGGCGATTTCGGCACGGAAAGCTGGGCCAGTGATCAATCCGAGGGCAATCTGCCAAAAGCATATGGGCCTTGCGGCAGTGTAGACTCGGGGGCCGGAGGAGGCGGAGGGGGAGGGGGAGGATGGTCCGCCCTCAGGCCATCCTTGGAGAAGGCCCAAGAGCGCTCGAGCAAATCCCGGTCAGCCGTGCCAGCGGTCGTCCTCTTCGGTTGCAGCCGCACTTCAATCGCATGCAGGGCTGGTCTCGAGGTCCGCTTGACCGCCCCCTGCCGTTCCTCCCCCCTCCTTCCCTCGAATGTTCCCTCCCCTCTCCTCGGTATCCGTTCCTTCGCATCGAAGCCCCTTGCCTCGTCGCACCTCGGCGGCCCTTTCCAACGGTGGGCGGGCGCGGCGGGCCTGTTCTGCGTTTCTCCAGTTGTCCCTCCCTCTTTCCGATATCCATTCCGTCCTTCTCGCATCGGAGCCCATTGCCACGTCCCCCAGCTTGTCGGCCGCGGCGCCGTGGGGAGCGCTGATGGAGCTGCTGCGGCGGGTAGGCTATACGGCTCCCTCCTGGGCGTCGCATCTGAGGGCACCAGAGCATGGGCGGGTGCTTCTCGGGCACCTGCCCACGCCGCTCATGCCATGGGCTTGCCCGGCCCTGCGAGACCTCGACGTGCAGTGGTCGCTGAAGCGCGACGACATCTCGGGCGTGGAGTTGTCTGGCAACAAGGTGAGGAAGCTGGAGTTCCTCATGGCCGAGGCGTTGGGCACTGGCTGCGACTGCGTGGTCACGGTGGGCGGCCAGCAGTCGAACCATTGCCGCGCCACCGCGGCGGCCGCGCGCTTGGTGGGCCTGGAGCCGCACTTGGTGCTGGTCGTCAAGACGGGGAAGGATCGGCGACTACAATGGGTTTGGCTACGCAGGGGTGCGGCTTGCGATCGGCGCCGTGGGTGCTTCGGGGACACAACGTTGCGCCAGAGGTTTGATGGGCCCTGGTCGGGGCGCGGCAGAGATCTCTGTCGAGGTCTTCGCCCACCCGTCCAAACCGCGCCCTCTGCAAACCACACCCCTCGGAGCCCCGGGAAGGAGGACACGGACCCTGGCATGGAGGGCAACTTGCTCGCAGCGCGGATGCTCGGCGCCAGGCTGCACATCTGCGCCGCCGCCGACTACTACCGGTGCGGCGGCGACCTCGCGGCCATGGACCGCCTGAACGAGGCCGCGGCCGAGCAGCTGCGCGCGGAGGGCCGGCGGCCCTACGTGGTGCCCGTGGGCGGCACCGCGCCGCTCGCCACGTGGGGCTACCTCAGCGCCGTGGACGAGCTGCAGCAGCAGCTGGGATCCCTGGCGGGGCAGCGGCCCGTCGACCACGTGGTCTTCGCCGCGGGCACGGGCGGCACGGCCGCGGGCCTGGCGCTGGGCGCGCGCCTGGCGGGGCTCGGGGCGCAGATGCACGCGGTGAACGTGCAGCACTCCCCCGACGACTTCTTCCCCGTCATCGACCGCGAGGCCCAGGCGCTCGGGTCCGCGCCGGCGAGCGAGGGCACCGCGAGGGACTGGCTCAGCATCCACGACGGCAGCGGCTCCGGCTACGCGGTCACGACTCCGGACGAGCTCGGCTTTATCCGCGACGTGGGTTTCGAGTCCGGAGTTGTGTTGGACCACGTGTACACGGGCAAGGCGCTGTACCATTTCTGTCGGCATGCCAGGGACCACCCCGAGCGCTTCCGCGGGAAGCACATCCTGTTCTGGCACACAGGCGCAGAGCGGCCCCCGGCCTCTCAGAGCCCACCGCCCCGTTGCCGGTCCTGGGTCGCCCGCTGAGTCGCGAAGAGAATCGCGCGTCGGGCGTCGCGGCCCGGGCCAAAGAGTTGCCTTATCCCACGGGAGCCACGCGAGACCGCAAAGATAATCTCGCGTCAGGTCTTCGCGCGGCGCGACGCGCGAAGTTTGATGACCTACCCACACCTGGAAAAGTAATAATGTAACATTGCATGCCCCCAGGACCCCCCCCCAGAACGCCAGAAAATTCCCAAACCGTCCAAACGCGGTCAGAAACCTCGGACGTTAACGACGCCGCCGACGACGACAACTACGACGGCGACGGCGACGGCGAAGGTTGAATTACTTTTGCAGCCCGCTGCAGAGTGCTGGCCCACATTCCGGGCCTCGGCTTCCAAGAGGTCTCTGGAAGTCTCCTGAGGGATCCAAAACTCCACGAACGTTCCCTGGAGACCTCTCGGTGCTCCCCGAATGCGGGACGGGAAAATGACCACAGCCATTGCTTCTTGTTTGCGCCGCCTTCCAGCTGGCCGAAAAAGAAGCAGTGGTTGTGGTCATTTCCCTGGTGCCAAGCTCAACGAAAATGACCACAACCACTGCTTTGTTTCTGCGGGCTGGAAGGCGGCAACAAAAGAAAAGCAGTGGCTGTGGTCGTTTTCACGCCCCGTACAGAAGTCCCCAGAAGTGGCCTGGAGCGACCAAAGGGGGCCAGGCTTGCTGGTTTGTCTTGGGCCCCTCGCTGCCAAGGCGGACTCCCTGGGCTCGCGGCCAAGGCGCAGGAGCTGGCCGCCGTCCTGCCGCCGGACCGCACGCGCCGCCTGCGACTGCCCCCCGCGGAGGCGGCGCGGCCTGCGCTGAAAAGCCGGGCCGCCCTCCTCCGCTCGTGGCGGACGGCTCCCCGAGAGTTGCCCCCCGCCCGTCGCGAGGAGGAGGAGGAGGAAGGAGGAGGAGGAGGAGGAAGAGGAGGAGGAGGAGGAGGAGGGCGGAGGAGGGGGGAGGAGGAGGAGGAGAAGGAGGAGGAGGAGGAGGAGGAGGAGGAGGAGCAGCTGCGACATCGGAGGAGGAGGAGGAGCAGAAGGAGGAGGAGGAGCAGCTGCGACATATGGCTCAACACGACCCTGCCGCTCACAGTGCAAGGCCAGCCCCAGACGCTGGGCCCCAAGACACTGCTCCTTCACCAATCGGACCGCATCTTGGTTCTAAGAGCCAAAGTCCTCACCGCCGACATCACCATCGCATCAGTGTATGCGCCGCACGACGAGACGGAGAGGGCCAAGAAGGACGAGATCTGGGACCACCTCTCCCGCCTCACCAGTGCCTACTCCATCGACATCGTCATGGGCGATATGAACGGAAGAATCGGCGAGACTACCAGTGATTGGGTGGGATGCGGTGGCATTCCAGAGCCCATGAACGAGACGGGAACTAGGCTGTTCAGCTTTGCAGCGGTGCACCATCTCGAGATCGTCAACACGACAAAGGACAAAGGCTCGGCATCGCTCACGCACATAACCTCGAAAGGCCAGCGCCACCGCCTTGACTACATGATATCGGAGCACCTTGCAAAGTACGTGCTCGCAGCCACCACCGACCCAGGGTTCGACAAAGGAGTAACAGCTGACGACCACATCCCAGTGCTTGCCACCATGCGCTGGCTGACACGCGGCAAGATGACCAAGGGCGAACCCACCCCAGACAGCTCCAAATTCTCCGACCCAGACGCCAAAGCACGCTTTTAGCGACTACTGGAGCAAGCCCCACAAGTACCCTTCAACTGCGACATCAACGACCACTGCCACCAAGTCACCAACACCATCAAAGAAGCAGCCCTCGAAGCCTTCGGGCGCGCGACAAAAAAAGCCACTCAAGCCTTACATTACGCCACGCACCATGAGCATCATCCGCATGAGGCGCCTTACCAACAGAGTCCTCAAGGACTTGAAGCGCGGCCGCGTCACCGACAACCATCCTAGCAGCCTCTACGCTCACGCGAAGTCCATCACCGATAGGACATTAAGAGAGGTTGCCAACTACATCACGACGGAGCCCGACACCATCAGTCACGGCATCTACCGGCTCCAGACACGAGCGGCTAATTTCATCAGTTGGGCCTCTCCGCCGTCAGAATACGGATTGGCGCTGTATGCCTTCATGCTCGAGACAGGCCCCCTGTTGGCCTACGTTATCGAGAACGACCGCTATAATTTCCTGTCCGCCCTCGCGGCTACTGCAAAGGACGCCCAGGCCAAGAACGACGCCTACCGTCAATGGCAACAGTACCGAGCACTTCTGCGCTTCGGAGGCAAGAAACCTCGCTACAAGGCTGGCCGTCCACTCCGACTAGGGCCAGATGGCCATTTGCTGAGCACATCTGACGACATCGCCAACCACGAGATGCAGAACTTCGCAGCCACCCAAGCGGGCAAGGTGATCACGGCCCAGCAGCTGGCCGACAAGTACAACCAGGACAGCGACAACAGGTTCTTCCAGGGCGAGATGCAAGTCGAGGCGGCGATGCCCGACGGAGTGTGCTACTACCAGATGCGCTCGGCGGCGCCAGGCCTCAAGGGTGGGCCAGGCGGCCACACCAATGCCCTGCTGCGCACAGCCCCGCCAGTGCGCAGACATGCTGCACCCGCTCTTCGTGAAAGCCGCCGTTACAGTCCGTGAACCGCTCGCCTTCAAGGGGGGAGGCATGGTAGCCATCCCCAGGGGCAAGGGCGACGAGCGCACGCTGCAAGCCCACAGGGAGATGTTGTTGAACAGTGTGCTGGGCAAGCATCACCACAAGTTCTTGCGGACGGTGCTCAACGGCTGCCTTGCCCAGATACTGGAGGACATCCAGACAGGCGGCCGACCAAGCCGAGGGGCAGGCATGACGGTCCTCGCGACAAGGCTCTTCATGGAGAGGGCCAAGAGGCAGGGACGATCACACGTTGTGGACATGTACGACATCCAGGAAGCATTCTACAGCGTGTTGCTGCAGTTCATCCACCAGATGTCTGGGGATGAGCACGAAATGGAGGACGTCTTCAACAGCGTCGAGGTGCCCGCGTGAATCGTGCCGCAACTGCAGCGACTCCTCGAAGCTCCTGGGCGCCTCGACAGCACGACGGATTTCTCCCACCTGTCTGCCCTCGTTACGGAGGGACACCGCAACAGATGGACATCGCATCGGCATAGCGCAGCGGCAAGGGTGCCCAGGAAAGGCACAAGGCCTGGCGTGCCTCTAGCAGATTCGGGTTTCAACATATGTTTCTCCAGGGCCCACAGGATGCTGACCCCCCTCCTACGAGAGAAGGCATCACCATCGCGGCGAACCCGATGGACGAAGCATTCAAATGCGAAGGCGACGACGGCCAGAGCTGCAAGAGGAGCCCCACGGCCTCTCGTTTGTAGATGACCTCACCACCCACCACGTCTTCTCCCACCACAGCCAGGCCGAGCGAGAGACCGCAGTCATCTGCGAGAGCGTCTACCTGGCCGCAGCCACCTTCGGCATGAAGCTCAAACTGGCCAAGACCAAGGTGCTGATCAGCTTCCACGGGCCTGGCCACAAGGCCCGCAAGGAGGCCTTCTTCCAGCGGGAGTCCACGCGCATCGAGGTTCCAGTAGCCACCAGCGTCGTCGAGATCGTCAGGCACCACCGCCTCCTCGGCACGATGGTTGCAGACGACGGCTCACCAGGGGCCGACGTCGCCCACAAGGTCACCAAGGCAGCCGCAACGACCATACCACTACGCCGCGAGGCGCACAGGCGCAAGCAACTCACGGCCCACGACAAGGCTGCCCTCGCGGACCCCGACATGCTCTCCCAGTTGGCATGCCACTCGGGCGCGTCGGGCTCACGGCGCTCAGCGGCGCGACCCCGGTCAAGCCGTAGCAGACATGGCTCAAAACGCTCCACGCTTCCAGCAGGCGGAGGGCGCCCCACGCGCCGGGCCGCTCCCCTCGGAGCTCTCTCTCCCAAGTGTGGGGATGTGGGATATACCGGCCCACGACTGAGGAGGCGCACTCACCCTGCTCCCCACTAGGAGTTCTGAGCGGCAATGGCCCTCAAGCTGGCGTACTCACGTTGGCGGCAGCGGGCCCTCTGCAAACTAGAGCGACTCAATGAACAAATAAAAAAGGCGAAGCGACGGCAAGGGGCAACGCAGCGCCGAGAAGCAACCTTGGACGAAGCGCAAGCAGCCAAACGAATATCAAAAACCTCGTGCACCGAGAGGCCGAGGAGGGACAGGGACCCCTGCAACTGCGAGCCCAGCTCCCGCGGCAGCGAGCTCCCTCAAGGCGACGTCGAGACTCTGGTGCCGCGACGGCGGCACTGCCCGAAGCAGCGCCCAAGCGCCTGGGCATCCGCAGCGCGGTCGCCGTCGTGACGCCAGCGGGATGCACGGGCGCCTTGGGCAGCGCTCGGGGCATCGGAGCGGCCCGCACGGGCCTCCGAGCCTTCGGCGCAGCGCCGCCTCCGTCACCTCCATCGCCTCCCTCTCCTCCAGCGTCGGCTCCCCGCCTGGCAGGCTGGGGCGAGGCGCGGAGCCGCTGCGAGAACTCGACCGCGATGGCAGCTGCGTCAGCAGCCGCCTGCGCCAGGAAGTCCGCGTCGAGGGTGCGGCCAGCGACGGAAGCTTTGCCACGTACTCCAGATTTCGTAACAAAAGGGAGGGGGTCTCAACCCTCCCAGACGAGAAGTTTTAGACCCCCCCCCCTGGGAGAACCCTCCAAAACATCGTCCCCAGACCCCCCCAGGCCCTCCAAGATAGCTTGGAAAAGACCCCCCCCCGAAATGAGACCCCCCTCCCTTTATTACGAAATCTGGGGTACATTGACGGTGGTGTCCGCGGGCGGCGCGACGAGGACCTCCGCCGCCACATCCTCGGCCGCATCTGCACTCGCGCCCGCGAGTGTGGTGCGCGGTGCCAGGGCCAGACCGCTGAGGCTCTGGCCGCGGTGGCGGTCGACATCGGCGAACGCCTTCAGCAGCCGCCCAGCAGCCCGCGCGTCGGCACGGCGCTCGGCGGTGGACAGATTCGGCCGGCGAGGCCGCCGCACCAGAATCGGTTCCACCGCCCGCGGCGAAGGGGGACCAGGCGAGGCGCGGGGAGGAGGGTTGCGCCAGGGCGCCCCTGGCGCGGGCTCGTGACGAGCCCGCGGGTTCGGACCGAGCTGGCTCTAGAGAAGGAGAAGGAGAGAGGAACACAGAAAGAGAACTCGAAGAAAGAGGAAGAGAAGGAGGGCAGGGGGAAGTTGGAGGAGGATCAGGACGAGAACAAAGACAAGAAGGAGAATGAGAAGGATGGGGGTTAAGTGGGCGGCGAGTACGATGAGGGAAGGAGAGGATGAGGAACTTCCAGTCTCTTCCCCCTTCCAGCCCGATTCCCTGCCACATCCCCTATTTCCCCCTCCCTCTCCTTATCATCCTTTTTGCCATATCACGGCCTGGCCAATTACCATAGGCACAT
This sequence comes from Prorocentrum cordatum, assembly GCA_963575745.1. Classification (NCBI taxonomy): domain Eukaryota; class Dinophyceae; order Prorocentrales; family Prorocentraceae; genus Prorocentrum; species Prorocentrum cordatum. The sequence goes on along the minus strand of CAUYUJ010007535.1, from coordinate 444,934 downwards.
GTAGCATGACCTGGTCAAAAAGTCAAAGTTCGATATTTTCGATTGAGGTTTTCGCTAGGTTTGGCAACATGTCGATATAAGTTGTTCCTTAACTAGACACGCCCGAGTTGAAAATTGTGACAGGGCGGTGACCTATTCTTCCGCGTCGTCCCCCGCACATGCATGATTTGTTCAGCAGTCTTCACGTCACAGTGATAATTGGTGGTGTCGAAGGATGTATCTCCACACATGTTCGGGTAGACCCCACGGACGAGCATACACCCAAGTCAAGCAGCAATAGTTGCAGTGGTCTAGGACTGACCGCACTAGCCAGATCGGATGGAGATCATTGTGTTCATGCCGTCGCGAGGATGTCAGCATCAACCATGTGAGTGGACATAGCAGGCGAGGTTTCCAGCGTCGGTGTGTTCAAGGTTCTCTTCCTCCAGCGGCCTGAGTCCCCGCCCCGTCACCCCGACACTCACCGAGCGCGTTCTACTACTCGCAAAGCGCCTACCCGCAAACGTCCGAAGAGCACATGTTCGCCTCGACGAGATAGATCTTGGATCCCCCGGGGCGGATCCAGGCCATTCGCAAGCAGTCGCTTTGCGAGTCGTGGGACCCACTTTTGAGAGCGGTCACTTCGCTCGTCTGGATGCGCTCTCCTCCCACACTTGCCTTTCTCGTCGGCGAGCTGGCTCCAGCGGGCGGTCGGCTGGCGGCGGGGCGCGTCGGAAGCCAACTGGGGGACACGCGAGGGGGGAGGCCGGGAAGGCAGGGAGGGACCGTTGCGCACGGTTGTCAGGAAGGGAAAAAACACAGACACAATTAATCGTCGATTCCTCAGAAAATGTAGGAAAATATGGGAAGTGGGGGGGAAGACAGAAACCCAGAAAATATAAGAAAATATAGGGGAATCTGTTGATTTGTGTGTATCTATTTGTGTGTCCCAGGGCCCTTTCAGGTTGGGCCGCCATCAGAGCGTGAAGCATTTCGGGATGTGCAGGAGGCAGGCCCGAGCCCTTGGCGTTGTCAGGGTGCTTCTGCGGAGGCATCGCAGAACCAGGCGGAGGAAATGCCATATAGGCGAAAAGGCGGCGGCCTCACAGCCCGGCTCCCACCTCAACGCGTCGCGCTTTTTAGGCCGCGAAGGCCCACTTGGTCCCAGGATCGGCGGCGAGCGAGGGCGGGGAAGTGAGAGGGAGGAGGCCTTCTCAGAAGGCGGCGGAGTTTCTCAGTAGCCCTCCGGAATTCTGAGAAGTTTTCGATGCCTCTGGTCAGGAGGGAAAAAAACACACAGACACAATTAATCGTCGATCCCCCAGAAAATATGGGAAAATATGGGAAGTGGGCGGGAAGACAGAAACCCAGAAAATAAAAGAAAATATGGGGGATATTTTTATTTGTGTGTATTTATTTGTGTGTCCTGGGGCCCCTTCATTTCGGGAAGGTTTCGAAGAGGTCTGAGAAGTCCGGGGTGGACTTCCGAGCCTTCTGAGAAGGCCCGCCCCCTCTCACGCCCCCCCGGCTGGCCGCTGGCGGTAGTCATACAAAGGTCAGGCCTCTCCTCCCAGACACGCGGTCTCGGCGAATGCCCTGGCGCCCGTCCGCGGTGGTCCCATCATTGCCACGTCCTGCAGCAGCCGCCCCCATCGCCCGCTCGCACGGTGCAGCAGGCGAATCTTGCTCGACGCTTGGTGCATCCCGGCCTCGGCTGGTGCATCCCCGGTCTCAGCCACTTCGGGTGTTAGGAGAAGTGATCCTGGCCCAAGGTGTCCCCAGGATTTCCAAGGAGACCCCCACGGCCCCCAGAACACCCTTCACGAGGCCCACAGGGCCCCAGGGGCTCTGGGGCTTCAAAATTGAACGAAAAGCTGGGGGCACCTTGGGGCAGGGGCACTTTAGCAACCCCCGACCACTGTTTGTATGGCCGCGCGTTACGGGCTCTGAGGTCTTCACCCGGGCCACAAAGTTGCGACGGGAGAAATGGGGGTCAATTGCGCGGACATTCGCGCGTAAGCTGCCAGCGCAAGGTCGCGCGTAAGCGCCCTCGTTTCCAATGCAGCGTTTTGCGCTGGCAGCCCGCGTAAGCCACCGTGTAAGGTCTCGATGCCATCTCGCGTAAGACCCGCTTCTTGTTTCGTCGCCCAAAAGGCTGCGATACTCACGCGTGTGAGCCGTGTATCCCGCGAGCAGTGCAGCAAGAAATCAAGATTGCGAAGTTGAAAAGGGACAATCTTACAAGGGTGAACATTGCGAGGATGCATCGTGACCACTCACCGCACTCCTGTCGAGCTCGATTGTCTGAAGTCGCCACGGCCCGCGGCCAGTCGGGCCACACGCCCTGGATGTGAATAGGAAGAGATTGCCGTATAAGGGGAGGTCGCCACACCTTGGCAGTTCTTCCCCCTTCTTCCCCCCTCCCCCCTGTCATTATCCTCTCCTTCCTCCACCTCCGACGCATCCCCCTCATCGCTCATCCTCTCCCGCTCTCGCGTCCTCCTCCTCATCCTCCTCCTCCTCCTCCTCTTCCTCCTCCTCTTTCTCCTCCTCGTCATCATTCTCAGCATCATGTTCATCTTCATCAGCAGCAGCATCATCATCAGCATCATCGTCCTCATCAACATGGGTATCATTGTCATCGCCATGACCATCTTCATCATCGTCCTTATCACCACCATCACCAACAAAGTCCTCACAATCCCCATCCTCCGCATCCCCGTCCTCTTCATCATCCACACCCCCGCCACCACACTGCTCCAAACTCCACCTCCTTTTCCACCCTCCTCCACACTCCTCCACCCTCCACCTTCGTTGTCATCAAGGAGGGCGACTCAGACGACGACGACGACGACGACGACGACGACCTTCTATCGGCCGACGAGCGCGGTCTTCGCCGAGGCCCAGGCGGCTGGAAGACCTCGCTGATCTTCGGCGAGCCGCGCCAGTTCGGCCGGCTGCCGCATCCGCAGGGGCGCTGCCAGGAGCGGTCGCCGCCGAGGAGTGGCCTTGGCAGGGAGGGAGGGAGCGAGGAATCCTCCCACTTCCTTCCCCCACCCCCCCACCCCACGACGTCCCGCCCTCGTCGTCATCCTTCTCCTTCTCCTCCTCCGCCGCCTCCGCCTCCGCCTCCGCATACGTCTCCTCCTCGCTCGCTGGAGCGCTCGGTACAAAAACTCATCCCTCTCCTCCTCCTCCTCCTCCCTCCTCCTCCTCCACCTCCTCCTCCTCCTCCTCCGTCTCCTAGTGTTCCTTTTCCCTCCTCCCTCACTCGCTCCCTACTCCTTTCTCATCAGTCCCTCTTCCCTCCATCCTCCCTCCTCGTCCCCTTCCCGCACTCAACTCAGCCGCCCCTTCCACTTCTCACGAAGACAACACAGGATGACGGCTCGGTATCAATCTTGTTCTTACATAACTCTTCCTTGTCGCACTCAGAGGGATGTCGGTAGGGTTGGCGTGGCATTTCGCTTGAGACCTCTCTACCATGTATGATCCTCAAGCTGAAATGTTGCAAGGGCTTTCCGGATGCAAGGCGGGTCGTTTTCAAAAAGTGGTTCTCGCTTCAGTGCCGCGCACATTCGTTTTGAACATTAGCCGGAGTTTCATTGATGGAGGGCGGGTTGTTTTCAAGTGTGGTTCTCGCCTCGGCGCTGCGCACACTCGTCTGAAGCAGCTGCAAGAGCTTCAAGAATGGAGGGCGCTTCCTTCTCTAAATGTGGTTCTCGCTTTTTAGCGCAGCGCGCATGTGCATTGGGCGTTTACAGCACTTGTAAGGCTGTCCATGGCGAACGTCCCCGAAACTGTGGTCCGGCACGATGCCAGACTGTCAGGGCACGACAGTCACGCTGATTCGCGGTGCTGAAGTCCCAGAAACTGCGCTCTGGCACGGTTCAGGGTCGTCAAGACGCAATAGCAATGGTGATTCGCAGCGTTGCAGTCCCAGGAGTGGTGCTCTGGCACAGTTCAGGACTTTCAGACGGTTGGCTTCCAACGGGGCCGTTCCTCCCTAGTGAAGATGAACTTTTGTATGGGGCTTATGAACACTGAACCTGGAGGCAGGGTGGATTGCAACATCGCTGGTGAGTCCTGGGATTACAGTCGTCCTCCCCCTCCACCGCCTCCTCCTCCTCCTCCTGCCCCTCGGCCTCATAGGCCTTCTCAGCCATTTGCCACCGCGTCAACCATTTCAGCAGCGCGTTCGCCCTCTGATCCCGCGGCCCCTCGAGGCTGCCGCCACCTGCTGCCTGGACCGAGAGGGAGATACGTAGGTTGTTTGAGCACGCTGAGTTCCTGGGGGCCTCCAGAGGTCCACAAAGGGTTAGAAACATCCACCAAAAACCCAGATCGCCCTATCTCCGTTGCACGGATTATGATCGGCAGGCGGAATGCGAGTGTAACACAGCTGCAAGCAAGTGCGGACATGGGATCGACAAAGAGAATTAGAAGTTTGGTGTGCCCGCTGGGGCGTACGGGAACTACAATCCACTCCTTGAATTTAGATATCATGTACCGACCTACTTTACCGAGAGATATTCCTATCAAGACAAAGTATACCAAGCCATGACCTCCGCATGAAGTAGGTATGTTCCCAGAGCGTTGCTGATATTATTATGTTGCCGCTGCTGCTGCTTCTGCTGGTTGCCGCAGCCAGACTACCATTCGTGGCTGCATGTTATGGGAAGGTGGTCCCTGGACTGACCCCGCCTGATCCCAGGATTGACCCCAGACTCACCTTGGACTGGCCCCAGATTGACCACGGACTGGCCCCTGATCCACCCCAGACTCAGCCCCGCGCTCACCCCAGACTGACTCCAGAGTGACCCTGGACTGACCCAGGATGATCCCCAGATTAACCCCAGATTGACCCTGCATTGACCCCAGGGCTCGAACAAAAAAAATCCCCAGGGCTGAATTGTGTTTTCGATGTGTGTCTGGAGTCTTGATTTTTGTTTGTCCGAATGATTTCCGTTGGTCTTCCCCCCGGCTGTCCGACCCCCCTCCGCCTTCCTCCCCCCTTATGTCAGCCGACAATTAGTTCGCTTTCCCCCGGCTAACTCGAGCGCGCGTGCGGATCGTCTCTGCCGTGTTGCGACGAAAGAAAAAGTTGTTTCGCAGCGTCTGATCCTGGGGTCGCTGGGGGCCTTTGGGAATCCCTGGGGACCTGAAACTTCTGGAGCCTCCGTGGCCGATCGTCGGCGTCGTCGTCGCGAGGAAGAGGGGGGGGGCGTGAGAGGACCGATTTAATTCTCGGATTTGCAAAATCGGTGACCGAAGCTCCCGATCCAGTATAGCCGAGACCTAGTTTTACCGATCCTGGTTCAAACGAGAGGAGGGCAAGCGGGCGGCCAGTGTCGAATGATGTGTATGGGAGACAAGTTCAACAGAATCATGTATCAGTACACAAGCAATGCAAAAAGAAGTAGGAGAGGTCGAACACTGTGCGGGCGGCAGCTGGGCTGGGCATGCCATCGCGTATCCACTCCGAGTGAAGGCTGGCTTGGAAGTGGTTGGACATTGTAACCGTCGTGGTGACGGCAAAACTTGGGCGCGGCTGTAGGACTTGAGGGACCAGGAACATTTCGAGGCTAGCAAAACATTCGGCTTTAGAGATGTCGATGGAAAGATGAAGGGGGTTGGGTGGGAACGGGTGTAGACGCCCTGATCAGCGGGAACGCCACGTGCGCCCCGAGTGAGGCGTGAAAGCGAGAAAGGGGCAACTCATCGTGTAGAGACTCTCTGGTGCTCGCTGTCGGTTCGCTGGTGGGAAGTTATCGAAAGCCCATCTAGCCCTATCTAAGGCAAATGCAGGCCATCACTGTGTGGAGGAATGATGGATGCTCGTGGACGGTTCGACAAATAGTAAGGGCATGAGAAGAGTGTGTGATGTTGCTTGGCTGGTATTCGTCTGCAGCTGGCGCGTGAGAACTTCAGCCTCATCAGATGCCTCTGTCTCTTCCACATCCTCCACACGGGCCCACCAGCTGTGAGAATGCGGAGTGCAAGTGGCACTCACTTCCTCCTCATCCTCCTCCTCCCCACGAGCACGCTGGATCCTCCCCCGGTCCGGGCCCCACCCGCACCTCGCGCGTCGGGGCCCTCCTGCGCCGGCAAGGGGCGCGCGCGGCGCGCGACCGCCGCGCGGCAGGGCGCACGCGGCGAGGGGGAGGCGAGAGCGCGAGCCAAAGGGGCACGCGCGGCGAGCACCGCGGCCGCGGCGCGGCCGTTTCGTCGCGCCAGGGCCCTGGCGCGCCCGAGGAGGCTGCAGCCGTGGATCGAAGCACCATCGATCCTTGGTTCTCGCCAGGTGGGGTTCTCGAAGTCCTGGTTGGGAGCGACCTGGTTTGAGGACCCTGGCGAAATCGAGGGTCGGGGTTCGAGGATCGAGGCTTCAAGGGCGTTTGGTTGGAGGGTCGAGGATGGAAGTCTGGGGATCTGGGTCGGAGTTCGAGGATCGAGCTGTGAGGATCGAGGTGTGGAACGGTCGGAGGGCCTGTTGCTTTCTCTGGGTGGCGTCCTCGTCTTCACAGCCGGACGTGGCTCGGAATTCCGTCTGGAGCGCGCCCCAGGCAAGGCCCGGGGGTCGATCTCCGAGGGGAGGGCCAAGTTTTTTTCAGCGTCGAGAGTTCCGAAGGCCCCTTTTTGGACCTCTCGACCGTCAGCAAACGGCCCGGGATGGAAACGAGGCCCTTGGGATGAGGTAGAGAAGTCCAAGCGGCCATGCCACGAAGAGACATGGCGTCGGATGCTTGGGAAGGTCGTCGGTGGGGTCTCAGGGATGATGGCGCCTTCGCGCCTCACGATCCGAGAGGCGGCCCCCTCTCCAGGGGGCCTGCGCGAGGGCACGAAGGCAACCGCGGTGCGCGGAGCAGAGAAGTGGGTCATCTTGGAGAGGGTGCAGGCGGCGAGGGGCGGAGGAAGGGGAGGGGAGGGAAGGGGAGGATCGGAGGGGGCAGGGAGACGAGCACCGCGAAATACATGGGAGAGCGGGAAGGGGGAGGGCAAGGTGGAGGAGGGCGGGGAGAGGAAGTAGGACCGAGCAGAGGCTCGACAGCTTGCGGACGTGGGCCTTGGAAGGCGCGACTGCGAACGACGAGGCAGAGGACGAGCTGGACGTCGTCTTCAGCTGCGATTGCAGGCGCGCGTCCATTGACGTCGCCGTGGTAGGCGCCCGCACTGATTTGCCCAGGGTCCGAGCAGCGCCAGCGGCCAGCCGGAACGGAGCCGCAGCGGCGGAGGATGAGAGGGCCAAGCGGCGGCGCCACGCGGGGCTCAACATCTCCCCGTCCGTCTTTGAGCTGAAAGGGCCGCCCAGGCGAGACCGCACAGGCGACCTTCCGCATGTTGGGCGGCCGCCCAGGCGAGAGCGCGCAGGCGACCGTCCGCATGTTAGGCCGCCATGGCAGGCGGCGGGTCGCGGGCCTCCGCGCCGGCGGCTGGCCTCCTGGCAGCAGGCCAGCCTCGCCGCGCAGGCCACACTCGCTTGGCTCGCCATCGCTCGGACGTCCATTCCCTGTGCTTGTTTCGGTTTCGTGCGTGGTTTTTTCGCCGAATGATCAAGGATGCTCCTCGATGGCCCTCGCCGAAGGAAACATGCACACGTCCGAGCGATGCCAAGTTGGCGCATTGCAAGCGCCTGTGTCCGCCACCAGTCCGTTTCCCAGGCAGGATCCACGTCAGGCCCCGTGGCGGAGGCGGTTGGCCTGCGGGTGGGGAGCCCTGCGGAGGAGGAGAAGGCAGAGGGCGCGGGCGAGAGCCAGCGGGAGATGCGAAGAAGACGACGTTGACGGCGAGGCCGCAGCCGATCGCCAGAGGACGACGACTCCGAGGAGGTGAGAAGGCGACGGAGGAGGAGAAGGAGGCGGAGGCGGAGGAGGAGGAGGAGGAGGAGGAGGAGGAGGAGGAGGAGGGAAGGAGGAGGAGGAAGAGGAGGAGGAGGAGGAGGGAAGGAGGAGAAGGAGGGAAGGAGGAGGAAGAGGAGGCGCCAGAGGAAGAAAACCGAGCTGACGCTTCGACGGTGCCCGGACTCCCGCGGCGAGGGAGTTGGACGATGTTTTTCTGTGCCAGTTTCCGCCGTGTTCCCAAGCAAGATCGATGGATGGGCCTTGGCTGGCAGACCGACCCCTTCCCTCTGGGAACGGCCGCTGTTTTATGACAGCGTGTCACTCCAGGGGGAGCCGTCCGGCACGAGGGGCGGCGAGGGAATCAGCTGGTTCCCGATCGCAGTGCTTTGGGCGCGCGAGACCCGCGCTCGCAGGAGTAGGAGGAGGACGGGGGCGAAAGGAAGAGGAGGAGAATGGGGAGCAAGGGGGAGGAACAGGGTGAGGAAGACCAGCAGCATAAGCAGTAGCATAAGCACGAAGCTTGGCGGGTGGACCAGGAGAGCGCGGATGTTGTCTCTTCTCTTACCGTGATTCTCACTCGTTTATCCCTCGTTCTTCCCTCGATTCCAACTCCTTCCTTTTTGCCTCCCTTTCCCCTCCTCCTTTTTGTTAAAGTTCTCCAACCTTTTACTCCACACTGGCTCTTTCCCCGTTACTTTTCTCCTTGGATGGGGGACCCGGGACGCCGCGCACTGCTGGCCAGGACTCCATCCTAGGAATCCTGCCTTGCGACACGCAGAACCAGATATTCGCTTCGGTGGCTGCCATTGCGACCAGCTGAGGCCGCAGGGAGTAAATTTGCTGCAGAGGCTCCTAGGATGGGTTCGAGCCTGAGGACGCGTCCTGGCAGCTTCGCCCAATCGAGAGTCCTGCGGACCCAACGGCTGTTTCAGGCCCGGACCATGGCTCAGAAGTTGGCCTGATGACCCCATGCGCATATTCTCTCCCCGAACTGTTCGACATGATCATGCACGACCTTGCCCTCCTGAAGATTGCAGGGCTGGTTTTTGCGCAAGGCTGATCTGCAGTGTGGTACTGCCTGCACATTTGCTTTGGGAGCGCCCGCGCATGTGGCACCTTGGGGAATTCTTACGGCTTTGACCACAGTATCCGACCGTTTGCAGGAGCCTTCAGTGGCCTCCAGTGCCGCGAAGGCGTGGCTAAGAAATTGCTAGACGCTTCGCGTATCCCCACCAGCCCATCCAGAAACGACGCCCAGGCGGGTAGAGGGTCGTCCTGAGGGTTTTTGTCGGCGTCTTGGGTGCATCGGGGGGGCCTCTTTGGGCCGCTTCGGATCCTCTTGGGGGCCTCCTGGGGGTCTCTTGGGGCCTATTGGGGCCATCTTGGGGCCTCTTGGGTCCTCCTGGGCGCTTCTTGGGGCCATCTTGGAGGACATCGATCAAAAAAGAGGGGAGCTTCAATTAGGGTTGCCCCATCAAGAGGCCAAAATGGGGCCAAAACCCTAGTAAAATCAATGATTGTGGCTTCCTCGCCGAGGCCGTTTTGGACGCTCTGACCGCTCGCGGCCCCCCCCCGTCCAGGTCCACCGGGAGGGGGTAGGGGGAGGGGTAAACCCCTCCCCGAAGGGGAAGAAGGAGGGGTGGAAGAGGAAACGCCCTAAACCACCGACGCCCAGAGGGCTGGTGGGATTGAAGGGGAGCGAAAATTTGCCAGACCGTCCAGGATACTTTAAGTCTGCGAGTAGTCTGGATGCCTCAAGAGGCACCCAGCATGCCTCTGACGGCCTTGATAGACTTCGAGTGTGCCTCTTCACCCACGCTGTTAGAGTGTGTTGCCAGGCTGTAATAGCACATCTTGTGGGGTGGCACGACGGCGCAGAGGGGCACTTTTGTATAACCCTCGTACGACGGTTCAGTCCATGCCTTGCGCGCTGGTGTAAGTCTCACTCGTGCGCATCATTCCTCAAAGCACCATGGAACGTGGCTCTCCGAAATGGTCCCAGAGGCTTCCGAAGTAAAAGTCTACGCTCAACCCTGGCCCTGCCCCGCCCCCCAGCCTCTTCCCTGCCCTGGCCGCCTGAGTCCTGGGTGGTAGCCTCGGCCTCTGGCCTCCCTGGCATCCCCTGGCCCTGCCCCCCGCCCCAGGGCTCGAACTTGTTGATTATCCTGCACAGCTGTGCTCTAGAGCTCGGAGCCCTTCATGTTCATGGCCGTGGCCGTGGTCGTCGGGCCCCCCATGGTCCTGTCCATGGGCCCTGGCCCTGGCGTGTGGCCGGAGCGTCGTTCGATGTCGTCCGCCTCCCTGGCCAATTTGGACCTCCCTGATCTCCTGGCCCATGGTTCCTGGCCCTTCCGGCCTGGCCATGTGGCGCGGAGCCTTATTTTCGTCGTCGTCGTATTCTTTCGCTCCCCTGGCCATCTCGGACCTCCCTGCCTTCCTCATACCTTCCCCCACGTTTCTGCTTTCCCTCGCCGTTCCCTCGTGCAAGAGCCTGGGCACGCCACGCGTGCCATTTTTTCATTGCCGAAAACGGGCGTGACCCGGGGGGGAGGTGGGTGACGAGGGGGCCGGTCATTTCACGATTCGCGCCGGCGCCGTCTGGGGATGCCTAGAAATCTTTAATTCCAAGACGGCGCCGGCGCGAACCGTGACGTGACCAGACAAGATTGGGTGTATGTCGCCCAGCAGTGCAGCCATCCTCGGGCAGGTGCCCGGCCACGAGAGCTACGCCGAGCAGACTGGGTGCTTGCATCCCAAGCCGAGTATGGCTGCACGAAACTCGCCTGGGTCACGCGTTCACCACGAAACTCGCCTGGGTCACGCGTTCACCAGAGTGCAACACCAAACCCACCAGGTGGGACCCCGAGCTGGACGTCAAGCACGAGACGTCGGGTGCTTATGGCACCAGCGTCTCGGAGATAGTGCTCATGGTGCCCAAGCATGTCGACGACTTGAAGATCGGTGAACCTGGAGCACGTCGACTAGTTGATCAGTTATATCGATATGGAATGTGATTATGACGATTTCATCAAGCGCGGAACGCACCAACACCGCGGTGCCGATGATACCGCAATATTCGACCATGGCGAGAACATCGACGCTATGATACCGAGCAGACACGTCGACCTGGCCAACGCAAAGGATGACGAGCCTGCCCGAGGGCAGCTCCCAGACCTCTTTGTTTCCGTCCTGGGAGCAGCGCCCTGCTCGCCCAACACCACGTTGCCGTGTACATCGCCGCTCTGCAGAGAGGCAAGAACGAGCTGCTCACCCGACACGTAACGAAGTTCAACTCACTCCTTCTGGTCACGCAGAAGATAAATCGACGCATCACATCCCCCGCCATGGGGCGTGCCAGGCGATTTCAGCGCACACAGCGACGGGTCGTTCAATAGGGGGGAGGAGACAGGATACGGCATGAGACGTGCCGTTCGCATGCGTTTCGGCAAGTGCCGCCGCACCGGCAGCAAACAGACAGTCGCATAAGCTGGTGTGCTGATCTTCGTTCGGTTCCGAGCTGCTCGCAGCATGCGGCGCACCCGATGGATTGTAGGCATCTCCTCGCGCTGCACGAGATGGCGCGCTGCCCCGCCACTGCCGATGAGATCGAGGCTGCGGGATGAAGGAGGTTACAAGAGCCCTGCTGATCTCGTCATCGACGGCACGTCCGTCTTCAGCGCCCTGCTCATGGACCCGGTGCGCCCGCCGTCCAGGATCAGTTTGGCAGGCCGCCCGTGGCAATTAGCCGACCAGTTGCGCAGCAAGCAAATCGAGGACCTACCCTGGTGCGACACTCGGGATATTCGGGCCGACCCCATGACCAAGGGCACTTTGGACCGGAAGTTCATCCTCAACGCGATGGACGGCCAGATCATCGATGATCACGACGCGGTTTAATTCAGCGACGAGAACATGAAGATTAAAGGCCGCCCCGAGCTCCCAGCACAGTTCCTTCACCCAGCATTGAAGAGGCAACGCGCGCGATTGCGTCACAGCGTCGACCGCCATACCTTCGCTCACACGTGCACGGGTCGACCTACCCAGCAGCCACGACATCGCCAAGGTCTGCGGACACTCACCGTCAAGGAAGACGTGGAAGTGGAGCATTCGTTCGAGTGCTGCTCCAGCTGACTGCGTCAACTGAACGGCAGCACTTTTAGTATGTGGTCCACAAATAGCCTATTGGGCACGGTCAGCAGAGCGCCCACTGCAGACATCTGTTGTTGCACGAGCGCGGTCAGCAGAGCACTCTTAATTAGCAGGTGTCACCAACGAGGGCACGACGGACCTGTTTGAGCACCGGACTCGAACGGTACCTGTCCTGCTCTTCTCACCCCATCCTTGCCTGCCTCCGTAGCGCTTGCAGCCAGCACTGCGCCCGCGCCCGTTTTAGACGCGCCCTAGCCACATTCAATCTGCCTCTGGCTTTCGCACCCTAGCATCCTCTTGCTCATCCGCTACCTCTTTGAATACACGCAGATTTCCCCTTCCGATGGCACAGGTCACGACGGTGTCCCCAGGAGAACTTCAAGCCCGCCATGACACGCGTGGCCGGATCGTGAAAAAACCAGCCAGTGGGAAGGGATGGGTGGGAGGGGTTGGATGCCAGATATGGCGCGAACGCATTTAACAATTACACAGCATGAATACTACTCCCCCCTCTCCCCTGATGACGTCTGGAAGATATTCGGCCCCCTCCGCGCGATGTGTTTTACATATTTCCCCACATCCTGAGTGGGGTTCTTGTTTTCCCGGAACACCCTCTCCTTCCCACCCACCTCCCGCTCCATCTTCCATACAGCACAATGTTATTCCTACCACACACACCATACCATACCATAGTTCCTACCACACATACCATACCATACCATACCATACCACACCATACGTACCATACCGTACCGTACCCATCTTCCATACAGCACAATGTTATTCCTACCACACACACACACCATACCATACCATAGTTCCTACCACACATACCATACCATACCATACCATACCATACCACACCATACGTACCATACCGTACCGTACCCATCTTCCATACAGCACAATGTTATTCCTACCACACACACACACCATACCACACCATAGTTCCTACCACACATACCATACCATACCATACCATACCATACCACACCATACGTACCATACCATACTATTTACATGGTTTCGTGCCCCTCCCACCCCTCCAGGGAGGCCCCGCCTGAGCGAGGAGGGTATCGGAATACCATACTATTTACATGGTTTCGTGCCCCTCCCACCCCTCCAGGGAGGCCCCGCCTGAGCGAGGAGGGTATCGGAATACCATACTATTTACATGGTTTCGTGCCCCTCCCACCCCTCCAGGGAGGCCCCGCCTGAGCGAGGAGGGTATCGGAATACCATACTATTTACATGGTTTCGTGCCCCTCCCACCCCTCCAGGGAGGCCCCGCCTGAGCGAGGAGGGTATCGGAATACCATACTATTTACATGGTTTCGTGCCCCTCCCACCCCTCCAGGGAGGCCCCGCCTGAGCGAGGAGGGTATCGGAATACCATACTATTTACATGGTTTCGTGCCCCTCCCACCCCTCCAGGGAGGCCCCGCCTGAGCGAGGAGGGTATCGGAATACCATACTATTTACATGGTTTCGTGCCCCTCCCACCCCTCCAGGGAGGCCCCGCCTGAGCGAGGAGGGTATCGGAATACCATACTATTTACATGGTTTCGTGCCCCTCCCACCCCTCCAGGGAGGCCCCGCCTGAGCGAGGAGGGTATCGGAATACCATACTATTTACATGGTTTCGTGCCCCTCCCACCCCTCCAGGGAGGCCCCGCCTGAGCGAGGAGGGTATCGGAATACCATACTATTTACATGGTTTCGTGCCCCTCCCACCCCTCCAGGGAGGCCCCGCCTGAGCGAGGAGGGTATCGGAATACCATACTATTTACATGGTTTCGTGCCCCTCCCACCCCTCCAGGGAGGCCCCGCCTGAGCGAGGAGGGTATCGGAATACCATACTATTTACATGGTTTCGTGCCCCTCCCACCCCTCCAGGGAGGCCCCGCCTGAGCGAGGAGGGTATCGGAATACCATACTATTTACATGGTTTCGTGCCCCTCCCACCCCTCCAGGGAGGCCCCGCCTGAGCGAGGAGGGTATCGGAATACCATACTATTTACATGGTTTCGTGCCCCTCCCACCCCTCCAGGGAGGCCCCGCCTGAGCGAGGAGGGTATCGGAATACCATACTATTTACATGGTTTCGTGCCCCTCCCACCCCTCCAGGGAGGCCCCGCCTGAGCGAGGAGGGTATCGGAATACCATACTATTTACATGGTTTCGTGCCCCTCCCACCCCTCCAGGGAGGCCCCGCCTGAGCGAGGAGGGTATCGGAATACCATACTATTTACATGGTTTCGTGCCCCTCCCACCCCTCCAGGGAGGCCCGCCTGAGCGAGGAGGGTATCGGAATACCATACTATTTACATGGTTTCGTGCCCCTCCCACCCCTCCAGGGAGGCCCCGCCTGAGCGAGGAGGGTATCGGAATACCATACTATTTACATGGTTTCGTGCCCCTCCCACCCCTCCAGGGAGGCCCCGCCTGAGCGAGGAGGGTATCGGAATACCATACTATTTACATGGTTTCGTGCCCCTCCCACCCCTCCAGGGAGGCCCCGCCTGAGCGAGGAGGGTATCGGAATACCATACTATTTACATGGTTTCGTGCCCCTCCCACCCCTCCAGGGAGGCCCCGCCTGAGCGAGGAGGGTATCGGAATACCATACTATTTACATGGTTTCGTGCCCCTCCCACCCCTCCAGGGAGGCCCCGCCTGAGCGAGGAGGGCATCAAGAAAATGGGTCCCACAAAACCGTTAATCTCTTTATGTGGGGAACTCCGTTAGCATAATTTGTTGTTCAAAATGCGGTTCCCGCTGAAGCGTTGACCTCACTTTCGGCCGTCCGCTCGTTCCCAATCGCGTTTCCGCTGGAGCGTTGGCCTCATTCCGCGCTTCCGCTCATTCCGAATCGTGCTCCCCTTGCAGCGCTGACTTCATTCCCTGGCTTTCATATTTGTGATTTTGGCAATCCGATTTTGTTCGGCCTTTCAAAATGTTGCTCTCGTTGCAGCGCTGGCCACATTTCTGCGCCCCTGGCTGTTCCCAAACGCGCTCCCGCTGCAGCGCGGGCGTTTTTCGGCCCCTCCAAATAGGCCCCAAATGTTTTGAAAAGTACCCTCCCCCCCCCCCCCCTCAAAAAAAAAATGCTAACGGAGTTCCCCACATAAAGAGATTAACGGTTTTGTGGGACACATTTTCTTGATGCCCTCCTCGCTCAGGCGGGGCCTCCCTGGAGGGGTGGGAGGGGCACGAAACCATGTAAATCGTATGGTATTCCGATACCCTCCTCGCTCAGGCGGGGCCTCCCTGGAGGGGTGGGAGGGGCACGAAACCATGTAAATAGTATGGTATTCCGATACCCTCCTCGCTCAGGCGGGGCCTCCCTGGAGGGGTGGGAGGGGCACGAAACCATGTAAATAGTATGGTATTCCGATACCCTCCTCGCTCAGGCGGGGCCTCCCTGGAGGGGTGGGAGGGGCACGAAACCATGTAAATAGTATGGTATTCCGATACCCTCCTCGCTCAGGCGGGGCCTCCCTGGAGGGGTGGGAGGGGCACGAAACCATGTAAATAGTATGGTATTCCGATACCCTCCTCGCTCAGGCGGGGCCTCCCTGGAGGGGTGGGAGGGGCACGAAACCATGTAAATAGTATGGTATTCCGATACCCTCCTCGCTCAGGCGGGGCCTCCCTGGAGGGGTGGGAGGGGCACGAAACCATGTAAATAGTATGGTATTCCGATACCCTCCTCGCTCAGGCGGGGCCTCCCTGGAGGGGTGGGAGGGGCACGAAACCATGTAAATAGTATGGTATTCCGATACCCTCCTCGCTCAGGCGGGGCCTCCCTGGAGGGGTGGGCGGGGCACGAAACCATGTAAATCGTATGGTGTTCCGAAACCCTCCTCGCTCAGGCGGAGCTTCCCTGGAGGGGTGGGAGGGGCACGAAACCATGTAAATAGTATGGTATTCCGATACCCTCCTCGCTCAGGCGGGGCCTCCCTGGAGGGGTGGGAGTGGCACGAAACCCTGTAAATAGTATGGAATTCCGATACCCTCCTCGCTCAGGCGGGGCCTCCCTGGAGGGGTGGGAGGGGCACGAAACCATGTAAATAGTATGGTTTCCGATACCCTCCTCGCTCAGGCGGGGCCTCCCTGGAGGGGTGGGAGGGGCACGAAACCATGTAAATAGTATGGTATATGCGTATGGTGTGGTATGGTATGGTATGGTATGGTATGGTATGTGTGGTAGGAACTATGGTATGGTATGGTGTGTGTGGTAGGAATAGCTTTGTGCTGTATGGAAGATGGGTACGGTACGGTATGGTACGTATGGTGTGGTATGGTATGGTATGGTATGGTATGGTATGTGTGGCAGGAACTATGGTATGGTATGGTGTGTGTGGTAGGAATAACATTGTGCTGTACGGAAGATGGAGCGGGAGGTGGGTGGGAAGGAGAGGGTGTTCTGGGAAAACAAGAACCCCACTCAGGATGTGGGGAAAAATACCCTGGCGACGTACCCAACCCCTGCGCAAAAGCGGGGCGCAAATAGTTTAGGATACTTTATAAGGGGGCGATGACGGAGCGAGGGTTACATATGTCTGCAGACGGAATTCGGGAGACTCGCAGGACACTGGCTACAGGAAAAGGGCTTGATAAAGCTGATGATTTACAATTCCTGAGCACTCCTAGCCACTTCGAAAACGGGGATCGCAGCAGGCCTCGAAAGTGGCGACAGGTTCACAGATCGCAGCCCCGCAGGGATGGCGAGGTCTCATTTGAATCTGCCCGTGGCCCTCACTGTGCTGGGCCCCCCAGCAGGCCTCGAAAATGGCGGCAGTTTCGCAGATCGCAGCCCCCCAGGGATGGCGAGGTCTAATTTGAATCCGCGCGTGGCCCTCCTCACTGTGCTGGGCCCCCCAGCAGGCCTCGAAAATGGCGACAGTTTCGCAGATCGCAGCCCCCCAGGGATGGCGAGGTCTAATTTGAATCTGCGCGTGGCCCTCACTGTGCTGGGCCCCCCAGCAGGCCTCGAAAATGGCGACAGTTTCGCAGATCGCAGCCCCCCAGGGATGGCGAGGTCTAATTTGAATCCGCGCGTGGCCCTCACTGTGCTGGGCCCCCCAGCAGGCCTCGAAAATGGCGACAGTTTCGCAGATCGCAGCCCCCCAGGGATGGCGAGGTCTAATTTGAATCCGCGCGTGGCCCTCACTGTGCTGGGCCCCCCAGCAGGCCTCGAAAATGGCGACAGTTTCGCAGATCGCAGCCCCCCAGGGATGGCGAGGTCTAATTTGAATCCGCGCGTGGCCCTCACTGTGCTGGGCCCCCCAGCAGGCCTCGAAAATGGCGACAGTTTCGCAGATCGCAGCCCCCCAGGGATGGCGAGGTCTAATTTGAATCCGCGCGTGGCCCTCACTGTGCTGGGCCCCCCAGCAGCCTCGAAAATGGCGACAGTTTCGCAGATCGCAGCCCCCCAGGGATGGCGAGGTCTAATTTGAATCCGCGCGTGGCCCTCACTGTGCTGGGCCCCCCAGCAGGCCTCGAAAATGGCGACAGTTTCGCAGATCGCAGCCCCCCAGGGATGGCGAGGTCTAATTTGAATCCGCGCGTGGCCCTCACTGTGCTGGGCCCCCCAGCAGGCCTCGAAAATGGCGACAGTTTCGCAGATCGCAGCCCCCCAGGGATGGCGAGGTCTAATTTGAATCCGCGCGTGGCCCTCACTGTGCTGGGCCCCCCAGCAGGCCTCGAAAATGGCGACAGTTTCGCAGATCGCAGCCCCCCAGGGATGGCGAGGTCTAATTTGAATCCGCGCGTGGCCCTCACTGTGCTGGGCCCCCCAGCAGGCCTCGAAAATGGCGACAGTTTCGCAGATCGCAGCCCCCCAGGGATGGCGAGGTCTAATTTGAATCCGCGCGTGGCCCTCACTGTGCTGGGCCCCCCAGCAGGCCTCGAAAATGGCGACAGTTTCGCAGATCGCAGCCCCCCGCAGGCAAGACAGGAAAAGGCGGGAGGCGGGAGAAGGGACGCGACCACACTGCTCTATTCAAAACGAATACCCAACCAAGGAGGGTTGGGAAAAAAACATATGATTGCACATCCGGCGTCGATTTTGGGCCGCAGAAGGCCCCCCC
Source organism: Prorocentrum cordatum (assembly GCA_963575745.1). Classification (NCBI taxonomy): domain Eukaryota; class Dinophyceae; order Prorocentrales; family Prorocentraceae; genus Prorocentrum; species Prorocentrum cordatum. Next base: position 426,870 of record CAUYUJ010007535.1, on the reverse strand, counting down.
ACGTCGGGGCGGCGGCGCTTGGAGGAAGTATCCAGCGGGAACCCCACTTCTGCTTTCAGAAGGTGATGTTGCAAGCAGAGCCATCGGGTGCTTTCCATCAGCCCCGCAGTGCGGGGAGCATGCCGCGGAACCCAGGAAGGTAAACATCAAGCCGCGACTCCAGACCGGCCGCGACCCTTCGAAGACGATTGCGCCGATCCGAAGGTTTCTCCAATTTCGCCACCGTGCTCGCCGCAGCCATCTGGGGTGGCGCGCGCAGGACAAGACTCGCGGGGCCCGAGGGTGGACGGGAGCAATGTCGCGAGGGCAGAGTCGGCGCGCCAATGGGCAGCCCAGCACCCCGTTTGGCCGGAGGGGCCCAGTGCAATGCAAGGGCAGAGCCTGACCCGCGCCTGTGGTCGCGGGATCGGGCTCCCTTTTCCCAATTCAAGATTGAAATCTCAAACGGTGTACTGAACCGAAAATGAGCAAACGGCATAGGACATCCTCAAAAAAAGCTTTCGGGCTCGGTCATGCGACGACCTGAAAAGTTCACTGGCCGACCTGAAAGTGACCAAATCCCATAGGACTTGTGCCAAAACAAATTTCGGGTCCGGTTCGAACGACCCGAAAATACACAAACCGCCTAAGACTCCTTGGAAAAGCACAAAAACGGTTTCTCGGCGGTTCCGGGCCTCGTCCGAAGGAGCCGCCGATGGGCCGACCGCTCAGGACTTCCTGTTCAAGAAACGGTTTCCAGGGTGAGCCATTGTCAACGGGAACGCGCCCCGCGCGGGATCGGGGTTCGCACGGGGGCGCGGCTGCTCTCGCCCGTCCAGGGGGCATGCATTGCCGCGCCTTTCCAGCATAGCGTTTGCGCTGCATTCGCGCGGCGCCGTGCTTCTCAAATCGGAATAAATTTTCAGAGCGCCGATGTATCCAATTACCCTCCAAAGAACCCGGTGCCCTGCCATGAATGGCTGTGCGGTGTTCTGTTTTCGGGGGTCCCCAAACGGGGTGACGACCACACCGTGCGGTGAGTCGGTGGGGATTCGAGGTCACCGCACGGTTTTTGGCACTCGAGTCCCTCTTCGAGGACGTTTCGGGCGAAAGGGACCTCCGGGGTCCCAAGACCGTGCGGTGACGGAACGTGTAGTGAGGTTTTGGGGGATTTCGAGATCACCGCACGGTCCGTCACCGCACCGTTTCGGGACTCCAAAGTTCTGCGCCGCTATGCGATGCCGCGCTTTGCGTTACAACTCTTCGCCATGCAATGCTTCAGTACGCAATACCACGCCACGCTATGACATTATGCGATTAGCCGTGCTCTGCTTTTCTACGCCGTACCATGCCGCGGTCTACAATACATCGCGCACCCTACCGCGATCCTCGCCTTGCTCGACATCCGACTGTGCGAATAGAGCGGATGTCTACGCCATGGGAAAGGATTGGATAATAGGGGTAGGACGCGAGCGCACTTAGCTTGGCTTACCCCGTCCCCTTCTCTCCCCCTCCCCTTCCCCCCTTTTCCTGTCCCGCCCCCCCCCCCCCCCCGAGACGGCTGCACCGCGAAGGGGCCCTCTCCTCTTTTCGTCCCTTCCACCCCTCCCCCCGCCCCCTCCCCCCGGTTCCTCCCCTGCCCCACCCCTCCCCCCCGACCCCCGCGCCCCTCCACGTCGCCTCCCCCGCCCCTCCTCTTTGAAATCCCCCCCATGTCCGAGAGACGGCTGCGCCGCCCTGGCGCTCCCCCCCCCCCGCAGGCAGCATGGCGCGCCCGCGTCGCGTCCGGCGGCGCCGCCGAGCGGGCGCCGCACGACCCGCGGCCGCGGGGCTGCCGCGGAGCCCCACGGTCAACCACGCGCAGTGAGTGAAGAGGGAAAGGGCAACATTTTTCGGGAACGCCTTTGCCTCTTAGAAAGCGCGGGCCTGTTCTGCAGATGTAAGGCAGGCGCTTTCTAAGGAGCAGCCTCTTTCGAAGAGGCAACCCCCCTCTCCTTCCCCGCTGTGCGCGCCGCCAACTCGAGCAGGCGAAGCCTCGGATCGGCGGCGAGCGAGGGGGGAAGTGTGAAAGGGCGGGCCTTTTCAGAAAGCTCGGAAGTCCCCCGGCTTTTTTGAGAAGTGTTCTAAGCCTTCCCCGAAGACATAACTACTCCGACGGTTGGACCCCGCACGAGAACCTATTCAGTTTGCCCCATCGCCCTTCTCTGCTGCAATTGGCGGAGGCATTCCTTCCGCCATCTGCGTCCTCCTCCTCCTCCCCCTCCTCCTCCTCCTCCTCCGCCTCCTCGTCCTCCTTCTCCCCCTCCTCCTCCTTCTCCTTCTCCTCCTCCTCCTCCTCCTCCTCCTCCTCCTCCTCCTCCTCCTCCTCCGCCCCCTCCTCCTCCTCCTCCTCCGCCTCCTTTTCATCCTCCTTCTCCTGTTCCTTCTCGTCCTACTCGTTGCAGGTCTGATCCCCATGTTTTTCCCCCTCCTTTTCCTCCTCCTCCTCCGACCCTTCTCTTCCTCACGTTCCTCCTCGCCCTTTCCTCATTCTCCTCCACCTCTGCTTCCTATGACGGCTCCGACAACAACGCCTACGCCAACACGAACGCCAGCGCTTAAGCCAATACCAGCGCTACTTCTGACGATACCGGCTTCCACGGCAATGCCGACGTCAGTGCGTATGCTTGCATTGGCTCCGATGACGGCGCCTACGCTAACGCCAACACCGGCACCTACGCTAATACCGGCGCCAACTCCAACGCCACCATCCATGCCAGTGCCGGCACCACCGCTTGCGCTTACGACATGTCCGACGGCAAGGCCTCCACCAGCACGAACGTCGGCACCGTCGATACCGGCACTAGCTTTGACGACGCGGGCATGCTTGGCAGTGCCGACGTCAGGGCCAATGCCGACGACGGCTTCGACCACGGCCCCTACGCCAGCGCTCACACGGGTACCTATGCCAAAACCGGCGCCAACTCCGACGCTAATATCCACATCCTTGCCAGTACCAGCACTGCCGCTTGCGCTATTTGCGACAGTTCTGACAAAATGCGGAGGGGTATTCCGACTACGTGGTTCCAATCGGAATGGGGAGTTCTATACTATTTGTGTCGTGTGTCAGTTACGCCGATGGGGTATATACAATATACCGTGTATCACCTACTTGTGGTATCCGCATCGGAGAAGCGAATAATCCAGGGCCGCCGCTTTCGCGGGATCAAGCAGTAGCTAGCTTACGAAATTTGTGCAGTTTGGGCTCGACCGATTTACCAGCACAACCACAACCTCGAACAGTGTATCCGTACCTATATCCTGCTCCAACTCCGGCTCCGACGGGACATTCGAATACCACGGCGACCACGGTTCTGGGACCACAATTTGCGGTGACCCAACCTGCTTCTGTCGCACTTCTGGTAATTACGGGGCACAAATAATTCCACGATTGTTGATACTAGCTTGGGGGGCCTCTCTCCCCAGGCAGGGCTGAATACGATCCCCCCCCTCTTCTGCCCGCCCCGTTTCCTCCGCCATCCTCCCCACCACTTCCGAATGCTGCCCCTCCTGCCCGGACGATGCCCCGCGAGGCTGTTGTGACTGTTCTCCAGATTTTCGGGATCCGACCCAGACCCCTGCGATCAGAAGAAGGTAACGGTGTCCCCCCTCTTCAGGAGGCTTCCGAAGGTGACCTACCAACTTTATCTCCAGAACGACAATATGCTGGACACCGCGACGAAGGTGCGCTTTCCGCCCTGCAACCTCGGTCCCCTCCGGTTTCCCCGCCTCAAGCGCCTGAGGTTTCGACCCCTGGCCCAGTTCCCCCACCTGCGGACAGCGTTTTCCAGGGCCCATTTGCATGCGATACAGCCGCGATGAGTGATTTGGACAACGATGACGATACTCCTGACGTTCCTTTGCAATCCCCGTCCGTGGACGGAAGCTTTTAACCCAAGACATTTTGATCTCAATCCGCCTACTCTCCAATACATCCTTCAAATTCAGAGTCCGCATCTCTTTGGGCCTCAAAGTGTCCCGTCCGAAGATCCGCCCTGTCCAGCTGGCGAACTCCCGCAATACTTGCATTTGCTGCCTCAGCGAGACGCTTTATTGTTCGCGAACAGATTATTAAGACTTCTGGATATGGTCCCACCAGGAATTGTTGATGAGAATGTGGTCGTAAGTGTAAGTCGCGAACATCAATGATCGTTTATATTGTTGCCGTTGATTTGGATTGTTGCGGGTCACGATCCAACGCGCTTTCTTCTGGAATGTCTTGGCCGGGCTATTTCAACCATGGGCCTAAATTGTTTACGCCTATTGGAGTATAGATTTCAACGACCATCCCAGACTGCGCGCCAGCGGTAAACCGTCAATTTGGGTTACCGCCGGGGTACTCGTAGAGGTTCCTTGGCATATATCATATTTCTAAAGAATAAGCAGAGTTAAAGAATAAGCAGTGTACGAATAGTTGTTCAGCCCGAGCGCTACTAGCAGATTGATTGCAGCCGTTTAGATACATTCAACTAGCGCTCTGATAATTTCCTTCCGATTGTTGTGCAGAAAAACCTTGTAGCTCATCTCCAGCGCGAGTTGACCAAGAAAACCAACCCCGTCTCCAAGAAATTAGCAGAGGTCGAATAGTTGTTCAGCCCGAGCGCTGATAGAAGACTGAATTCATGGGTCTAGATACTATCGAACAGCGCGCCTCGCGATTATTTTCTTGTGCCTAAGAACTCGGAAGCTTATCTGCAGGTCAGGAAAACCATGAAAAAAACAGAATATGAATAATTGTTCGGCTTCTGTGCTGAGAGCAGACCGAATCCAAACGTCTAGATACTTCAGACTTCCGCGTCTGATACGATTTCTGTGTCAAGGAATTATGCAGCTCGACTTCAGTCAAGGAGCTCACCATCATATCGAAAAAATCGGTAAACTCGAATAGCTTCGCGGACCTAGCTCGAGTAGCAGACCGAATTCAGACCTCTCTAGATGCTTCAGACGAACGCATGATGATTCTGAATCGATTACGTGGGCGTACCAGCTCTGTAGTTATCCTGAAGGTCCGGTTAAATACCGAAAACAGACAACATTTGCCAAGAAAATCGGTAAAATAGGAATATTTTCGCGGACCTAGCTCGAGTAGCAGACCAAGTTGAGACCTCTAGATGCTTCGGACGAACGCGCCTGGTAATTTTGAATCGATTACGTGGGCGCACCAGCTTTGCCTGAAGCTCGAGTTAATTACCAAAAACCGACAACAAGCGTCAACAAATTTCGTAGATGATTCGAAACCGTCAACGCGTGTTAAAATGATTCGAAACTGCCGATCCAGCTGGGATGCTTTTTGGCAGTAATAAGCACCCGATCGAGTTGAGATCCCGACGGGAGGGGGATAAGATCGAATATCACGGGGTTAACGAATTGTTGAATTTCGAGAACATAATTTTCAACAGAGTAAAAATCATCCAAAGGTCAATCGAGATGTTTCTTCTCATTTCCAGCGCGCCGGAATTACTCTTCAGCTTCCAGCAACTACCTAACGGAAACTCTACGAGTTACAGGTTCGTTACGTTACGAGACATGTTGCGACGCCTTGGCGTTCATAATGTGGGTGGCGTGCACGAGTGGTTGCAGGTTTGATATGCGAAGGAGACAATAAGGAGGACACATGACACAAGAAAAGGAACGACACATCATGAACCGTACTACAGCATTGAATTTGGTCGTGGGTAATTTAGGATCGGTATTCGTTGGCAGTTGCATCACTTTCTTCAACAAACTCCCAGAGATTCGGTTTTATCTTTCCCACGCCGTGCAGGATCGAATTCTTTACGCTTCGCGTATCCCCACCAACCCATCTCACAGCAGCAGTTCTCGCGAAGCATGTCGACAATTGTGTTTTTCAGGCGTGTCCGCTGAGTTCCGTATATCTCCCTTGTCCCTCCTTCCTCTTGCCTCCTTGTGAATCCTCCTTGTGGGGGGGGCGGGAAAAGGACGAGGCGGAGGAGGAGGGAGAGAAAGCGCTCCTCGTGATTTGAGTAGTGTCGGGTTTTTCGTCCTGGTGTGAGTCGTTCGGGCCCTTCTCCCTGGTGTGAGTCGTTCGGGTTCTTCGTGGTGTGAGTCGTTCGGGTTCTTCGTCCTGGTGTGAGTCGTTCGGGCTTCTCGTGGTGTGAGTTGTTCGGGCCCCTCATCCTGGTGTGAGTCGTTCGGGTCCCTCCTCTTGGTGTGACTCGTTCGGGCTCCTCGTGGTGTGAGTCGTTCGGGGCGCGCGTTGTGGTGTGAGTCGTTCGGGCTCCTCGTGGTGTGAGTCGTTCGGGCGCCTCGTCCTGGTATGAGTCGTTCGGGCCCCTCCTTGTGGTGTGAGTCGTTCGGGCTCTTCGTGGTGTGAGTTGTTCGGGCCCTTCGTCCTGGTGTGAGTCGTTCGGGCTCCTCCTGGGGCCTCTTGGGAGCCTCTTGGAGGCATCTTGGGGCCTCTTGGGGGCCTTTTGGGTGCATCTTGGGGCCTCGTGGGGGCTTCTTGGGTGCATGTTGGGAGCCTCTGGGGGCCTCTTAGTGGCCTCTTGGGGGCCTCCTCGGGGCATCTTGGGGCCTCTTGGGGGCCTCGTGCGACCTCTTCTAAAGCGCAAATGAGCGCTACCCCCTGCGAAGGACAAAATGATCCCAAAACCATCGTAAAATCAATGATTTTGCTATAAGGAAGATGAGCGCTGCCCCCTCGGGAGGCCAAAATGGCCCTCGTACAAGCAAGGATTGTGGTTTCACAGAAGAGGAGGGGGCTACAAAAGCGCCTCCCGTCGGGGCCAGAATCCTCGTGAGGGTCGTCGTTTTTTGGCCCTCCCAGGCGTCGAAAAAGACCCCCCTCACCACGCGCGGGACTCTCTGTCCAGGCCCAGGGGGAAGGGGTAGGGGGAGGGGTAAACCCCTGCCCGCAGGGGAAGAAGGGGGGTGAGGGAAGATATGCGGCAAGAACGGTTTCAATAACCTATCTAGTTTCAGTATTAAAACCAACGTATCAGTAACCACCGTTTCATTAACAACCGCAACGCTGTCAATATCAAAATGAACCGTTTCAATATCACACACGACCGTTTCAATAATAAAAAAAACGTTTCGGTATGAAACGCTACCGTTTCAATAACGAAACCATGTTTCAGCAACACACGCGAATTTTTCATTAAGAGAAGGATGCAATATAGTTTGAATGTGCGTGTGTGTGTGTGTGTGTGTGCGCATGTTTGTGTGTACATGCCGGCGTTAGGGGGAGGAAGAGGAGGATTTGGCGGGGGCATTCATGCCGGTAACAGAGTGAAGCGGCCCCTCATTGAGAGATTGTTCGGTGTAATATTTGAAACAACGCGCGTTCCTCGGTCCATCTTTCTGCTCTTTTTCCCGCCCCGTTCATTCTATTTGTATATTTCCTCTGCCTCCCTTCCATTTTTCTCTGCGAATTATTTTACCTTTTTTTTCTCGCCCACCTTTTCATCTCTTTTCACTTGCTCCCACGTTCTGTTTTTTTTTTGCTTTCTTATTTTTGAGCCACGGGATATTGAAACAAAAAATGGGCTTTACGGTTCGCTTGTAATCCCACCAGCCCTTTAGGGCGTAGGTGGTCTAGAGCGTTTCCTCTGCCAACCCCCTTCTTTCCCTTCGGGGAGGGGTTTACCCCTCCCCTTACCCCTCCCCACTGACCTGGACGGGGCGTTCCGCGACGCGTTGGGACGCCCAAGATGGCCCAAGACTGCTCCAAGAGCGAAAAGGCGAGAAAGCACACAACATTGATTTTCCTTAGGTTTTGGAAGGATTTTGGCCTCTTGGGGGGGCCCAAGAGGCGATCCGAGACACTCTAGAGGAGCGAGGCTAATTGAGGCTCCCCCCTTCTTTGATATATATTCCCAACATGGCCCCAAGAGCGCCCCGAAGGCTCCCAAGAGCGCCCCAAGAGCGCCCCAAGAGCGCCCCAAGAGGGCCCCAAGAGGCGCCCAAGATGCCTCCAAGAGGCTCCCAAGAGACTCCCACGAGGCCCCAAGAGAATCCAATATGGCCCAAGACGGCTCCAAGAGCGAAAAGGCGAGAAAGCAAAAAACAATGATTTTCTGTAGGTTTTGGACGGGTTTTGGCTTCTTGGGGGGGGGCC
>CAUYUJ010007535.1:401430-418672 GCA_963575745.1 Prorocentrum cordatum | reverse complement strand
GAAAACAAAGAGAGAGAGAGAGAGAGAGAGAGAGAGAGAGAGAGAAAGAGAGAGAGAGAGAGAGAGAGAGAGAGAGAGAAGGAGAACCGAAACCGAAACGAAACGGACGCCAGAAGCTTCGAAACGGAAACCTGGAGCCTCGAAACGGGAACCTGAAGGCGAAACCGAAACCTGAGAGCGAAACGAGAACTTGAAAACGAAACCGTTTCCCATCTCGCCCCGAGCGAGAATTGAAACAACGGGTCGTTTGATTTGACGCTGGCAGGTGGGGCAAGCGGATAACATCAGCTCTCAATACTGCAACGCGGCGACGGCGGACCATCATATCAAAACCAGACCCAGACACCGGCAAACTTGAAGAAGCCCTTCAGTTTGCCAAGATGGGTGAGTTCAGCCACGCTGGCCGCCAGCTATCATCGTCTGGACTGGCAGGGCCCGAATTTGCGACCCGAAGAAACAGCCAAACCATTTCCATATTTTTTTAATATATAAAAAATTCCCAAACTGCATCCTCAATTATTTTGGATAGGTACCTGTTCGGCGAAGTATTCGTACAAACATGGCGAAGGTTATCTGCAGGATTGTGAGGTGCCCCGTACGAGAATTTCACGATTTGTGTGGAAAACGACACGTTTCTTGAAGCCTTGTGCAACGTTTCTGAACGGTTAGCGCGCGCCGACATGCCAATCGTTGCGCGGGGTGTTTTGCGCGCGTCAGATGCAGCAACTCATTATTTAATCTACGATTAATGTCAGACGCGTGTCCGCATAAAGTGATCATGAATATTGACGATGTCGGTGCTTTCGATCGTGTGAGGAAGGCCCGCATGTTCGAGCAGCCCATGGGTTCGGCATTGTGCAATTTGGTACCATCGTCCGCCAACCGTACGGTATGCAGTCCAGGGTTGTGTGGCGCGACGACACTGGGAAGGCATATTCCAAAGTGACGGCCCTTATGTCGGCCCTTTATCTAACCGAAACATCGAAAACATTAATTGCATAGTGTTCAAGGTTTGCCATGGTTCCGCGACATTACCATAGTGAACATTATTTCAAGGAGTGGATTATCATATCTGGTACCAGCAACCTGAGTGGAACAAGCTGAACATACGAATAACAACACATACTATGAGGTGTTGGACAATGTATCCATCACTTCGTTTGGGAACCGAGGTTTTAGGAATGCAGAAACCAACGTATTCAATGTATGTCAACCCTTGCCCGTGAACATGGCAGAATTCTTACTTTATCTGCAAGATTGGTGATGTGCGAGGGTACTAACCATTCGTAAATGCAGCTCGAACCTACCCCGCCGTTTCCTGGCTTAGAAATTGTGTAAATGTGTCCTCCTTATTTTGCTCCTCCTTTTGTTTTGGTTCCTCTTCTTTTTTCTTCTTGCTTATGCTTTCTTTTTTTTTTTTGCGCCGCTGAACCTTCGAATGGCCCCGCCGTTGCACCTCGGCTAAAATTGGTTATGTGATGCTCGTTCGATATGAATGCTTGGCGCTTCGCGTATCACCACCAGCCCATGTCGAATCGATGTCCAGACAAACTCAAGAGATCATGGAAGTGGGGGAGCAACGAGAAGGACAGCCGATCCGCGCAAAGGATGAGGCGGAAGAGGAGTCCAGATGGAGAGATGAAGGGGTGGCGAAGAACCGAGCAAAGGATGGATGAGGAGAATGATGACGCTGGGTGGATGGTTGAATGCCGCTCGGATGCCTCTTGGAAGCCTCTTCGGGCGTCTTGGGGGTCTCCGGGCAGTCAACGACGCTTCAAATGCGCGCCAGCAGTGACAGTTGCACACCAAATGCGTGCATAAGGCGGCCAGGACGCGCCAAATGCGCGCCGGGAAGACGGGGGAGAGGAGGAGGAAGATGAGCAAGAAGCCATTGTTTTGCAGCCTGCCAGGGTACAGAGGCAATCGATAGTTATTACAGCCATTCTTCATCGCTGTCGTGAGAGTGGCGGCCAAGAGCAAACTTCGTATCAAATGCGATCCGAACAGATTCGTTTGCGAGGCAATCCAATAAGTCTGACTCTGAATGGAATCACTAGCGGATGATATTGCATAAACTTGTCGCCCACTCGTGCCTTGGACGTCCGGGGGCCCGAACGCACGAGTCGGTGGAAGGTCGTATGCTGTTTGGTTGAAAAGTCAATTGTCTCAACAAGTCGTCAGCGCTTGATCTTCCTATCTTCCCAAACCATATTAATTGATGCTTCAACAGTTGCGAACTATACTTTGGTGTCCAGGCTCCGGGCAAAACTGTTATATCTGATATTCTAGACGCAAACGAATTAGGAATATTCATGATTTGGCGAAGGCAGCGCGCTTGGAATCCATCCAATATCTTGCTTTCTCGTTTGTTCAGCCAGGCTGAGTTCAAAGAATACATAACTTTGCTGGTAATCAGCGCACCAAACACTGCCAACTTTTTTTTGTACGTATTGACGCATGTTTCCATGCTCTCGCGCATCTTTGGAATTCGCCCCATGCGGCCCCGAGTCGTCTGTTGAGTTCGCGCTGGGGCCCCCCATCGTCAAATATAGAAGATGATCACCTGATTTGATGATGTTCCCACGTGGACCTCGTAAACGAAAGTCGCAGCCTTTCTGAAATAATTTGAATTTGTTCCAATGTAATTGCATGCCGATCTCTTCCCCGGCCTCCGCGATCGCGTCCAAAACGCGCTGCAAGTGGTATTCCTTTTGGCCCACCAATAGAACATCATCGGCATATCGAAGAGTCGATGTCCCCCCCTTGAATCAAAGACCTTCGCGTCTCTTCGTGCACTTTGTTTTCTGCGCGTTTGATTACTGCGCTCATCGCCATCGCAAACAGAAAAAGTGAGAGCGGACATCCTTGTGCTATCGCAGACAATTGGTTCTGTTCGCTGGACCGCTTCGGGCCTTCTGCCGCGCGAACCTTCCTGTTTTCACATATGTGGCCAATAATGCGAAGCATGTAAGCGGGCGCGCCAAATTTTTCCAAAGCGTCCAAAAGGGCTAAATCATTGATTGAATCGAATGCTTTTTTCCAGTCCAACGCCAGGAGGGCGAGTTTGCCATCCCGTCTCGCATTGGTGGATGCCCCGCGCGCATCCACCACTCACAATGACGCCGGGCGCAAACGGCGCCAAGTAAGGTGTAGCGCCGACGCCGCCGCAACGCACTAAACAACGAATTGCACGAGACATTATACGTGGCGACCGCGCTTTGCCCGAAACCGGCCGCTCGTGCGGACGTGCGCGGTGCGGGAAATGGCGTCGCAAAATCGGCTCAGAGTTCAGCCGCGTTGGAAAGGGCACCAATGCTTCCAGAATGTCTGGTTCAAGCGCTTTCGCGCATTTTCCATTTCCACCGTGCACTCAGTCGATTCGCCGTAGCTCTACGGGCATCTCGATGTGAACGGCGGTCTGAAGCTCATGTTTTGGGTGAGGATTTCGCCGCAACCAATGCATTACCAGCGTCAAGCGGTGGATTTTAATCAGTGGGCTCCTGGGCGACTTTTGGTCAGAGCATCGGGCGCCCGTTCATATACGTAAGTATCTGAGCAGGCCGGGGCGCCCGGGAGCTCCTGGGCATGCGGCAAAAAATTGTGGCAAACCAAAGCCTGGTATAACCTCATGGTCTAATTGCATGTAGGACAACACGATCCGGAAACAACAGAGACATATGTTGGCGTTTCCACTGCCTCCGTGTCGACTATTTCAAATGGAACATTTGTCAAATCTGCGATAGATCACGGCGAACTTGCAATAATTTCGGATAGATTAATTTCTTCATCGCCTTGCCGATGAAATTGCGCAGACGTAGCGTTCATCCGACCATGATGGCGGACGCAACCATCTGGCAGGATTCGTCACCAACCGAAGAAATGTTAAACATACATTGCAAAACCGCAGGGTGGATGGCAAAACCAACTTTTTGGCGGTGTGATCAAAATACGAAGCTTTCACAATTATTGCTCAAGGCAGCATGATTCATTTGCCCGGCCTCGGCCACCTCCAACCACGGTCCATAGTCCCAGCGCGACTTCCGGCTCTGGCCTCGCCCGGTTTCACCCCGCTCTGGCCTCGGCCCCAGTCCTGGCTCCTGTTTCGGCCCCTGCTGGGCCCTGGCCGGCTCCAGCCTCCCTCGGCGCCGATTCTGGCCCTGGCCTTGGCCATGGCTCGGCCCCGACCCCAGCTCCCCCGATCCCGGCTCTCGGTCCTGGCCTTCTCCTCCTTTTCCTCCTCGTCCTTCCTCCTCCTCCTTCTCTTTCTTTCGTTTTCCTTACTCCTCCTCCTCCTCCTCCTCCTCCTCCTCCTTCTCCTCCTCCATCATATCTTTGGTCTTCGGTGATGGGTGCGCCCAGAGTCCTGCGGTGGGTGAAGTCAGGCGCGCTGGCTCGGGCTGCGTTTGGTTCCCCGGGAGGGGCGGTCCAAACTCTAGGTAGAGCTGAGAGAACCGCGCTTCTACATGCAATGAAAAGGCACCCGTCTCTGCAGATTTTTGTCTTGGCTCAGGGGGGTCAATCATGGGGTGCTGAGCTAGCGCGCGGCGTGAAGAAATATGCCGCCATCTGGAGGAGTGTGTTTGCGCTGGCCACGCACAGGCCTCCTGAGTATCCCCCCCGCGTTCGTGTGGACCCCCGCTCACCTCACCTTGGAGGAAGTCCTTGAGTGAAAACTTGATCCGATCACGTGGATCGGCAATGCATGGGCCGATTTGTTTGCGAAGTTGGCTTCGACCCGCGCGATGATCGCTCGGGCTACGGCCGAGGCGGTTGCTGGGGAGCTTAAGTTTCATCGTTCCACTATCGATTATATTGCTTGGGCTGCGGCCAGGCTTGCCCCAGCCTCCTCCGAACATGTCCCGGCCGCAGCCCTGGGCGAGGCTCAGTCTACATGGGCACAAGTTCTTCCTTGAGTTCTTCCTTGATGATGCCTCGGGTGAGGTCCGTTGCTTGTCATGCTTTGTTGGGGTTTGGACCCCCAACGCGCTTGTGCACTTGTGTGGCGGCCCCTCCAAGTTTTGCAAACCAACCGCCCTCGCGGCCTTGAAAGGCCAGGAGCGGCTCCGTGTTCGTAGTCGGGCGTGGCCTGTGAGGGCTGCTGCTGTGGCTGAGGCAGACCAGGCCCTTGTGGCGACTGGCCTGCTCCCGCCTCCCCCGCCTCCTGGAGACCCCGCGCGGGATGAGGGTGAGGCGGCCGTCCGTGAATTTGCTGAGCGCGGTCGCGCGATTGAGAGGTACGGTCGCGCGATGATCTGCTCATTGTGTGCTGGCTTTGTGGTGCTCCCGCGTGGCGTTCCTCGGTCGCTCCTGGCCCCTTGTCACGGTGCGTCCAAAGTGCCTTCAACGAGGGACAAGCAGTTGCGGAAGCTTTCGAAGGCCTCGAAAGGCCTCCGCCCCTCCACAGGTGAGAGGTTTGAGGAGGCTGAGCCTGCCGCGTCCTCTTCGCAGGCTCCTCTCAGCCCCGCTCTCCGCCGTGTGTCGAGGGCCCGCCGTTTGGAGGAGGCCGCGTCGTCTGGGGCGGGGGGGGGGCTCGGGCGGAGCGGGCGGGGGTGGTCTCGGATGATTCAGACTAACTTGTTTTGCTGTTATTGGCCTCGGCGTCGCCGTCGCCGCCTGCTGCCGCCGCTGGCGGCCGCCCTCCTGCGCGCGATGGGCAACGAGGACGCGCCAGGCGCGCCCTGCTGTCTTCCGCGCGCCCTCTCTCGCCAGCCTAGGGTTGCTCGTTCCCGCGGACGGCCCCTTAGTCGGCGCCCAAGTCCTCCTTCATATCATCGCCGTTATCAACATCATCGCCATCATCGCTGCGGAAGAAAAGGAGGAATAAAAGGAAGAGGAGGGAGAGCAATGAACAATATGATGATAATGATGGTGATGATGATGATGATAAGAAGATTATGATGATTGCGATGGTGATGATGATGATGATGTGGATGACGATTGTGATGATGCTGATGTTCAGGATGATGGTGATGATGTGGATGATGATGATGACGACGATGATGATGAGGATGATGGCGGTGGTGGTGATGATAATGATGATGACGACACAACCATCACCATCTTCGTCATCATCACCACCATCATGATCGTCACCATCATCACCATCATCATCATCAATCATCAACATCATCGTCCTCGTCCTCGTCGTCACCCTCGTCCTCATCCTCGCTCTCCTCCTCCTCCTCCTCCCTCCGCCCTCCCCATCATGCTCTTCCTGCTGCTCCTCCTCCTCCTCCTCCTCCTCCTCCTCCTCCTCCTCGTGCGCCTCAGGTCGGCGGTGCTGGCCGGAGGCCATTCAATAGAAAGTAACGACGGGGTTGCCAATGCACCGCGGAGTGCCACTGGCATCGCCGATGCATGCGAATGGCACGCCATGGGACGACGCAAGAACAGTGCCGGGCAGCTCTTTCGAACTTAGGTACCGCAGCAAACAAGCAAACGACGCGTCCCAGGCTTATGGCCAGTCCGGTGCTACCTACGACTCATTGTGACTGGAATCGCCCGCCTCAACTTCTCGAATGTCCTTCGGCTCTCGCCGCGGAGCCCAACTTTGCATCGCCCTCGCTCAGCTGATGCTCTCGAGGAGGCTTGTGCGCAATGGTGGTGCCTGGGATAGAGGAGGACAACGAAAAGCAACAAGCAAAACGTAGATGCGTGCGAATTTGGGGGCGCATCGCACAATGGCCGCACTCCACAGACAAAAACACGATAATCACGGGCGCACCCCTCCCGGACCGCACTGTGGAGCGCTATCCCCGCTGCGCAAGTATACTTCTGGATGCAGATGACCCTTTGGTCGCGCCTCGCCTCCGGGCTGCGCGAAGGGCGCCCCTCCTTGTGCGCTGTAGCTTTGATTCCCTTCTATCTTCACTAACAAGATCTTTCGCGCACGAGCGATCAACAGATTACTCAGACGGTCGGATCCCGCATGAACACCTCTTTGTCTTGTGCGAGAGAAATCCTCACCTCCTTTCCGCCCCGTCCCTAAAGCATGAGGCGCGGGCCCCGTGAGGAAGGCCCCCCGCCCGGGTCTTCCTCGCAAACCACTTGCACACGAGGGTCCCGCTCAAGATTCCTTGCTCAACTTTACAAAGTTCAAAAAGGTAGCGATAGCTACAAATTTCGAAGGACCCCCTGGGATGAAACACGTGATTTTTCATTCCCCCAATATCGGGAGGAGGAAAACGTTCAACCCCAGATGTGAGTGCAACCTGGGGTGCGCCCAGTGCCCTTGCGTTGCGCCGAGGGCGCGGCGCGCTCGAACCGCGCCCCCAGCCGCGTTCAGCCCACCCCGCCGCCATCATTTACAACTCAGAGATTGTGCTAACGATCCCTGAAGTGCAACTTGGCATCCCTGACCCCGTGACTCCATCCGACCATCCCTTCGTTTTCCATGCCCCCTCACCCTTCACCCCTCCTCGCCCCCTTCGCCCCCCATCCTCCCGCCGCGCCCGCGACGAGGGGAGTCGGCGGCGGGGTGAGGGGCTTCGGACTGGCCGGGGGGACGGCGCATGCCGCGAGTAAATTAACTCCCGCGGGGAAAACCTACATGTGCAACCCCAGGTGAACCCCTCGGACAATTATATGTGCAACCTCAGATGAAGGTTCCACCAAACATCGAAAAACAACACGCGTAACATGTGCAAGCAAACATGAAGGTTTGTGGAAAAACGAAATGAGTACAACCTGGGGTGAAGGTCCCGCTGAGTAAATTTACTCCAGCGAATGCTTGCGCGGGCGCCGACAGCTGATAACGCCGCAGCGCCCCAGAAAAACCAGATCACACGCTACGTCCTGATTGTTTCCTGGGCGCAGCCCCGCGTGGCGGGACAGCAATTTCGACCGACCGAACCTGGCCTGGGCAAGCGCGCATCAATCCCGCGCCTCCGAAGCAACCATGCGCGGAAGGCCGCGCAAGAAAACCGCGCGCAAAGCGCGTCGTGGCCGCAAGAACGCGCCGCTCGGGTCGGCGCGCAGAAACGTAACGCACACGGGAACGGCATGCGCCATTTCCAAAGGGTACACATTCACCCCAGGTTGCACTCGCAGCTGGGGTTGAACGTTTTTGGCTCTCTGACAATAAGGCCAAGGTGACGACGCCGGCCCACCGCGCTACGCTAACGTTGCTGCTCCTTCCTAGCTATCTCGCCATCTACCTGCTAATTCGTGCAATCACTTCATCAAGGCCCCATTCTAAAGAGATGAACTCCGCCTCAAAAGAGCAGCGGAGAGGCCCCAAGTAACGACCGGCTCTGCGAAGTAAGACGCGACCCAAAGAATAATTATAGGAGTGCGCTGCAATCCCAGCTGCTGCCACGGTCTGCTGGCGCAGGGCCCCATCGACGCATGATCTGATTCGTGGCGTATCCTTTGCGTTGGTCGCGATGCCCTGCCTGGTGTCGTCGTTCCAATCATGTTCCGAATGCAGAGCGATGTTGGCGCAGTGGTCTGCGATTGAATTCTGCCGGCAGGGGTCCCGCTCCACCATCGGTACCGTGCCCGGCCGGGGTAACCAACCGTTGTTCAGGGACTAATGCAATCGCCGAGCAATTCGAACACAGATACGCTGGACCACTTCTACTGTGCAGAAAGATCTCCCAGCGAAGAGATCCTGGACCTGCTGGTTGTCGGTTTGCACCCATATCCTTCTCCGTGTCTGTCCTAGCTGCACCTCTCGAGGGTTAGGAGGCAAGGGAGGAGAAGAGTTCGCCGCGTCTTCCAAGCGCACTGTGAACCATGGATAAGCGAATCCATCACCGGCATCGGGTGCTAGCCATCCACTCCCTCGACAACTCAGCAGAGAAATCTGGGAATTTATTCGTCCACTCCGCGAGGTTGTTGCAAGGATTTCGTACTTCATCTCTCCATCTTGTCCCCCCCGCAGCAACAAATTGATGGTCCCAGTCTGGCGGCTGGTGCCCGCCCTTGCGGTGCGCCACTCCGAAGTTGCGTCGTTTCGGCTCTGGTAAGATAGCGCGGCAAGTCTCCCACCACGCTGGTCCACGGCGCTCCCGGAGCTCTTGTGCGGGGTTTCGTGGTCCCCCGATTCGGGACCACCGTTCTTTCCAGGCCTCCTTGAACCCAGCCTTCAGACATCGAGATGCCACTGATGTCACATAGTGCCTCTGGGACCATGTTTCCACCTGCCTTGCTGGTATTCAGCGGGCCCTTCAGTGCGTCTTCGCCTCAACCGTAGAGCACGCCGTAACATCTGCAACTCCCAGCGTCGAAAGTGTTGGAGGATGGCGGATGTGAGGTGCCACGTTTCTGTGGCGCCTGCAGCCGCGGCGGCGGCCGCGTCTCTCCAAGCCCGCAACCTCGTCCGCATAGGTCGCACTTTGTTGCGGAAGAGCTGCTGATGTACGAAGTACTTTGTTTCTGCGCGCGTCGCGTTGTACCGCAGACTTGTCCACTTACTGCCGCGTTAATCGACCGACAACCCGAAGTATCTAGCGCCGTGCGTTCCCCATAGTCCAAGATGTCGGACCCCTGTTGCGTTCTGAGGCCTCCCGTCGAAGTCCCGGCAAGCGCGCCGCGCAACATGTATTCCAAGGACTCCGGCTTCCAAGAAAAACAAACCGATTGAGGCGACTCTCGAGCTCCCTTCTGCATGACGACGCTCAACCCGTCAACCGTGTGCTGCATATCCATCCATGCTGGTGGGGGGGTAAAAATACGTTTTCCGCCCATTATGCGCGAGGTACGCGTTGTGCATCCGAGCCGCATCCTGCGTCGAGGGCAAATCCGCATCCAGAGCTCCCCCATGCTGCAACCAAAGGCTCCATCAAGTATTCTGTGGCGGTGCGGAACTCATCCGGTGTCTCCACTCCTCCTCGCTTGCCCCCTCTGCCGAAATCGAAAATTACCCTGGCGACGTACCCGGCCCCTGCGCAATGCGGGGCATGAGTAGCTTGGGAGACGTTGCGCGGAGGTGATGACGTGACATGGGCGCATCTACTTCTGCAGCGGCATTCGTGAGGCTCGCAGTCCCCCAGGTATTGCGATGTCCCGCTCAGATCTGCCTGGTGCCTCGCTCCGCTGGACCCACCGGCAACCCTCGAAAGCGGCGGCAGTTTCGCAGATCGCAGCCCCCCAGGGACGGCGAAGTCCCGCTCAGATCCGCGCGGTGCCTCGCTCCGCAGGACCCGCCAGCAGCCTTCGAAACCGGCGTCAATTTCGCAGATCCAAGGGCGGCGAGGTCCCGCTCAGGCCCGCGCGGTGCCTCATTCCGCAGGGGCCGCCAGCAGCCTTAGAAAATGACGACATTTCGCATATCGCAGCCCTCCCCTCCAAGGACGGCGAGGCCCCGCTCAGGTCCGCGCGGCGCCTCGCTCCGCAGGACCCACCGGCAGCCCTCGAAAGTGGCGGAGGTCTCGCAGATCGCAGCCCCCCAGGGGCGGCGAGGTCCCGCTCAGGTCCGCGCGGTGCCTCACTCCGCAGGACCCGCCAGCAGCCCTCGAAAAGGGCGACGGCTTCGCAGATCGCAGCCCCCCAGGGACGGCGAGGTCCCGCTCGGGCCCGCGCGGTGCCTGACTCCGCAGGGCCCGCCAGCAGCCCTCGAAAGTGGCGAGAGTTCCGCAAGTCGCAGCCCCCCAGGGGCGGCGATGCCCCGCTCAGGTCCGCGCGCGGTGCCTCGCTCCGCAGGACAAGCCAGCAGCCCTCGAAACCCAGGGGCGGCGAGGTCCCGCTCAGGTCCGCGCGGTGCCTCGCCCCGCAGGGCCCGCCAGCAGCGCTCGAAAGCGGCGGCGGCCTCGCAAATCGCAGCCCCCCAGGGGCGGCGAGGCCCCGCTCAGGTCCGCGCGGTGCCTCGCCTCGCAAGACCCACCAGAAACCCTCGAACGCGGCGGCAGTTTCGCAAATCGCAGCCCCCCAGGGACGGCGATGCCCCGCTCAGGTCCGCGCGGTGCCTCGCTCCGCAGGACAAGCCAGCAGCCCTCGAAAGTGGCGGGAGTTTCGCAGATCGCAGCACCCCAAGGATGGCGAGGTCTAATTTGGGTCCGCGCTTGGCGTCGCTGTGCGTGGCCCCCCAGCAGGCCTCGAAAGTGGCGACAGTTTCGCAGATCGCAGCCCCCCAGGGATGGCGAGGTTTGATTTGGGTCCGCGCGTGGCGTCGCTGTGCTGGCCCCCCCTGGCAGGCCTCGAAAGCGGCGTCAATTTCGCCGATCGCAGCCCTCAGGGATGGCGAGGTCTAGTTTGAATCCGCCCGTGGCGTCACTGTGCTGGGCCCCCCAGCAGGCCTCGAAAGTGGCGACAGTTTCACATGTCGCAGCCTCCCCGAGAGTGGCGACAATTTCGCAAGTCGCAGCCCCCCCGGGATGGCGAGGTCTAATTTGAATCTGCGCGTGGTGCCACTGCGCTGGGCCCCCCAGCAGGCCTCGAAAGTGGCGACAGTTTCGCAGATCGCAGCCCCCCAGGGATGGCGAGGTCTAGTTTGAATCCGCCCGTGGTGTGCCTGTGCTGGGCACCCAGCAGGCCTCGAAAGTGGCGGCAGTTTCACAGATCGCAGCCCCCCCAGGGATGGCGAGGTCTAATTTGAATCCGCCCGTGGCGTGCCTGTGTTGGGCCCCCCAGCAGGCCTCGAAAGTGGCGACAGTTTCGCAGATCGTAGCCCCCCAGGGATGGCGAGGTCTAATTTGAATCCGCACGTGGCGTCGCTGTGCTGGGCCCCCCAGCAGCCCTCGAAAGTGGCGACAGATTCGCAGATCGCAGCCCCCCGCAGGCAAGACAGGAGGAGGCAAGGGGGAGGCGGGAAGGAAGGAAGGAGGAAGTGGAAACCACACTGCTCTGTTCAAAACGAACACCCAACCAAAGGGGGGCTGGGGAAATCTGTCGCCCCTGCAAACGGGAGGCCGATGCGAGCCTGCACGTGCGAAAGCTCCCGCATGTGCAACAATGCATCTCGCGATTCGGTTCCACGAGCTACCGAGGGATCGCGCGCCAAATAATGCGGCATTGCATTAAAAGCTGTTTTGATGTCTTGGGCGGCAACCACCAAAGGTACTCCCCAGACGCTCGCGTAATGACGTGCCTCCCTGATGACCCCAATCAGATCGGAAACGGACGCTTTGGGTCGAAAATCTATGCGAGCACACTCAACGGGCGCAGCTGCGCCCGCGGTCTCGGTTGCAGAGCTCGTCGGTACCACTTCTGCTACGCGGCCGATTTGCAAATCCAGCGTAAATCGAAATAAGACCGGGCAGCGCTGCGCTTAGGAATTCCGACAACATCCAAAATCTTCCAAAGAGGTAACCCTGGACATGTGGACCCTCTGCAAGAGTGCTTCGATAACATGTTGTGCACCGTGGCCACCGCGATGAATGGCAACTGCAGGTGCTCGTCTGGGGTCACGCCGTCGACTCCCGGGGCCGATCCCCGTCTCGATTGCGCCCGTGCTCGTAGAGTGTCTCAAAATTCCAGCCCGCTCTGCCCGCGCCCATCCAGCAAGTCACTGGTTGCTGCGTTCCGGAGCCTCTGCAACCTGTCTGCCTGGATCCGCGGAATGTTTGCTTGGTCGCCAAACCTTTCCATGCCGAAGTCCTTTGCCCCCCTCCAGCCACGCCATGCGGTCGGACGCTATGTTGCCGTTCACTGTCGCGCTCGCGATTGTGAACGAATCGTGGTTGATCTTCTTACTGGAAGTGGCGATCTGATTGTGCAACCTCTGCTTGTTCGTCTCCTTCAGAATACCCCAGATCGAACGTCGAAGCACCTTCTGCTGATCCGGTTGGGTAGCCATGCGGAGCTGCATACGGATCTGCTGCAAAGATATACGGCTTGCTGCCGGGGCGCCCCCGCTGCCAGATGCGCCGTCCATGTTGTAGCAAATGCCGGCCACTTGAAGCAGAGCTCGCTCGTGCGTGCTGAGGTTCAGATCACCCCGCGCCGGTTGCGCCGTGCATTCCTGGAGCTTTTCTGCGACGGCGGAGCCCCCAAAGAAGCGCCTGGGCAACTTCGGAATCGAGACTGGTGTCGTAGATGAGCTCGTCGGCGGGACTTGCCGCCCGAGTTCTGCTCGCACCGGCCGGTGGTCCAAGCCCTTGCTCAAGGAGGCTTCAGCTCGCAAATCGAAAAAGAGCTCATAGGGTGTGCAAAACCTTGGATACATGAACAGTCAGCAGTGAAATCAGTCTGCGATCGATGTGCTGGGCGCCGTTTCGTTCCACATGCCCACAATTCAGCTGGGCACAAGTCGGTGGCGTCTTTCCCCGGAAATGTGTTCAAAGCTCTCAGGCCCAAAGCTTCTTCCCATCACAGCACCCGCTGTTGCATCATGGCGGCGTGCGACTTCAACGGCTTTAACACGGCGCTACCTGTAGTTCCCGGCTCGTCTGGCGGTAAAGTCACATTCGCGTCGAAACCAGCAATGGCGGAGATCCGCCGTCTAATCTTGTTATGGCAATCGCGGTAAAATTGAAATGTCTCCTCCCGTGTGTCATATAGCACTGGATCCGTGCTCATCTTCACCTCCTTTGGCGTTGTGAATGAAGTGAACGCTATAAATAAAGATTATCATGGACCCACACCCAACTCCAGTACTTGCCGTGGCGATCGCCCCGCGCGAAAGGATTCAGGCCAACCGGTATGAAGAAACCACAATCGAATCCGTCCCGGTGCGCACGCTCATCGTCCCGAGTCCGGCTAGAATGCGCAACGTAACGGGTGTCTTGAATTGCTCTCCCAGTGGCCCACCGCGGAATCTCTTGCACGCAGAGCACAGCTTGCCTGCAACCAAGCCTCCGCAGGCTCCGGGTGATTCTAGAAGCCTCGCAGGGCCTTTTCTGACGCACGTTAAAACTCATAACCGAGCATTCCCCAATACTCGAATTCGATGGCGGGCACCCCCACTGGCGTCGAGGGCGGCGGTAGGAACTTAGAGATACCCCGGCCTCCTGGTTGCTCAAACCCACCACGTTCAGCCCGCCCCCGTTCCAGTGGACAATGCCCTTGTTCGCCACGGTGCGCAACGTCTCGTAATTCCGGACGCCCATGTTCCCCTCCTCCGTAGTAGCAAGTTTTACTTCGAAATCTGGGGACCAGGTAGCTGTGGGGGTCTTGTCAGGAAACTTGGCCTTCGCCCGATCCCAAGCCTTCCCAAGCATACTGTATCGGGCTTCGGTATCGGGATGCCGTGCAAACCACTCTCTCCCCTTGTACTTGCTCGCCTCCCTCTTCAGAATATCATTCCAAGAATTCTTGACCTCTGTGATGTACTCGGGGGTGATGGGTACTTTTACTGAATAGTTACGGGGGCCTCGGAGCTGAAATTCACGAATGTGGGGTTGGAGATGTGGGTCGAGGCCGGCCTTCAACTTCACAATCATGTCTGTCACCTCGGAGCGCGTGATGCCGTCTGTGTCCACGGTATCGAAGACGCAGAACCCCTGGAGGTCAAGGTGGGTCGGCACCCACTTGGCCGCTGTACTGCCCCCTCCCCTGTCCAGGGCCTTCACGCGGTTGTCAAGGTCGGCCTGCCCCGTCTTCAGATCCTGGACTTCGCCCTTGATCGCCTGGACATCTTGCTGGAGCGGCTCCAAGATTTTGGTTGAGGGACTCCTCCTGCTGCTTCACGAATTCGGCGCTGGCCGCACCCCACCACGCCGGCATTTGCGACATGCTGTAGCTGTGTGAAACAATGCGGACCACGATGGTCACTGTTCAGTGATGTGTCTGGTCCTCCCCATTTCCTTGAAACACGTGATCTGCGGGCCCCATGGAGAGGGGGCTCCCGCCTGGGATTT
This sequence comes from Prorocentrum cordatum, assembly GCA_963575745.1. Lineage (NCBI taxonomy): Eukaryota > Dinophyceae > Prorocentrales > Prorocentraceae > Prorocentrum > Prorocentrum cordatum. Next base: position 403,934 of record CAUYUJ010007535.1, on the reverse strand, counting down.
CCTCGCAAATCACTTCAAATCACTCCAAAGCAGTGCCCCCGCCTGCGACGTCCTGAAGATGCAAGCCTCAGGAACTCAACGGTGACAACGATTAGAAGTTTCAAATCGCCCCAGTGGGATTGAAAGCGTGAAGGGCGGGCCCCATAGGGAGGGGGTTCCCACCTGAGACTTCCTCTCAACTCACTCACAAACAAGGCACCCGCCTGAGATCTCCTGGCCGATTCAAGCCCACCAGCGACGACAATTACGAATTTCGAGCGACCAGCTCGGAACACTAACGTGACCCGTGGGCAGAGCTCCCGCCTGAGACTTTCCCACATGTCGCTCACATGCGAAGCCCCCGCCTGAGCAAAATTCAAGCCTCAGGATCCCAACGATGACGACTGTTGCATGTTTCGAATGGCCCACTCGGATTGGTAACATGACCTGCGGGCCCCATAGGGAGGAGGCTCCCGCCTGAGTCTTCCTCGCGCTTCCATCACAGACACGGCCACCGTGTGAGACTTCCTCAATCATCAAACCTTTGGGGCCCAGAAGTGACGACGGTTACAAGCTTCGGGTGGTCCGTTCGGGTTAATCGCATGATCTGCGGGCCCCGTATTGGGGTGGCTCCCGCCTCAGGCTTCCTCGCAATTCGCTCGCAGAGAGGGCCCCCGCCTGAGACTTCCTCAATATTCAAACCTCATGGGCTCAAAATAATGACTGCTATATGTTTCGGATGACCCTTGGGATTCATAAACTGGTCTGCCGGCGCCATCGGGAGGGGGCTCCCGCCTGAGAGTTCCTCTCAACTCATTCACCCACAGACAAGGCCCCCGCTTGAGATTTCCCCAAGGTTCAAGCCTCAGGAGACCTAAAAGGACGACAGTTACAATTTTCGAATGGCCCACTCGGAGAGATAACATGACCTGCGGGCCCCATGGGGAGGGGGCTCCCGCCTGAGACCTCCGCGCATGTCACTCAAAAACAAAGTCCGCGTCTGAGACTTCCTCAAGACGTAAGCCTCGGGGGCCCAGACGTGACGACAATTAGATGCTCTACATGCTTCGAATGACCCGCTCGGCTTGATAATATTATCTACGGTCCCCAGAGTGGGGGGGCTTCCGCTCGAGACCTTCTCGCAATGCACTCACAGACGAGGCTCCCGCTCGAGATTTTCTCCGTGTGAGTGATCGAGCGAATGTGTGTGTGTGTGCGATGATGATGATGATGATGATGATGATGATGATGATGATGATGATGATGATGATGATGATGATGACGATGACGATGACGATGACGATGATAATAATGATGATGATGATGATGATGATGATGGTGATGATGATGGTGATGATGGTGTGGTGCTAGGTGGACGATAGCGATTACGATGCTGATGGCGATCAGGACGTGGTGTGTTCTTGTTCCTGCGCGGGGGTGCCCACAGACAACCATAACCCCACTTAGGACGTGGGAGCAATTGGGGGCCACTCGGCCTCGAGGGAACACGGAACAGTGATACGAAAAAGGAAGTGTTTAAACATGTTTTGGGCACAGTTGTTTGCCTTCGGGTGGAAGTCTTACGGCAGGCGGGGGGACCACGTCGTCGATTTGAATCCAAAGCTTGCTACTGCTCGTGTTCGCTCTTGGTATGTTCGACTTTATGTCTTCCTCGGTTGCAGACAAATGCTGATGACAGTACATGTGGGTGGAATCGGTAGGAACGCATGGAATTTGATGCACAACGGCATGCCTGGGAACCCTTTCCGACCTGTATCGGTACGCGAGTCCGTCAGCCCCCTTGGGGGACGCCAGACTGTTACACATGTTGCCGTACTGCTGCCTTGCTTATTACTTCGTGCGCATAGTAAATCTTCATTCTTGTTTCTAAAGTCATGTAGCCTAAACACTTTTACACCGTCCACCAGGGGGGGTTCGACTTACCAACAAGAAGATTATTGGGGGATGTCCCTCAGTCTCCTTGCCGCTCTGAGTTGCTCTGGGAATCCTGTGGGGTGCCAACTCAGCAACCAAGAGGGACCAAGAGGCTTCCAGGACGGCCCCAGGAGGCTCCGAACAGGGCCTCAGCCAAGATGGCCGAAGATGGATCCGCGATGCCTCGAAGATGGCCCAGGAGAGCCCCAATCAGGACAATAAACATTAAGACGCCGAGGATTTTTCAAAGTTTTCAGCCTGTCCCATGTGTTGCTTCAGTGCTGCCCCAGAGCATCCAAGATCGACCAAGACGGCCCGAAATCATCCAAGATGGCCCAACAAAACACAATGATGCTTCCAGGATGGGCCCTGGAGACCTGAAGAAATCATTGAAAGTACCCAAGATGGCTCCAGAGGTCCCATCATGTCTCCCCGGGAGGCCCCATGATCCTTCCCAAACTTTCCAGCGAGGCCCAGAGATGGCTCAACTTGGGGGGCGAAGGCGCATCCATTCAGATGCCGATACACAAGTGGGGGACGATGACGAGGAAGGAAGACGAGGATAACGCCTTCTAGAACCCTCTATAACA